>JAOTOM010004342.1:0-120000 GCA_034440615.1 Ashinkailepas kermadecensis | reverse complement strand
TAGGATGCATTTGACCAGGGTAGATTTCCTGCTATGTGATCATACGTTGGTTGCCAAAGTGCATTTGCCAGTGTAAATGGTCATGGACCATTTTCCCGGATATTAGAGGTTTGCCAAGTCAACGGGAACACTTCTTCCTGACTAAAGTGGTTTCTCGTACACCTGGCGGAAAACGGCGGTATGCTGGCTGTCGCGGCTACGACGATCCACTAGTACGCCGTGTTGCAACATATTTGTGTACCAAATACGTCAATACGTCATGTCGTACTGTGTCGTTCCACCAGGATGCTGAGTCAATGGGTCAAGTCTGCGACTATATGCATTATCAGGAGCATAAATCATACAGAACTGTCGCCCGCATTAGTTAACGGGACAGGCGAAGCGATTAATATTGAACGAAGTTTAATTGATTGATTGACGAAATATTTCTCACAAGAGAGATAAAGAATTTCTATAATTGTAATAGCATGAATATATATATCATAAGTTAGGGTATGCTGCCCTGGAAAGAAATAGTAAATAGTGTTGAGAAGTAATGCTAATATACATACTCACCCATTTCAATAATAATGTAGCATTACCAAAGAGACACTGCTGCATAGCTTGTCTGCAACCATTTCCATATTGTGTGAAAAATAAAATCAGCCCTATCAACTCCGCCGAAGATATTACTGACAGTAGTACTCCACGTAACATTGTAGATTCCATGCCCTACAGGAAAATGTTAGCTCAGGGCACACAGTTTCAGCTCACCGATGTATCGGATGGATAAGTCAAGAAGGCATTGGCACACCTGCTCCAAAACATTTCAGCGCGACCAAAACCTGCAATTTTAGAAAGTTACATTTAAAGTTTTGCAGAGATGTCATTTGACAAATAAAAAGAAAACATGCGACACTGTTACAGGCTAAGGCATTCGACTCTGAAGTGGTATGGAAAAACATTGAAGTGTTTTACATATACACATGATACTAAGCTGCTTCCTACCATAAAATAATTGTGATCTTCCTCCTGGGTTTACCTCTTTGTAAAATTGGCATCTTTCGCACAGGACATAGTCGATCATAGAACTGCTGGAGGGGAGGTGGGACAAAAATTGTCCTCATGCCCTTCCGGGGTCGCATTCGCGCACATGCACCGAGCATGTGACGCAATATCGCCACAATTTTGAAGTATAATTTTGAAGTCGAATTTAAAGTCGAATTTATTCAATATTGATCCAGGGAAAATGCAATGCATAAAAAAGTGGCATCAGATCATCTTTTTTCCACTCAGGCGAGAAACAACAGCATTCTGCATAAGCTATATTGTGTAAGACATATATGACAAGTGGTCTGACCTCATGTCATATATTTTTCACGCATAAATTAATCCAGAATGTTGATGTCATACCCTTTATCATTCTTGGGATTAAAAATTGCCACAAATATGATTTTCTCCACTGAATATTGTAAAAATATACTGAAATTGACCTGACCTCAGGTCAGTAACAGGAACCTTAATGAGCGTTTCGAGATCTGAGTTTATTCATCGTGATGACAGGATAGCATGCTCTAAATTTGGTTCTGATATACAGCACTTGCACTGATTGGCGGCACTTTGAATATTTTCGAAAATCACTCCTTTTGTGTGGTTTTGAATTTGACCTATATTATTTGATGAAATTCCAGGTCAATAACCTCTGACGACCGGAACCTGATAATTTTGCAATTACACAATACAGATGTATAATAAGCTACTCAAATTTCGGTGTCTCCGTGTCTACTCATTCGGCCGCTATCGCGGGAAAATTTGAGGGGCGGGGGTCTCTCTTTGGCCCACGCACCTCCCCCCTGCCCAGCGAGGGTTAACTTATTCGAAAACCCAGCGAAAGTGGAAGATAAAGCATGACTTCTATTAGTGTTCCGAACGCACGTCAATATCGAGTCAAACCACTGGAACGTGACTTGAAACGTCCCAGTAGTATCCAAACAGGAAAAATACGCAATATTCTGAAGCAAACCTGTCGAAATATGGGTTTCGCATGTCGACTTCACTCCTCGCATGAGTAGTGGCACGAGATTTCATCGGAAACTTTGGAATGTACAAAACAAGTTTGGGAAATAAAGGAGGATGAAGGTTGGCTGTATTTGCCACCACCGAATCCTGTGGAGGATGTTTGTAAGTTGGCAGTATTTGCCACCACCGAATCCTGTGGAGGATGTTTGTAAGTTGGCCACCGGTAAGATCTTGTGAATGTTTGGCTGTATTTACCACCGCCGTAGCCTGTGGAGGATGTTTGTAAGTTGGCAGTATTTGCCACCGCCGTAGCCTGTGGAGGATGTTTGTAAGTTGGCTGTATTTACCACCGCCGTAGCCTGTGGAGGATGTTTGTAAGTTGGCAGTATTTGCCACCGCCGTAGCCTGTGGAGGATGTTTGTAAGTTGGCAGTATTTGCCACCGCCGTAGCCTGTGGAGGATGTTTGTAAGTTGGCAGTATTTGCCACCGCCGTAGCCTGTGGAGGATGTTTGTAAGTGAAAGGTTAGTGGTATTTGTCACCAGCGAATCCTGTGGAGGATGTTTGTACGTGAGTCGGAGGCGAAAAAAAACGAATTGCTTACTTTTTAACACGGTATCACACATAACACAGATTAATCATTCCTGTTTAGGGGACATTTGAAATTAACTTAACTCACCTCGTCTCTTCGTTCAGATCCTCACACCCCGTCTTGAGGGGGGGGGGGATAATAACCCCATCCAGCGCTACAGAAAAACAGTATATTTAAAAAAAAAACATCATATATCTCCATTTATGGTAAAGTCACAGGGTTAAAATGCACGCCACTTGAGAGCTAACTACACAGTGAATGTCACACAAATAATTGCATGGGTCCATAATGAGCCAACATTGGCAGTGAACTTAGGTCACTTACCTGACCTCAAACACAAAATCCAAGACATACGTGTTGTAAACATTTCCAAATTGTAATCAAGTGGTAAGCTTCATTCCAATATACTTTCACGTGTACAAGCCTTAAACATCTAAAAATTGTTGTAGGGTAAGGCCCTAGGATGACATTGACCTTAACTATGATTCATAGTTTGGCTCCATTAAGCAATTTAGGTCATGCAATTCAAGTTTGACAGTCTTGTTGCCATTAAATATCGCAATAAACCATAAAACAAGTGTCTAAATAGGCTTTGCCCACATAGCGCACGTTATCTTGACCTGACCACATGTCGCACGACGAAGGTTAATCAAATTGGAAAAGCAACTTCTCCTCATATGTTTGCATGCATACCAAACAGAAAATCCGGTTAGAAGAACATGCATATTACAAGAAAGGAAAATGCATCCAAGTTAACGATGGTCTCAGGTCACTGACATGACCTCAAAGAGAAATCTGAGATATGCGATTTGTAAGCAGCGTCTAATTGTGCTCACGTGCTACGTTTCATTTCAATATCTTTATATTTAGATGCGTTATCAATCCTGAAACATTGTTGGCGGTGGTCCTCTTTGACCTGAACTAGGTCAATGAACTTAGATGACCCGAGATTGAAACTTCAACATCAGTCGCAACAAAGATGGCACTAGAAAGGCACTGCAATTTTCGAAGAAGAAGAAGAGAAAAGCTGAGAAGAAGCTGTGCCGCTGGTTTTCCTTCATCTGGGAAAAAAAATATTAGGGAACCCGTAAAAAGACCCCCGAGACCAGGTGGTTTAATGAGAATCATGATGAGTTTCCTCAGCATCCTTCTGCATTTTCTATTCTTCGAAATGAATGAAAATAGTTTCATCTCTTTTCATCCCAGATACTCATTCAGCAATCGAACGGATGAATGCGATCTTCGGCTGAGCACTTCTTTTCCAGCGGAGAGTTATCAGTTCTCAACAGCTAGAAACCAAGATCCACCTCCAAGAATCTAGGAGTGATTTTTCCAATCACACATGGTATGCACCGACACTACCGAGAGCAGTAATCGTCTTTTTCAGCGCTGCCGAAGCCTTCCGTCACGACGTGCGCCAAGCTTCAACTGCCGCAGCGGGGAACAGTCGACCGGTGAAGCAAACCAACTGCGCTGGTATCAGATGGCGTAGTGGCTTTCCACGTGCCTGACTGGCTGTTGCCCTGACGATTCCTGTTGGCGGCCCGAACAGCCCACAGCACCTTTGGAGCAAATGCGACGCGCTGTTGGTACTGTCTCCATTGAACACGAAATGTCTACCCGCTTGTGGCCTGAGCACGAGATACCTACCCGCTTGTGGCCTGAACACGAGCTACCTACCCGCCTGTGGCCTGAACACGAGATACCTACCCGCCTGTGGCCTGAACACGAGACACCTACCCGCCTGTGGCCTGAACACGAGATACCTACCCGCCTGTGGCCTGAACACGAGATACCTACCCGCCTGTGGCCTGAACACGAGATACATACTCATCTCCCGCCTACGGGATATATCGTGAAGCGCACGAATGTGCTGCGTCTGGCTCACTTTCCGTCGGGTGTGAAGGTTCGCTGCGAACACCCGGACTGCGGCCTGGCTGACATCCAGGAGAACCTCGAAAGCCACATGGCTGCATGTGAAAAGGCATGCCGATAGCTTTGAAGAACGCGAGTTTTGGCACTGGTGAAAAAAATCCGAGGACGAGTAAAAGGCAAGTTTTCCTCATGAGCTTTGTCTGCTGCTTGAGGGGCAACATGGATAGTTCGACTTGCCTGATTTCCTGCTTAGCTAATTCAGGTAAGATCATAGTTGATTGATACCATCATATATATATATATATATATATATATATATATATATATATATATATATATATATATATATATATATATATATATATATGTATATATAAAAAAAATCTGCATTTAAAATGTAGATTGAAAATGTACATTGAAGGTGTTCAAAACGAAATATGCATTGGTAGATAGCTACAATACCTCTTGGGTAGGTACTTAGGTGGCTACCCAGGTTTCATCAGTTCGGCCATGGATCATGGAGGCACGATGGAGTTTTGGCCTGGGTGGCCATTTTGGCCACCCAGCGAGCATAGGAATAACAATAGTTTGTTTGAAAAAAAGTGTGTCTCCTCGATACTACAGCATTTGGCAGTTCCCACGCTCTTTTTGCGTGTCTGCCAACCAAACCAACTTCCTGATGTCACCAAGGGAGCATTTCGGTGTACATATTGATGAGCATGGTTCACTTACTTCATTATGGTGCCAGACCAGCATTCTCAAAACCATGTTCAGTTTGATGTTATGGTCTAAGAACAATGCAGGCGACGAGGAAAAAGGAGCCAAGAAAAGTGAAAAGTGTTGGAATGCTGGGCTGCTGGCTGTTTCCACCCATGAAGATGCTTCACGTTAGTAGAACCTAATAATATCTTATTTTGAACTTCTGGCTTCTCAAGCATTCTAAATGAGCATGAATCATGTGTGGATGGCCATATATATTCTCATTTAATGATGCATGGCATGAAAATAGTGTGCAATAAAAGTATGCTACGAGGTTTTCAGTTCCACTTGACTTACATACTTGTGCAGCTCTACCATTTGCCTCTGCCTCTGCTATACCGACTGACGGTGGTCAATGTGACGTTTTTGGTGGTTTGAGGATGTATTATTGTTGTCAATTTGACTTCAGTAAGAGAAACTGTGAAGTTTGTTCTTCATCTCTGGTGAACCTGATGAAAACGTTGATGTCCTGATCAGGATGTGCGCGCCAGGATAAGAGCGCGTCGGCTGCAAACAGGCTCCAAATGCCGACTTGCCAACTTGGCTGGAGTTGCGACCGTGCGGTGATTGGCGCTCACATTCCTGATGGAGCTTACACCTCCCCTCCTCTCTACCGCTTTCCCTCCTGCAGTCGTACCCACACGACTGTGGCGGCTGACCCGACGCCTTGTGAGTCGATCTGTTCGCAACTGCGTCAAGTGGAGGCGGGCAGTCGAGGAGTAGGGTGCCTACCGAAATGTCGGAAAAGGTCCCAACCGAAAGGCCGTGCGTTCGAGTCCCACCTGTCGCTATGCTTCGCCCGCGACCAATCGGCGTGAGCGATTGGCAACGCTGTGTGACCCGAAACAGTCGACAGGTCGCAAAGCCAAGCCAGACTGACTGTGTGAAGTTCTGGGGCAGTGCTGGCCGATGCGGTGCTGTGGAGACCGTTCTACACTACATCACCACGGGATCCCCACACCACACCACAGAACGGCCCCGGCCACCACTGCAGAGCGAAGCCTCCTCCCCTCCACCCCACCCCACCATCACTTCAGAGAGAAGGCCCTCTCTACCTCGCCTTACCATCACTTCAGAGAGAAGACCCTCCCCTCCACTCCACCCCACCATCACTGCAAAGAGAAGGCTCCTCCCCCTTCACCCCACTTCACCACTTTACTTTACTTCGGAGAGAAAGCCCCCCAGGCGTCACTTCAAAAAGGACGCCTCCTGAGGATGGCAACACGACACCAAGAACTCCCCCCCCCCCCCCCCTGGTGAAGTGTCGTAGTATTACGGAGCGGCTGCCGGCCGTCCCAGCTCGGACCCGTCCCCCACACGTTGGCAACAGGGCACCAAGAACCCCCCCCTGGTGAAGTGTCGTAGTATTACGGAGCGGCTGCCGGCCGTCCCAGCTCGGACCCGTCCCCCACACGTTGGCAACACGACACCAAGAACTCCCCCTGGTGAAGTGTCGTAGTATTACGGAGCGGCTGCCGGCCGTCCCAGCTCGGACCCGTCCCCCACACGTTGGCAACACGACACCAAGAACTCCCCCCTGGTGAAGTGTCGTAGTATTACGGAGCGGCTGCCGGCCGTCCCAGCTCGGACCCGTCCCCCACACGTTGGCAACAGGGCACCAAGAACCCCCCCTGGTGAAGTGTCGTAGTATTACGGAGCGGCTGCCGGCCGTCCCAGCTCGGACCCGTCCCCCACACGTTGGCAACACGACACCAAGAACTCCCCCCTGGTGAAGTGTCGTAGTATTACGGAGCGGCTGCCGGCCGTCCCAGCTCGGACCCGTCCCCCACACGTTGGCAACACGACACCAAGAACTCCCCCTGGTGAAGTGTCGTAGTATTACGGAGCGGCTGCCGGCCGTCCCAGCTCGGACCCGTCCCCCACACGTTGGCAACACGACACCAAGAACTCCCCCGGTGAAGTGTCGTAGTATTACGGAGCGGCTGCCGGCCGTCCCAGCTCGGACCCGTGCCCACACGTTGGCAACACGACACCAAGAACTCCCCCGGCCGTGAAGTGTCGTAGTATTACGGCCGTGACTGCCGGCCGTCCCAGCTCGGGCCCGTCCCCCACACGTTGGCAACACGACACCAAGAACTCCCCCCTGGTGAGTGTCGTACATTACGAGCGGCTGCCGTCGACCCAGCTCGGACCCGTCCCCACACGTTGGCAACACGACACCAAGAACCCCCCTGGTGAAGTGTCGTAGTATTACGGCGCGGCTGACGGCCGTCCCAGCTCGGGCCCGTGCCCCACACGTTGCCGTGACACACATACACGGCCGTGAACCCAGCCGAGGCCGGTCAGCGGCTCCACGGCGGCGGCCTCAAGTCGCGTGACGACGGCGTCGTTGTCAGCAGGATGAGCTGCAGGCTGATCCGCGGCGTCTGCCGTGTCGGCCAGGCCGCCTAAGGTTCATCCGCCCCGGACAGAGAGGCGGGCTCACAGCCCTGTCTGCCATCCCACAAACCCACAAAAGTCTCGCGCGCTGCAGGCGCACGAAAATCCCGGCCCGTGTGACAATGGGGTAGCATGCTCGCTCGAAACGATTTCACTTCCCTTTCCATGTGAAGTCATGTGTTTGTGGTTGATTGATGGCATATCCTGGCATGCTGTCGGGGTTGACTGCTTCCTCGTTGTTGCAAGACAACTCATCACTTTTTAGCAAAATGCGGCGAGAAACGATGCGCTCAGGAGGGTCGCGGCAGCACGATGTACAGGTGGATGCGGTGGCCGAGCGGGAAAAATGCGTCTGTCGGCTGATCATAGCGTTCACGCGAACCGAAATCCTCGCCAGCTTCTTTTTGTCACTGATTAACGTCCAGGTGTACTGTGACCAACGGATCTGGCCCGCATAGCATAGGTATAGCTTTCATTGAATTTCATTGATGATTACTTGATATTGAAACAGAATTGATGGAAAGCAAATTAAGTCAATTAGTGAACGATAAAGATAGAGAGTAGCGGAAGCTTAATGAAACAATCCAGCACTCTGGTGTACTGCAAACCTATGCCAACAATAACGGGTTAGCAATGACTTATGCTTGCCAACGTGATGTTGTAATGGAATGTAATGATGCCGAAATGGACTTGTATGTACCACAAATGGTTTATTTTCCCCTTTGCAAATATTTTTGTAGGTGCAAACGCAGTTCGTTTTGGAATATCTGCTGCTGCACAAAGCATGCTCCGTATGTATTATTAAGCAGAATATCTGTTCGCATTTGAAAGGTTAATAATGTTCGACATTCGCAAATGTATCAAATCAATTCAGGATTCCATCAAGTGTCGGTTCTTTCATAATACAAAAGTCTCTATACACCACACATCGGAATAGTGACGTATCACAGGAGCGAATTTCCCACGGAAACTGGAACTATTTCTGAATGAATATATGAATCAATGTATGGTTAGGTGTACAATAGCCGTAGCCTGCCTATTCCCGGCATACCAGAGAAATCACCAGACACAAAGTTGGCAGTTACGCGACATTGCCAGCATGATATTATTGGCATTAGGTATGATCTGCAGCACAGCCTAGTGTTAGTTTGTCTCAAAGTTCAATGCAGCGCCCGATACACTTTCTCAGTTTCAGAGTAAGCATGGAAATTAACCTGATGTTCATGATACTGCAAATCAATTCGAAAATGAGTCAGAAAAGCATTATATTTCTCCAACCGGGCTTTGTCAACTGTGACAATTTTTGTAGGGCAAAAACAAGTCATACAAACATTGCACGTGACATCTTTCTTAGTGGTCTGTCTGGCGCTTGCAATGCTACTTCGTGCAGTGCTCACTATAGGCTTTCCTTTCAATTCGCTTAGAGAACTTCCCAAGTATGACACTAATTAACACAGCCGAACAGTCAGCTTTTGTGACGTCACCCAGCCTTACCTGCGGTCGGTTCTTGTCGTATCGCAACACCTCGCCCTTAGCCGAGTCGTGGAAAAATTGAAGATCCTCTTCGGAGAGTGACGTCATCAGCTGACGACACTGGTTGCTTTCGGGCACATACGCCTGCAACACGGTCACAGCGCTCGCATTGTGGTCGGGAGCAACACCGAGTGGTGTGCAACACAGGCAACAACGATGTTGTACACAAGACAAAGTTTGCAGTGCTCGATGAGCACCAATCGCTGTCTGTCTAATTAGCATAGCGCTCCATCCGTATTCTGTCCATATTCATGTTTGTTTTAGTTTTTTTTCACTTTATTTCACTTTCTCTTCCTCCCTCTCACTGTGTGTCACTTCCAAGTACCGCCGGCGGCATGTGGACGTGGATGTATAAATACTGTATTATGGGGATTATCAATGTGGCTGTATAAAGCCTGTCTTATGGAGATACTCGATGTGGAGGTATGAAGTATACCAATGTTTATCTCGCACACACACACACACATACACTCTCTCTCTCTCCTTTTTGTCTCACTTTCTTCTCTCTCTCAGTCTGTTTTTCTCTCTGCCTCCCTCTTTTTTATATCTCCCTTTCTCTCTCTCTCTCTCTCTCTCTCTCTCTCTCTCTCTCTCTCTCTCTCTCTCTCTCTCTCTCTCTCTATCTACATATATATATATATATATATATATATATATATATATATATATATATATATATATATATATATATATATATATATATATATATATATATATATATACATATATATATATATATATATATATATATATATATATATATATATATATATATATATATATCTCTCTCTCTCTCTCTCTCTCTCTCTCTCTCTCTCTCTCCCGATATGTTCAATTTTTGCTGTGAGCCGAAGGAGACAGCATCCACCAGCTCAAATTCTGCAATCAGGACATGGACGAAAGGAACGTGCATCGCGATACTTCATAGTGCTTCACACTTGGTAGTAAATCTTGAAATAATCTATTAAAAAGGAAAAAAACTAACAGAAAACAACGCCATTCATAGATGTCAATTTCCAAGGTGCGAATCAGGCGTGCCGTAAGGCGTATAACATGGTGTATTCTCAGGCGCACCAATCTGCGGTGAAGCTTCCGTTCAACGCGACATCTACACCAATGTTCTGCACCAACTACACCAGTGTAATGTACCAACTATGCCTATGTACTGCACCAATATACAGCACCAACTACACCAATGTAATGTAACAATGCAGTTCACCAACTACACAAATGTAGTTCACCAATGTAGTGCTCCAACTACACCAATGTAGTTCACCGATGTACTACACCAAGGAATACACCAACTACACATATTGCATATTGCATATTACATCTTGCACCAATGTACTATGCCAACGTATTGCACCAACTGTTCATTCTGAGCAGAGCTCGCCATTCTGCTATATGATGTGAATCTCTCAGCACCCGACCTGCGGGCCTGCAGAACTGCAGGAGCCGCCAGGGGACAGACAGTTGGCGGGGTACACAGGCGCACATGGCGTGCGCTCTCAATGGCCATTCGTGCCGACTCAGAGTGGAACCTTAGTGGAGGGGTGGGGGCGGGCTGAGCGATGATAGTGGTCTGTAAAGACCGTCCGTACATACAACGATGAGCCTTTGAGTGCATCACGTGCATACCGCGCTCGCGGCTAAGTCACGTGGGATTATGTGCATCCATCACTTTTCGGCTCTCACCATCCATTTCGGCTCTTAAGGGCCCGAATAGCAAAACAAAAGTATCTGTGGGGCTCCAGCTGACGGCCCGAGGTCCTCTCCCGCAGCTACGGCCTCTCTCCGTCGTCCATCCGTCTCTTTGACGCAACAGGGCCTACTCCGTCAGACCGGAGGCCCTTTTGGGAGGTTTTGGGTCAAACGCATTCTTCGGTCTGGGCCCCGCCGTCAGCTCAGGGAACTTCATGTTGGCCGCGGACCATATCCGCCAGTCCCGGGCCCCTGTGGTCCGTCCAGGGGGCCTTCACGCCAGTCCATGGTGCTCCTGCGCCTACGCCTTGTGGGGACTTTGCTGCCACCTCAAGGCGGTCGCCTGGAAGGCCACTTGGGCACTCCAGGAGGGGAGCCTGCCCCTTCTCCCCCCCCCCGCACTTGGCTACACCACTGCAACTGGTCACTGCTTGGGTAATCTCACCTGGCACGGGCCATGTGTCCCCATCACCGTCAATATATCTGGCTGGGAGATTGTTTGACCTGTGCATTTTGGTCATCTGTTGTGAGTAACATTTGACGTAATTTTAATCGTAAGGGTAGATAATTGCTGTGTAGATAATAGACCAGGCTTAACTGAACACGATCCATGTTGACATAAATATGTTGTCATAAACGTGTTGGCTTAAATTGCCCTCCGCTCCATCTATGTTGCGCCAAACCAGAAAAACGCATTTGTGTGTCCACCTGAGTTTTTGGGAGCGACAAATCTCAGCATATATTAGCCTCTGGCGATGCTGCGGTGTGTGATGCTGCTGTGATTGACCTCTGGCGATGCTGCTGTACTTGACCTCAGGCGATGCTGCTGTGATTGACCTCTGACGATGCTGCTGTGATTGACATCAGGCGATGCTGCTGTGATTGACCTCTGGCGATGCTGCTGTGATTGACCTCTGGCGACGCTGCTGTGATTGACCTCTGGCGATGCTGCTGTGATTGACCTCTGGCGACGCTGCTGTGATTGACGTCTGACAATGTTGCTGTGATTAGTTTATGACAAAGCTGCTGTGATTGACCTCTGACGGTACTGCTGTGCAGATGTCGTGACCTCAGCCGCGTGTTCAACACCCGACGGCGCAGCCGGTCGGCCGGCTTCCGAGCTTCTCTGAACACCAGCCACCAGTGACCGCCGGCCCGATGCCGTGCCTCGTTACCGTGACACCAGCGCCACGAGTGTTGCACATGATCACTTCGCCACACTGATCCGGCAATGCCGTGCATGCGCCGCGCGAGCGTGCACGGTGCACCGTCCGCCGCGTGCACGCGCCGGACGGTCGCAAGGACAGCGTGTCACGAACGCTGGCGACACCTCCGGCGCTGGCTCGTCACAGTCGGGAATGTCATGGCGGGAACTCGGAGAAATGGCGGGAGCAGGAGGCGGCACGGTGCGAGGGAATTCGATGGAAGCCCGTTTGGTCAGAAGGTAGGCAGTTGAAATGTTAAGGAGAGCATACGGTGTGCGTGTCACGCAGAGGTGACGCTCTGACATGTTGTGAACCAATCAGCCAACCGTGTGCAACATCTTTTGCTCTTCTTTGGCTCGATGTGTGGTACTTCCGGAGTTTTTAATCACACATCTGCACAGCTCTGATATATGATATTGACGTCACGAAGTCTTATTATCCAACTGCCCCCCTCCCCCCTCCTTCCTGTCAGATCCTCATACCCGTCTCGTGGGGGGTGGGGCGCATTTTATACCTCCCTCTAATATCCAAACTAATCGTCGCAAGAAAACGAAAGAGATATCATCGAAAAGCGCTCGATGTGTGGGATCCGAAACTACCCCAAAATTTCTCCCCTCAAAAAGTGGCGTAACAATGTGGTTGACTGAAGTAATGTTTTGGCTCTGGGAATTCATTTTGGGGAAGCTTTTTAAAACAAAACTTATTTGGAATCAGAAGGGGCAGTCGAAATCAACAATGGTCCCAAAATGTTTGTTCACCCAAAAATAAAGGTTTTTTTAAGTTTGCAACATTTTGAGTTTTCTATGTTTTTCTAATGGGTAGAGCACACCGAGAAACGTTGTTTTAAGTAAACTTAGCCTAATAGAAGTGCTTACTTTAGCCAGAATCTTCGATTCTAGCTCAAATAGGCAACTATGCAAAACAAATCAGGTATAAAAAGCGCAACAAACCAAGGTGGTGAATTCGCCCGCCTCTCCTGTGCGTGTTATATGAGAGGGCCTTTGGCGCGCGTGTTCAAAGTAATATACTTAGAATACTAAAATATGTAAATTTATTGTTTGTCATATTGCGTACACACGGCTATTTCTTTTCACAAACTTCGAATAATAGAAACTTTGAAAATTGCTACCATCGAACGGCAAAAGAACCTTCGGCCAGCTGTGTTAAGAACTAATCTACTTCAGCTGTTGTATAACGCAACGAGTACTTCTGCTACCTGAAACTAAAGACAGCGCAACATTTTTTTGTAAAGGTCCGCCACCCAAAATCAGGTGACCAGGAGCCCCCTCCTCTTACCCAACGACTGCAAGCACCTTACGTTAACACCATAAAATAAACAGTAAAGTCGCGGCACTCCCAGCTAAGAGATGGAAAACAAATAAATAAACATACAAAGCACCCGGTATTAGAGCAATCAAACTAATAATAAAGAATGCTGTAAGTAGTAATACACAAAGGTGGCATATGACTGGCCCTAGATCCATCCCAACAAGAAGTTAAGGTCTAAACTATAATGTTAGTAGCTGGTTTGTGGACAGATAGTAGTGAGCACTCCTAATTTGAAATTAACTTTTTTACTTTGGCTCCTCCCACAACTCCATCCAGCTAAGCATAGGCTTGTTGCTGGGTGGAGTGTGGGAGGAATGGTTGGGTGTTTTAAACTTTTATGTATAGTTAAGCACACACACACACACACACACACACACACACACACGCAACACACACACACAAAAAAACACAAACACACAAACAACACACACACAAAAAACACAACACACACACAAGACACACACACACAAACAAAACAACGTACCCGGTATCCAAAAGTAGTGATGCAGTCAGTTAATATCTGCTCAAGAAGTATGTCTTAATGTGAGTTTTTAGAACAATCTTATAATTTGGTATCTCTGCACGCAGAAAATGTTTTGCTATGATAGTATTCCAAAGCTTGGGTCCAAAACATTCAATGGTGAAGAGACGATCATTTTTGTTTGAATAGCTGTGTTGGAAGTGGTTTTGTATTCTTGTGGAATATGGGGTATTAAGCGATTCTGTGAAAAGGGGTCTAATAGAATGAGGTAGCTGATTATAAATGAATTTTTGCATAATAAGCAACATTTGAAGTTTTGCTATATCTTGGACTTTTAAAATTTTGTACTTCTTAAAGATAGGATTTGCACTCTGAGGGGGAAATACACCCTCAATAATACGCATCATTCTTTTCTGAAGTAAATATAATTTGTGTGTCTGATTATCATAGTTCCCCAGAGAAAACAGCAATAGTTGATATATGGGAGAATTAATGCATTATACAATTTTAGGAGGTGATTTTTGCCTAGAAGAAATTTTAATACAACGAAGAATGGCTCCTAGATGCTCCTGGGTTTTAGACGTTGCGTGTAAAGAAAATATACGACCTTCAATATACCAGGAGGTGCTGAGTTGACATCAAAAGTAACGATAAAGATTATACTTTATTACTTAACGTTTTGGCCAGGGGCCATCGTCAGGAGCCATCGTTACTGTCACTTTGGGCCAGGGGCCATCGTTACTTTTGATGTCAACTCAGCACCTCCTGGTATATTGAAGGTCGTATATTTTCTTTACACGCAATGAAGATATTTTATTTTTGATATCATTCCTATGTTGCGACTTATTATGTTTGAGACACTGCTGATATGGGATGCAAAATTCAAATTTTCATCTATGTATACACCAAGATATTTTACTGGATTTTGATGCAAAATAGCAATTCCATTAAATTCAATATTGCTATCAATATCTGCTTTATGATTATTATATAGCTGGTATACAGTTTTGGATTCATTTAAGGGCAAAAGATTTGAATGCAGCCATTGTGAAATTTTTGGCAAGGAATTTGTGATCTTGTTGTGAAGCTCTGTACAGTCAGTGCTTTTTTAAATGGCGGTGTCATCAGCATATAGAAATGCTGATGAAACCTTGACGTCAGTGTGACATTTTCTGGTGCAGCGGTTGGAAATTAATTGGGACGGAATGCCCATCTGCTTATTTAAAAAAAAAAATTATCAGGCTCATATAGAACGTCTCGGCATGCTGTGGCGGCGGCGGTACGACCGTGTGGAACGGTGTTTTCCAAAAGAGGCTACGGTGGCAAAACATGGGGCCGTGAAGTCACGCACTCAAGAAGCTACAGCAAAGGCGCCAAGTTTTGCTGGAACTGAAACTCTCCTTACGAAAAAAAAGTATGTCGTTGAATGTATTATTTATCCTCATTAAAATTATCCCTTCATTGAAATGTTTTCACTCTCCTCATTAATTCTCTTCTCCTCCATGAGAAGCTGCACAAAGTTGTACATTTTTGACCTTCAAGCCCATCTACTTGCAAATCTACTGGATGTCATCCTAAGTTGGATGGATTAACTCAAACTCGGGAAGGGTCGCATTAATTGATACAGTCCGATATGGAATCCGAGCTGCCCGGGGGATCGCGCCAGCCAAACTATGACGCTGACGGCCCTATTGAGTTAGGGATGGGTCTTGTCACTCTGCCTACTCAGTGGCCGTACTTAGTCGAAGAGGGGCTGCACCTAATTCGACAGGGACCATCTGGAATCGGGAAGGGGCCCTAGAAAGTCAGTATTCGTATTAAGTAAAAAAGTAATAGTCTGAGCTCGGCGAGGGGTCGAACAAGGCCCCATCTAAGTCCTTGGTCGACCGCTCGTCCCCCTTCTTCAGCGACTGTGGGAACGATCCCCCTCCAGAAAACGACGGTGAGAGACGCGACTCACATGTCCCGTCCCCCACGGTGGCCCCTCCCACGTCGACATGGCTGCTGCAGAAACAACGACGGCGTTGTTCGGTGCTTAATGTCTGACGGCTGCCGGCGAAACACACCCAAACGCTACTGATTATACGAGTCGAGAGCGGACAGGAAAAGGCAAGACCGCCGACGCAAATGATCCTCACTTACCAGGAAAATATCCACAACAGGTTTGTAAAAGGGTCGCAAGCGACATTTTTTTCGTTTGTGTTTCCGCTAAAGCGATATTAAGCATCGGTTGGAGGAAAAGATGGCTTCGGCTGTCAAAGCCGCCCAGTTTCTGTCGGCTGCACCAGGTTCAGATTGCACAACACCTGCTTTCCTTGCAAGCACGGCTTTGATTCGGGCGTTCATATTCACATTCTTATATGATATTCGCTAAAACTAGGCTGATGAATTAATTAAATACAAGAATCTTACTTCTGAATTCCAACTTGTGCAGTAGGTGTAGAGAAATTGTGGTTAATGAGTTGAGATTTCTACTGACAGGCGTTCTAGATCATGCTTATTGACGGTAAATTACGCTAGTAACATGTATACCTGTCGGTGGGTTCGGAACGCGTCTTTGGTTATGTGATGTTGAATAGATTGGTCATGCGAACATTACAGCGTAACATTACAACATTACAGGGTAACATTACAACATTACAGGGTAACATGACAACATTACAGGGTAACATTACAACATTACAGCGTAACATTACACCATTACAGGGTAACATTACAACATTACAGGGTAACATTATAACATTACAGGGTAACATTACAACATTACAGCGTAGCATTACAACATTACAGGGTAACATTACAACATTGCAGGGTAACATTACAACATTACAGGGTAACATTACAACATTACAGGGTAACATTACAACATTGCAGGGTAACATTACAACATTGCAGGGTATCATTACAACATTGCAGGGTAGACAGTCTCTTCTGAGCTTCGCCAGTGGTGGGGCGGGGGAGCGACCCCCCTAAGTTTGTTGTGGATAGCCTCCAAACCGTTCAGCGGAACTCTGTAAAATTATAACTTCCCCTGGGGCGTACTTACAAGGCATTTAGTAGTGTTTTGTCAGGTCGTGTCACGTCACGAAGCTATGACGTCATTAAGGGGAACAACTGCGTCCATCTTTTTAAGGAAATCGCTGATCATCGCATCTTGACATGACATTGTGGCCTAAAGAAATACATATTGTTCGGCTTATGCTAATAGATGACTGGATTGATATCCGATTATTGCCCCTCCATCATGCCAAGGTCATTCAAGGTCATGGACCTATGTTGATCTCGGATAACCATTTTTTTAGCTTGACGGGATATATAAGGTGACCTATAAGTCCTAAGTCTGATTGTGTCGTCCATTATGACATTGGGTGGGCGGAAGCAGTGGTTTTAGCCAACATTATATCACGTTTTCAAATGCAGGGTCGGCCCTTGGTCTGATCTGACCCGTGACCTATGATTGAAATGGAGCTTGATGTATGCCATTCGACAATCACCCTGATGTCAATTAAAAATAAATATGTTTCCGTTTAGGAGGTGTTTGCGATCAACTTGTGAAAGTCTCGATTTTGCGATAATTTGAATTCGACTTGACTCGGAGGGTCACCTATCAGCTCCAGGTAGAACATTCGGGTGTCAATCGCGAGATCGTGCCCCACCCAACACGTCCGTTTTTTTTCGTCTGTCTAGCACGTTTCTAGCACCTGGGCGCCTCCACACATCACTGACGGGCGGCCGTACCACATGACCCGCCATACCCGGCGGAAGCCATGAGGAGCAGTCGGACGGCCATCGGCACATGGACGCTGGCTCAGGGGCTGAGCGCGCCGTACCAGCGACTGCGATGTGGCCGTACAGCGGCTGGCAATTGAGGACATATACAGCTATGGCTGGGTTACCTAATTTGATACTAAAGGTACTGCTAGAAGGTACCTTCGTCACCGACACTATCAAAGCCCGTCAAGTTAGACGGTACCCAGCCGGGCCCCGTCATGACATGCGAGATATTCACAGCAACTTCAAGATTTCATGGTCAATGTTATCTGGTCTTGTAAGCAGATACGTTTTGCCTTAAAATACTCTCATAGTGATGTTTGCATATCATCCAATAATATCAGTAGTTCGAACAGTAGAATGGACAAGAAAACTCTCTACCTTAAACAAACAGCAATTATAATGAGTTACAAGAACATGACCGGATACATCTGTTGGTCTTGTAGGTGACGTTTTTCAGTAAGTAACATTCACAATGGCAAAAAAAAAATATTGCACAGGTGAAGTTATGCTGACCCACATGTTTGCACCATGCAGTATCCACCTCAATAAGTAGATGCCTAGGCAGGTCCTACAAACTCACCTGGTTGTTATTCGACAAGATGAGCTCAATTAAGCCACTGGACTATTGCAATTTAAGCCGTGGATGTTGTTAAATGTGTATAAAAATTAAAGAAATTGAAATATTGGGACCATATGACATTCACATACAGCTCTCAAATATGGGGCATGCAACTTTTGTTCGAGAAAGCTAGCTTTTAATTGCTGCTCTCCTACTCGAAGCAAGCATGATAAGCACAGATTGAACAGGGTCGAATTCCGATCTGACCGAATATTTCGAGCATCACATGCAAAGTCACGCCTGCGGTTATGCCAAACCTAGCTCTTGCGCAGTTCATGTATTGTGCACGTACACAAACTGGCTAAAGATATCCGAGTTAGGATGGACAGCAAGCGAACAGCAGGACTGGAGAAGCATCTTAAGCACATCGTTTGATTTGATATACATGTGCATCCCATTGAATAGTAGCATAGCGTACAAAGTATTTCTGAGCTGATTGCTGTTTTCTGGATAGGCTGCCAAATGACTACAGTTATCAATGCACTGACTCTGCATCATATCGTACTTCAAACGTCTGTCCGTGATTTGCGTGTAATAGGTTGAAGCTCTGAGATACCGTGGCCAAATGACTACAGTTATCAATGCACTGACTCTGCATCATATCGTAATTCAAACGTCTGTCCGTGATTAGCGTGTAATAGACTGAAACTCTGAGATACCGCGGTGCTTAATTCTTGCATTTAATCCTCCCCGTATTTCCGGTCAGATCCTCACACACCGTATCGGAGGGGGTTGATACAAACCCACCTATAATATCCAAACTAAGCGTCGCACGAAAACGAAAGAGATGTCATCGGAAAGCGCTCGACGAGTAGGGCCAGAAACCACCCCAAAATTTAACCCCCCAAAAATGACATCACTAGGAGGTCTATGTTTTCACAACTGACTTCATGTTTTTGGCTCTGGGGAGTTCATTTTGGGGGAGTATTGAAAAAGAAAACAATTTTGGAATCAGAAAAGGAGGGCGAAATTGAACGTTGCCCTAAAATTTGTGTCGAAACAAAAATCAAAATTTCATCTTTTTGAAAATTCAAAATGTTGAGTTTTCAATTTTCTTTAATTTGTATTTTTCTAATGGATAGAGCGGACAGCAAAACTTTGTTTGAAGTCAACTTGCCCGCATAACAAACTTACTTTAGTCAGAATCTTCGATTTTAGCCATAATAGTCAAATATGCAAAACTAATGTCATCAAAAAAGAAAACAAAATAAAAATTTCTTCTGGTGCGTTTTGTTCCCTCTCAACAGATAAGCGAACGCTGAAAGTGTCATTAAAATATCTTTATCCGTTAAAGCGTGACGACTGGTTGAACTTTTCTAGAGGTGACATCACTTGACCTTGACTAACTCGTTGATCCTAGATGACTTGACCTCAAAATTTTCACATAACATGCCAAATTGATGTTGGAAAAGGTATGCCAAATTTCGGCGCGCTGCCCCACGCCGTTCTTTCACTACCCGCGGAAAACCTTATAGGGGGCGCATATCAACCCTCCCCCCCCCCCCCCGAGACCGGGCAGGTTAATCAGCCACACGGTATATATTTTGACTCTTCGACTGCTTTTATGTAATAGAACAGCTGAATGTAACAGCTAGTCACTTTATTACATGAGTAAAACTTGAAAAGCTTAGACTTTAAGGATGGATGTCAATGTACTTCCCATGATTTTGGACTTTTGACATGCACCTACCATCGATGTTTCAAGAACATAATTGCCCTGAGGATGGCGTGAATTCCCAATGTTTTGTTTGTAGTGTTTCGACTCTGTTTACCTTACAAAAGTCACGTGCTCAAGCTATGTAAGCACTTGCTTAGATACTTGAAGCAGTAGAGGTAGGTGGGGCATAACATATGAGCAGATGTCATCATCCAAGCAAATGTCACCGCCGGCACTGCCATCACTAACTGCAGACAATCTCTCCCAGTTCTAAAGATATAAAGCCATGAAAAGAGCCCCAGCAGCGTAAAGCTAGGTTCGATACCTAATATATGCTTCAGTTATTTAAGTTCTATGTCAGCTAATATATACGTATGTTGGCATTTCGGGTCGTACTGCAATACTGTTGCTGAATGCATTGTAGTATGTGAGCGGACTTCCTACATTTAGACATTTGTTCCATAAATTGTTCTCTTTTAATTGTTTTTTCCAAATATATATATATATATATATATAAACTATTCACCATACTTTTGATAATTACCAATGAAATTAATGAAATAAAGCAAACAATTAAGGTGGAAATAAGCAGAATAGAACATTATGACACATGTATGCTATTATGAATATTTACCGTATTTGTCGAATATATTGTTGAAGTTGAATAACGTAGTGAACTCCTATTGAGGAGTCTTATTTCATGAACTATCTCAATGTTAATTATGGTGTATGGAACAATCGTAGTGTTTGGAGAAAAGTTGGTTAAACCTTCATAAAAAATGCAGTAAAAACAACTAGGTAACAAATCAGGCCCGGCCCTGCCCAGGCACGTTCATCTATATAGGATATGGGCCCGGCCCTACCCGTGTCGCGGCCCGGCCCTAAGCCCGTAGGGCCTGCCCGGGCCTATTCGCCACGCAGAGCTGGCCGTGACGGCAGCTGCCGCACGCTGCCCACGGAAGTCATGGAACACTAATCCGACGGTCGCGTCTAGTGTTTTGCCCCAGCTGTCAGCACAACCAGCTCAACTGTGAAAAAAAAACTGTTCTCAGATCGCAGCTACTGCTAGCAGCCGATATGTCTTGAGATGCACCTAGCACTAACAGCTTGTTGAGGATGCAAGCTGCACAGACACCTAACAGGAGCATCAACAAAAGTCGACATGCTTTCCTGGCTATTCTGAGCACCTCTTCTCCCGTCTTGACAACGATGTGCTGAATGGCAACGGCAGGAGCAGCAAATCGAGGTCAGCCAACGTGGAAAAGGAACAGTTGTGTCACTTCGGTGTATTGACCATACACTATGCAAGCACGTCCAATAGACTGTACGATAATCAGACATATCTTTGGAAGTTGCGGAGTAAAACAAAACACACAGAAAAACGTTCAGCTCGCATTGGAACTGTCTCTGTGCCCAGGTGGTCCGCACAAACGGCCGGCGGAACGAGGGAGCCAGGGACCAGTGGTCCTCTTAAGATGGCAAGGGAAGTCAACGGCCGATATTTGTACCATCTCTCTATGGGAATGGCATCAAATTAATATGGGATCGTTTTGAAGATGAGAACAGCTTAGTAATAGAAGCAAAATAAATGGAATGTTCCATCATCTACGAAATGCTGCTGTCGAAATCAGTAAAACGACGATGTCAAATACAGTGGGACGAAGAGAACTTTCAATTCAGAGGGCAGATATGGGAGAAAATGTATGCTCTACAATATAATTATACAAAATCAACGACACTTTAACATACGCATTTTCAGATATTACATCGATTTGTTTGCACGCAAAATTTCCGCTACGACCGAACAATTTGTGATTCGCCAGAATGCCAATTTTGTTCCCACATCGATACTATCACACATTTCATAGCGGAATGCAGAACGGTGTCGCAGTTTTGGAATGTACTGACGCCCAATTTGTGTTTAAACAACGGAACGAACCCGAATCTATGCATAGAGTACATACTGTTTGGATGCGTAGGTGCAACTGACATTGTCAACTTTGTGCCATTTCTCGCGAAGCAGTTCATAATAATTAGTAAAATACGGGGAAATGGAAGTGTCACTGGTGAAATTCAGGAGAATGCATGAAACCGAAACTGCAATCATTGCACTGCAACCAAGAACGAATCAATGCAGAAGCTAACTGATAGGCGGCAACCACTTGCGCAAAATGTACATTTCAAGATGCACTTGCATCACATGCATGTGTGACGGTATGCGGAAAAAGCGCCGGTGCAATCCGGTGAAAAAGAACCAGAAGAACATTGGATTGCAGGAGACTCCCTGGGATTTCATGAGGCACCCTAGGACTACAGGAAGCTCCCTGGGATTATATCTGGCGATTATCACCCCCATCCAGAACAACGGCAGGGCTACACTAGGAATGTGGGAGGTCCCGTGGGATTACAGGAGACCCCCTGGGAATACAGAGGCCCCTCCCCTCCCCATCCGGAACTACATGGACTACATGTAGATCATGCCCGACGCCTTCCACACGATTACACAACAAACCACTGTTTACGTGAGCTTGACACCATTCGCAAGATATCAGATACCAGTACTGGGGCATGTCCTTAGGTTTAGTAACAGCGGGAAGGCCACTCTCCCTCCGGTAGGAAGACCCTCTGGAGGTCCCCAGGGATGAGGCTCACAGGGATGGAGGCCCCTTCCCGGCTCGCCCCTATTTGCGTGTCAACGCTATGCCGCCTCTGCCCACGTACATGCGCCATTTGCCAATCGGGCATGCATAATCGATGCACCATTAAAATGTGGTGTATTAAGTCAAATGTGACTTGTGTGACCAAATCTGAATCGGAGAGACAAAGTGCAACGTGCGACTTCGCTTCAACCAACACGAACGTGACGATGCCAATAAAACCACCGGCAACACACTTGGTGACCACGCTGAGCATTGTCATCCCCATGCAACGTTGGCTGGACATCACCACACAGCTGTACACCTGCACATCACCACACAGCTGGTCACCTGCACATCACCACACAGCTGGACACCTACACATCACCACACAGCTGGTCACCTACACATTACCACACAGCTGGACACCTACACATTACCACACAGCTGGACACCTGCACATCACCACACAGCTGGTCACCTACACATCACCACACAGCTGGTCACCTACACATCACCACACAGCTGGACACCTGCACATCACCACACAGCTGGACACCTACACATCACCACACAGCTGGTCACCTGCACATCACCACACAGCTGGACACCTACACATCACCACACAGCTGGACACCTGCACATCACCACACAGCTGGACACCTGCACATCACCACACAGCTGGACACCTACACATCACCACACAGCTGGTCATCTGCACATCACCACACAGCTGGACACCTACACATCACCACACAGCTGGACACCTGCACATCACCACACAGCTGGACACCTACACATCACCACACAACCTCACATCACCACACAGCTGGACACCTACACACCACACAGCTGGACACCTACATCACCACACAGCTGGTCATCTGCACATCACCACACAGCTGGACACCTACACATCACCACACAGCTGGACACCTACACATCACCACACAGCTGCTACACCACCACAAGCTGGACACCTGCACATCACCCACACGTCACCACACATCACCAGCTGGACACCTGTACATCACCACACAGCTGGACACCTGCACATCACCACACAGCTGGACACCTACACATCACCACACAGCTGGACACCTGCACATCACCACACAGCTGGTCACCTACACATCACCACACAGCTGGACACCTGCACATCACCACACAACTGGACATCTACACATCACCACACAGCTGGTCACCTACACATCACCACACAACTGGACATCTACACATCACCACACAGCTGGACACCTACACATCACCACTCTGAGCAGATGAAAGGACTCAGCCGACAGAAAAACAACCGAAGCACTACTAATTAGAAAACGTCTACCAAAAATAACTAAACACTAAACAGGACACCCAGCCAACTGGTTGTTTCATTTAGCACCAAGCGGAGTGTTGGAGCACTAGGTGCTCATGTCCAATATAGGTGGCACTGTTGGACTTCCGCGCTTTTGGCGCGCGCGCATTTCAACTGCGAAAAAAACGGGCAGTGGTGCACTGACTCCCGAGGAGGTCACGCATCCGCCCCCTTGTTCTTTCGCTTCTTCCCACTTCTTACCTTGATCCGCCTTGGGGATGACGAATGCCGAAAATGTGTCCAAGCCTGGATCTCCACCCTCTTCTACGTCTTTGTCAGTGTGTACCGATTGAACTGGCTTCAGCGAACTTCTACTATATTAAGCTTTGTCCTTCATTTCTGTCTCTCATTCTTGTAGGTATTATGGATCACGCATTGTTGTAATAATTATCGCATACTGCGTAACATCTATGTGACGATCTGCCAACTTCGATATAATCATCCTCTCGTTTAGAGTAGGATCAATCACACGCATATTTAGAGTAGGAGTAATGACTCCCTCGTCCAGAGTAGGAGTCACTGCAGGATCTAGCCCACCGGTTTGGGGGAGGAAACTGTCAGAGGCGGCCTAACCCTACCCCTCAATGGTGTACCTAGGTTTTTCCTCAGGGAAGGCTATGGATGATTTAGTGTATTTTTGGTTGCTAAAGCGGGGGCCCCGCCCCCTCCCCCTGGCTGCGCCACTGGGGAGAAGGAAACGTATTTGGAGGGTACCAAACCTTTAACTACCGTCATTGTTTAAACGTCACCAGACTTCGACCGCTATCTTTCCAAAGGGGGTCATTTTTAAGTAAAATAATTAATGACAACAATATTTTTTCTTCTGTGGAGTGGGGCCCAACCTACTACCAACATTTATAAGTCATCAGAATTGAACCCACTCCCCTTGTTGAAGGTTTTCTTCTGTTTTCTCTTGATCAGTCAGCTCTCAATGCTGAGCCTACACCAGTACAATCAACTTTAAACGGTTAAAATAACCAATTTCACGCATTGCGTCAGTAACGCTCAGTCATCACTACGTCCATGCTTGTGTACGTGTATACCGCCTTGCGCATTCGTCACATTCGACACACTTCGTAGGTACGTATCTGCGTTTTCTGAGGTTTCTGCTAGGCCCCTTACGTTTTGATGATTGCTACCATATGATGGTATTGGGCCATACTTGATGTCATAGAATGTTTCGTATCATGATTCGGTGGGAAAATTCGATTTGGTCGATGACGTCAAGTCAAAATTATTTCTTTTTTTCCAACATGTTCTGGAGGAAAAGGAATCCAGATACCTCTCTAAGCATTAATATATATATATATATATATATATATATATATATATATATATATATATATGTATATCTCTCTCTGTGTCTGTATATATATATATATGTGTGTGTGTGTGTGTGTGTGTGTGTGTGTGTGTGTGTGTGTGTGTGTGTGTGTGTATATGTACCTCATGTTTTGTTTAAATATGCCCACAGATTGGTTACGGGACAGATGCGCGGGCTCGTGCGGTATTCTTTTTAGGACTCGTTGCGATTTTTCGTTTATTCATGTGGTTTGGGGCCACAGCGTACATTTAAGCACCCAGCTCGTTTGTTTAGTCCCGGTGTGTTTATTTCCTTCCTTATTGTTGTGGACTCACGTTGTTTTTACGGACCGGTGCGTTTTCGAAGCCCCCAATGTGTTTATTTGCTGCTTCGGCGCATCTTTATGACTATGCCCCTTTTTACGGGCCCGGCCTGTTTTTGAGATCATCATGCCATGTTTGCAGCCACGGTGTGCCTTGGGGATCCCAGCGTGTTTCGAGGGTCTCCGGTGTGTCTTTGAGGGCTTCCGGTGTGTTTGTTTTGGGGCTCTGGCTCATATTGTAAACTACTGTCGCTTTTTTCCCGGAACCGGTGCGTTTTGAAGGGTTCCGGTGGGTTTTCGGGTCTAAAGTTGCTTTGAGGGCACCGCTGGGTATACTTAGGGTCCTGACGGGAATGATTGAGACCCTCGATAGATTTGTTGGGGTTCAGGCGCGAATGTTGTGATCCAGACGAGTTTTCGTGGCCCGTAGCGAGTTGTCGGAGTCCCGAGTCGAGTTTTCTGGGCTCGACGCGATTTTTTTGGACCTCATCTGTATCTGTGGTGAGCCCGGATCGCTTTTCCGGTTCCCATCGCGATCTTTATGTCCCAACGCGATTTTTTTGCGGGCCCGGGACTTTTTTTGGGGATCCTACGCGTTTTGGGGGACTCTGGAGTGATGATGTCCATGGCGATTGTCTAGGCCAGGATTTATTTTTTGGGGTCCCTGTTTACTTGTTCGTGACCCCGGATTAATTGTCTGGAACAATGTTGCGATTTTTGGGGAGCCTACTTAATTATAATTACTTAGAATCGCCGATGCAATTTTATACCCCTGACGGATATTTTTTGGCCCCACCGCGATTTTAGGAGCTCAGGTGCGACTTTTCTCGGAGAGCCCCCACGCACTTTTTGGGGCCCAGGCGCGAGTTTTCTGGGCTGCAACGTGAGTTGTCTGGGCCCAGATGCGAATTGTCTGGGCTAGACGCAATTTTTCGAGACCTCTTCTAAATTTGTCCGAGCCCGGGTCGCTTTCCGTGTCTCGGTGCGACTTAATGCCCTTAACACATACCAGCGCCACAAGTGGCGGTGCTCTGCAAACACTTCCCAAGCAGCAGAAGCTTGTTGTTGTGTTGTAATTGCTGCTCACGATGAGCAGTGTCTCCTCTGTGCTATTTTCAACAACTATAAAAATACAATTACACTAATTTTAAGAACGCCGCTGATGCAGCAGGGGCGAGACAGGGTGTTTGGATTGGCGGAGTGCTTTGGATATGTATTTTAAATTAGTTGCATTGTATCTCGGACACCGTTGCACATTCAGCTTCTTGTATTTTGATGAACTCAAGTTTCCGTATGTGTCAAGGTCTACTTTGGCATGCTATGTAGCTGAACTCCTGGTGATCCACAAATTTTTCATATTTTAAGGAGCAACTTCGCCGATCCCGACCAAATTCTTCATACTCGTGCATATTATGCTGTAGTCTCCTTACATGTTTTTTTTTCGGGGGGGGGGGGGGGAGAGGTGGGGAGAATTTGTGTTGGTATGTGATATCAAACTGATATCTTAAGGTCATTTTACAGGTCCATTTGATCGGGGCCAAAATATAGTTTGCCCCCTTCAGGCCGTTTGGGAAGGGGAAGGGTGCATAGCCACCGTGGCCCACTAGATCCGCTAGTCTTAGGAGCAATGACATCCTTGTCTAGAGTAGGAGCAATGACACAATTGCCTAGAGTAGGAACAATGACACCATTGTCTAGAGTAGGAGCAATGGCATCCTTTCCTAGAGTAGGAGCAATGACACAATTGCCTAGAGTAGGAGTAATCGCACCACCGTACAGAGCACAGCTCGAATTGACCCGAAGAGGCCCTACAGGCTTAGGGCCGGGCCTTTTAGGGGTGAGGCCATGCCCAAATTTTGCATAAATGAACGAGCCTAGATCGGGCCGGGCCCGACCTCCCATTTTGTTTGTGGCTGCTGAGTTCGCATGGCGAATGCTACTTTGCTAATTACCATGCAAATTCGCCAGCTTGTTCCTAAAAGACACAATTTGTCATACATGATAATTAACATCGAGAGGCAACTGGTTGATGGCCGCTTGGTAAGCTCAGTAGACCGAGCTCTGGCCTGTAATGGTCTTCGCGTCTCGGCAGAACGGGTTCAAGCAGTTTCACGTGCTTGCTGTTAACACCCAGAACTTGCTTGGCCAGTTGGCAAGTGGCCAAGCAAGGTCAGGGGGGAGGGGGGCAGGCACCAGGCGGATGTACCCACACTATGGGCATGTCAAGCTCGCGATGAAAATTATGCTATAGAACTTGAATTTCCCGGTCGGAAGTTGAGTTCAAGGTGAATGCGACAAGCTTGCGATTAGTACTGACTGATTCTATAAAGCCTCGCCAACAACAATTAAGGCTAAAGTGATGAAAACTTCAGGATTATACGACATTATTGAATCGCAACAAAACATCAGAAGTGCTCCAAAACGCATCCCAATATTGTATTATTTTGCGGTTGTCTTTTCCAGTTTAGCGCATCATTGACATATTAACAATAAGTACTCCATGTGCCTATACGTAAAGTGCACATTTGGCCATATTTGAGCAGTACTCGCACACTTTTTCAAGCAAAATTGCACTTGAACTTGAGATATGGAGAATGGAATGACATGGGCTCCCTTATGATACGAGCCACACCGAGCTGATACCGACATCGGGAGCGGCAGACAGCCTGCCAGAATTTAGTCACAATAGCCGCGTTCACAGCGACAATTCGCTGCCCTCCAGGTCGCAGTTTCCTCGAGATAGCAGAGGTGTGTGCAATCTCGCATAGATCGTTAGGCTGATCAATCGCTGTCTGTGTGTATACGTTTGACCCTTCTGACTTGAACAGCATCATTTAAAAAAAAGTTGTTGAGTTGCCAATATTAAGTTTACTTGTTGCCTCTACTTTATGCTTCTCATTATGCCTGTTCTGTACGCTCCACCTTGCAGCTCGGCCTGCAAGATCTGGCAACAAAAATCCGACGCAAACCCAGCACGTGTGGTGTTTTGACGGTGCTCACTCAAACTGGCGTCACACCCGAGGTCACAACGGTGGGCACGTGACCCCGAGATCTCGTGTGTTCAAAACACAGTGCACATGAAACCGTGCTAAACATATCCGGGCTAGGTGATCAGTAGATGACTGTGTGACCGAAAAGCAATTTTGAAAGAAGTTGATTATACGTCATTATTTTTTTTCATTTAATGCTAACGTGGCGTGACCTGGAGCTTAACACGGAATGCATATTCGTACTGATATCCGTTTGATACGGATTATGCAGAAGATTGGACAGAGTTTGGTGAAGATACACGGATCCCCAACTGTTGTCGTGGAAACGAAAATCGAACAAATATAATCCTACTTTCTTCTGTTATCCAATTATAACTTTGTATTATAAAATTATTGGGATTAGCTGATATAGAGTGCTATTAATTGTCTCAAACATATGTGATGATAATAATTAGCAAATATGTCGTGATACTCATTCTCGCATGCACTTTTAATGTCAAGCACATGTAGAATTATCTTGGGCTGGAATTATTTCACTGCCCTTTCCATTTATAGTCGTCATCAATCTTGTATGCAACCTAGGTCCCTGCCACCACCCTGTTGTAACTGAGCGTGTGGAACTTCCAAGATGATATTCACCAAGCAACATATTCCATATGTAGCTTCATCCTTACAGAGATTGGTAGATACCTACACACCCATTGTGGCATACATGGCGCACCAGAGTGAGCCGGATATAGCTGTTAACTCACGTTCTGATGGCGTACTGCAGTCAGTAGCACGCGACATGCACTGCATTGTTGTGGTTCAAGAAAACAATACTACTGCCTTCCCTGGCGATTTCAAACGCACTCATACAATACTACAGCCGGCATCCAGGAGTGTATCCCACTCTCTGTAGATAGATAGTACCATTTTTTCCATCTTTAGCAGAGGCAGAGTGCCATCCGCTAGAGATTTGCTACGTTAAAGAAATGGTTACGTTAATCCGGCTTATGTGGCATCCGGTTATATCAAAGAAGCAAGAGAGGAAAGAGGAGACGCCGGCAAACAAAGAACGTGGCGTAATGGGCCGATACATACATAGCATACAGGTTCATGCACGGACATACATACATACATACACGACAATCAGAAGAACACTTGGAGGGTGGACAGCATCGTAACCTGCAGAGAGGCTCCACTGCCCACCTGCGACCTGAAAGGCGAAGCGGAGGCCCGGCGCCCAGGGCGAGTTGTAGGCGTCGGGCCCGACCTTGTGTGTGTAGGTGCATGTTTGAGTTAAAGCTTGGGAAAACCTGAGAAGGGAAAACCAAGCGCAATTTATAAGGAGAACCGTCCGTTTTGCCAAATTGGATCGGTCTCTTCCTACCTAGTGTAAAATATCCTACATGTGTGTGTTTTTGGACGACGGAAAGGAACACGTGTGTAACGCAGTTATACAGCTAACCTAGGGTGTAACGCGTGTTATGTATCCATCAACTTCTCATAAAGTCAGGTGGAGCCGGGTAACGTGTGATAGAGAAATCAAATCAGTTCGGAAAGTTTGGTATGGTGTAAAAACCGGAGGAGCAGATCGAGGAGTGCCGGGTGGTCATTCCCGAGGATTGCCCGGAGCGATATCTGCATATGGTTGTAGTTGAAATAGTGGAGAATAGCGCGGCGATGAGGAGCACATGCTGGACATGTGAGTAAAACGTGGGCGACAGTGATATGAACTCGGCATGTGGTGCAGATCGGGGGCCGGTGTGATCGATGAAAAATATAGTTGTGTGTTAGGCTGGTGTGTTCGAGGCGGAGTCTGGCGAGTACCACCTCACTCAAACGGGAGTGTTGGTGGGAAGAGGGCCAGTTGGAGTCAGCCTCCCCCTCCCCCTCCCGGGGGAGGGGGAGGCTGACCAAACAATTATAACAAAATACCTTTAAAATTGGAGATTATTTCACCCGGAACGCTATTTTTTAACCTCAGCAAAGGTTACTGCATTTTAATTCAGTTTACCTTTGTTGGTTTGGGGGGGGGGGGGCAAAAGACACTATGGCCCCCCTTTGAAGCGCTTGGGGGGGGGCCATGGCCGGAATTCCCCCCCCCCCTGGATCCGCCAGTGTGTGTAGTGTCGTGTGACTAGCAGGCCTGGATATATTTGTGGAATAACATATTGGCTACAGTAAGGAGATCACCGGGTGGAACTGGGGCATGATTATCCTGGGGGAGGTCTATTTCCGCCCTTGCAAGGCCGTCCGCGCGTTCGTTACCCGGGATACCCCTATGTCCAGGGATCCAGAGAAGAGTGAGCTGTAGGTGTGCGTGGTTGTCATGATAGAGGTGTCGGATGGCGTGGAGTGTGGGGTGTGTGGTGTTGTGGATGGCCGCGAGTGCGTCAACGGAGGATCGTGAGTCAGTGCAGATTGTGGTAGGGGTAGTGATGTGACGTGCTATGATGTGTTGGAGGCAAGTGAATATGGCGACTAATTCTGCTGTGTATACCGAATGATGTACTGTTAATTTGATTTGGCCGGTGTCGGGCCCACCGCACCAGGCGGCGCCCGTACCATTGCTGGTACGGGAGCCGTCAGTGTAAAAGAATGTGTGTTGTGGGTGGGCCTCTTGATATTCAAAGAATTTGACTTGAACGTCGATGGGGGTAAGTAGGGTTTTGTTGTGCCGAAAGAGATACTCGAGTTTTGGATGTTTCATGTGCCAGAATGGGAGAAGGGGGGGGGGGAGTGCAGTCAGGGGTTACATCAGGAAATTTTAGGGTGGATTTGAGAACTTGCTTCAAATGAATAGCAATGCTGTATTTATTTTTGTTTTTGGAGAGCCGAACCGGGGGTTTAGACCATGCGACATTGGAGGGGTGATTTGGTTGTGTTGTTCGGAAGTGGTACCTAACGAGTTGTAGTGTTCTGCGATGTTGTAGGCTAGGGAGATTAACCTCACCCCGGAGACTGGTGATAGGTGTGGTGCGGTGTGCTCCGGTGATGAGGCGGAGTGCGTGATTTTGTGTGCATTCTAGTGATTTGGTGAGTGAGGGGATATATAATCGAAGATAAACGCATTGTATTCCAGGATTGAACGAATCAGTGCAATGTATATTTTACTAAGGGTAGTCCTGTCTGCACCCCAGTCGTGCCCGGAGATGCAGCGCAGGATATTAAGGCGAACAGCGCAGCGCTGTTTAACACGCGCCCTGGAGGGCCTATGAGAATTACGCGCACTGGAGGGGGGGGGGCGGATTCCGCCCCCCCCCCCTAAGATCTCGGCTCCTAGTAAAGCTGGAGAAACGAAATTCGCAGGGTGGATGGGCACGGTAGTGAACTCTATTGTATGCAATTTTCGTGACCTTAGGTCAATATCGTCAAGGTCAAATGAGGTCAGATTGGCGAAATTTTCCGGTTTTGAGTGGCTTGGCTTTTCATCGTTATGGAGCGCTGTGATTGTGTTTAAATGCTCAAAAATGGGCATCAATGATGTTTTGGACATTACTAATGATGCAATGCAGATGCTAGACCCAACATTTGACCTCAGGTTACCTATACAGCACCACTTTATCAGGTCAGTTATCTGTTCCAGTTACCGGAACCGGCCGCCCGCCCGACTGCTCCGTCGGGCAGCTCGGAGCAATCGGCTTCGTGAAGAAGGGAGTGAAGTACATGAATAAAGTATGGAAACGCAAAGACAAACAGTACAAATGACAACCAGCAGTGCATTTATGGCAACATTCCAGTTGATCAAGTTTGGTTCCATTAACCTGTCATGAACTTGACCTGACTTGACCTTGGTGACCTAACATGACCTTGAAACTACACAGCATATCAATATGCATCAAATAAGTCGCTAGTGTTGCCTAGAACACTTCCCTTTTGTCAGTATACTGGAAGCGCATCAGCGCCGATTTTTGTGGTCTGGCGCTATAACATTTTTTTACTTTAGCGGCCCCTAACTTGAAAACTTTTCGGCCGATTTCCATTTTTCGTCCTTTAAACGACGTGCCGTTCATTTCTAAGCAGGTACACCGAAATTCGCGTATATTGACCGGTATAATTTGCAGTTATTTGCGAAAAACCGGGGGGATGGGCGGATTTCGCCCCCCCTCCAGTGCGCGTGTTAATATAGGTAATATGGGGGCCAAAATAGAGTCCTTTGTCTAGGATAACTCCAAGATATTTGAAGGAGGTTTGGAGGGGGATAATTTCATCGCGATAGCGGAGCAGTTTAGTAGGGGGATGTATCTGGGAAGCCTGGAAAAGAGCATTGTGACAGATTTAGTGGGGGAAATCTGTAGCCCCCAGAGGGAGCACCATGAATCAATGTGATTCATGGCGAGTTGTATGTAATGGTTAGCCGTGTCTGCTAATGGATGGGTACACCAGATGGCTAAATCATCGGCATATATATAATATTTTAGAAGGGGAGAAATCAGGGGAAGTTGGTCTAATGCATCGTTAATCATAATGAGAAATAAGGTTGGTGACAGTACGCCGCCTTGCGGCACGGCTTGCTCAAGAGTGTGTGGCTGGGAATATATGTTTCCGCAGCGGACGACAAAGGAACGGTTTTTGAGAAAGTTCGCGATCAAGGTGGTCATTCTGCCCATTATACCATTTCGGTGCAATTTAATTAAAAGGGCAGAGCTATGTATTTTATTAAATGCGGATTTTAGATCTAAAAAAGGGCGATAGTTTCGGATTTTTTCGCGAAACCACGCTGGATCGAGTCTACAATTTCGAGCAGGTTGTCAGCGGTGCTTCGCTTGGGTCGGAAGCCGCTCTGAAAAGGGACGATAATTTTGTTGTTTTCAAGATAGACTCTGATTCGTCCATTGACCATGCGCTCAAATATTTTGCAAGCACAACTAGTGAGAGAGATAGGGCGATAGCTGGAGGGGAGGTGTCGAGCTTTTGTGCTCCTAGCTTCAATAGTTCCCGACATTTTTTTATGTGAGGGGGGGGGGGGAATTCACCTCATCTCCGCTGCGCGTTATGTGCGAAGCCCTCCGGCGCGCGAGTTAACGCAGTGGGTTAGGAGAGGGAAAATATCATTACTGATAAGCACGTGCTTGAAGAAAAAAAAACGTATTTCTACGTGTATCTCCTCCGCTGTTGGAGAGCCCAGGCGGTGCTTAATGCGCGCAGCGCATTGGGCACGTTGGTCGCCAAAACGCTATGATTATTTGCACATATGGGTGGTGACCGCAGTCACGGCCGTACAGCGAGCCCTGACATTGGCCGTTTTCTTGCACCGATGCGCTCATTGCCGGCCTGCAGCGGCACACAATGGCCAAGTCGTTTGAGGAACTGGAAACCAATAAGGAACGGACAATGCCAGTGGCCGTCTTTGTCCGCCGGCTTTTTGTGAGCACTCAAAGATCATGCGCTCATGAATATATACCGCCATAAACATCCAATTAAGGGCCAACTATGGCGCTGAGGCGATGGCAGGGCAGATTTGTGAGCTGCACCAGCACTGAATTCGGTCAGCGTGCTGAGGCGGCGGCCTTTTGCAGTCGCTCGAGCGGTTCGCCCGCCGCCAGATTTTCCACCAGATACGACTGTGCCGGCATAATCAATGAGGAAAAATGTTCGGTGACGCCATACGATGTGGTTTGGCGCCTTTTTCCGGCGCGCGCCTGGAGTCAGCAGCGAGCTGGTGACGTCATTGACGCAACAGCTGACTCTCCGTAGCCCGACGTCGAACAGCTGACGCCGCCGTCTGATCACGCAAATCTGCAGTACGGTGAATAACAAACACTCCGCCAGCGGCGCGTTTGGCCTTGCTGAACTTCGGCCGAACTAGCATAGCGCGTACGGCGTTTGGTGTGCAAGGAACATCTGCAACGACGAAACCGTAAGCCAGCAGAATAAGGCTGCTTAATTTTATCGACGGTCCGTTCCCACGTCTTCTCCGTGCTGCTTGCAGTACCTGCGGGGAGTTGGGTGGGGAACGGTTGTGGGGGTGGGGCGAGGGGCTTGATGGGGTTGTGTTTTCAATTGTATTTGTGAGATGCTTAAAATGTGCAGAGTTCGCCTTTTCTAACAAGAAGCTTAGCCACTGAATACATTTGCTTAACCTTAAAAATTGTATAAGGCAGGCATCCCATTGTTAAGTGAGGGACGCTTATTCGGCCTCCTTGAGATTTCGCTAACCAATGGACCATTTGTATTGAATTGTTCGACTTGAGTTTCAAATTACTGTGAAACGTTTCCTTTACTTGAACATACCAAGCATGAATGCCTACCCATCCAAAGCTGACCTGGATCAGTCCATGCTGAACATTAATACTTTTTTTTCCCACATTAGGAGCTCCCAAGAAATCAACAATAATGTGATGATGCGCCAGAGGCATCCTTTGTTATCATGTTGAACACCACCACAATTCCTCTACTTCCCTACCCTGGAACCGCGTGTGCCGGTGATGTGCATATTGAGTAGCACAACATGTGCAACATATATGTATTCTGCATCAATGGTGTTGGCTATTAGAAGCTAGTACTTATGAACATACTTCGCAAATATTTTACTGGCTTCGAAAGCTCATCTAGAAACTGTAAAAAATGGTCTGACATTCCCTCCAGAATCTCTACCTGGAGCCGCCTCTGGTCAGCAAAGAAAACCTGTTTGTTCGCATGATACGTGCAAAAACATTATGAAAAGTCACGAAATTCCAGAGGCGATAAGACAAGATAGCCATAAGGCGATAAGAAACGAGGAGCAAAAAACCTGAAAGGGAGGCTTCGGCTCCTCTTGAATAACAGGGTTGAAGGTTTGCAGCATTTTAGTCTTTCCTACCAGTTGCTTTGGCTACATCATTGTGTGCTATCAAATTCTGCCATGTGCGCACACATGGGCTGCAGCCGAGCTTGTCTGCATAGGGCTGGACCTGCGCCGGGGTAGTCTTCGCCTCACCATCATGACTAACCCGTAAACACTCGCTATCATGTACAGCTACCCGTCCAACAGACGGAGCGGCTACGTCGGTGGCGGGCAGTTCTGTCACCCAGTGTGCCCGGCAGAGTCTGCCGAGCGGATGTCTGAGCGGATGTCTGAGCGGATGTCTGAGCGGGTGTCTGAGCGGATGTCTGAGCGGATGTCTGTGGAGAACACAATCAGCTGGTCCCAAGGGCGTCCCTATGCCATGCAGATCATCGCAGCCGGGCCGGGGCACTGCGCAGGGGTGGAAAAATCGTGCAACATTTTCATGGGACTGGCAGATGCACTTACAAATGAGGATGCACTGTCAGCAAGATTCCATCCGTGCTGGAGAGCACAATGATATACGCTCTTGCATGAGAAATCGCTCTTATCTGTCCTGCGTTTACCTTCTTGCCAATTTTGGTTGACATATAACCATGTCCTACATCCCGCAGTACCCCAGGCCAACTGTGTCCCCTGTGTCCTCTGCACCACCGTTTGTGCCTTATGTCCTCTGTGTCTCTTGCATCCTCCGTGTGTACCCTGCGTCTTATGTGTTATCTGTGTCTCCTGTACCACCGTGTGTGCCCTGCACCACAGTGTGTACCCTGTGTGCTTTGTGTCCTCTGTGTCCCCTGTACCACCCTGTGTGCCATGTACCACAGTGTGTATCCGGTGTCCTTTGTGTCCTCTCTGTCTCCTGTACCACCGTGTGTGCTCTGTGTTATCTGTGTCTCCTGTACCACCGTGTGTGCTCTGTGTCCTCTGTGTCTCCTGTACCACCGTGTGTACCCTGTGTCTTGTGTTGTCTGTGCCCCCTGTACCACCGTGTGTCCCCTGTACCACAGTGTTTACCCTGTGTGCTTTGTGTCCTCTGTGTCCCCTGTACCACCGTGTGTGCTCTGTGTCCCTTGTACCACCGTGTGTCCCCTGTACCACCGTGTTTACCCTGTGTGCTCTGTGTCCTCTGTGTCCCCTGTACCACCGTGTGTGCCCTGTGTTATCTGTGTCCCCTGTACCACCGTGTGTGTCCTGTACCACCGTGTGTGTCCTGTACCACCGTGTGTGTCCTGTACCACCGTGTGTGTCCTGTACCACCGTGTGTGTCCTGTACCGCCTGTGTCCCCTGTACCACCGTGTGTGTCCTGTACCACCGTGTGTGTCCTGTACCACCGTGTGTGTCCTGTACCACCGTGTGTGTCCTGTACCACCGTGTGTCCCCTGTACCACAGTGTTTACCCTGTGTGCTCTGTGTCCTCTGTGTACCCTGTACCACCTGTGTCCACTGTACCACCCTGTGTGCCCTGTACCACCGTGTGTGTCCCCTGTACCACCGTGTGTGTCCTGTACCACCTGTGTCCCCTGTCCCACCGTGTGTACCCTGTGTGCTTTGTGTCCTCTGTGTCCCCTGTACCACCTGTGTTTACCCTGTGTGCTCTGTGTCCTCTGTGTGTCCTGTACCACCCTGTGTGCCCTGTACCACCGTGTGTGTCCTGTACCACCTGTGTCCCCTGTGTGTCCTGTACCACCTGTGTTCCCTGTACCGCCGCGTGTCCCCCGTGTCCGGCAGACACGCCTGACCGGGGCAGTGCCGGCCGGACCTGGCGGCGGCACCATCCTCCTCCCGCCGGCCAGTAATTGCGCGACCCGGCCCGGGACGAGGCGACTTCCTACCGGGCCGCTCGGCCTGCCGCCTCATTACCGCAGTGTCGGGCTTGGCACACGCGCTCCACCGACCTTATTACCAGCCGCCAGACCAGTGCCATTAACGCAGACTATGCAAATGGCGCACGCGCCGGTGCCCGCCCCTCGCCGGCACTGTCAATTACACAAATTATGAGGTCAATCGCAGTCGTTGCCGGAGCCGGCTCGGTCCGGGCAGGATTAGTAATGGTTGTCTGGGGCGGCGCTGTGGTCCGTGCGGTCTCAGCGGCGGGCGCGGCAGGTTATGTGCTGTTTTTGTGATCGCAGACGTCCTATCCATCTTTGGCCGGGAGTTATTCACGTCCTACTCAAGACGGACCATCCAATCGTGTGCAGTCAGCTGCCCTCCGAACGGGCATGCTGCCTGTCGCCTGCTGTCCACAGGAAGCCCAGACCTGACCAGAGACAGTGCCGTTCTGTCGCCTGCTGTCCACAGGAAGCCCAGACCTGACCAGAGACAGTGCCGTTCTGTCGCCTGTTGCCCACAGAAGGCACCAGACCTGACCAGAGACAGTGCCGGTCTGTAAAAAAAGTGCGTTTGTTTTGCCCACAGAAGGCACCAGACCTGACCAAAATGGGCCGGTCTGTCGCCTGTTGCCCACAGAAGGCACCAGACCTGAAGCAGTGCCGGTCTGTCGCCTGTTGCCATGCCCACAGAAGGCACCAGACCTGTCTAGAGGCAGTGCCGTTCTGTCGCCTGTTGCCCACAGTAGGCACCAGACCTGGCCAGGGGCGGTGCCGTTCTACTATTCGGATATATCGTCTTCCTATCCACATTTCTCAGTTTTCTCCCCAGCTGCGTCCGTTTCTTGTATAATTTTCCTCTCCTACTCGGAGACCATCATCTGGCCAGAAGTCCTGTCTCCTTCCAAGATGCTGACTTCCCATCACAACGCCTCTCCATGTGTCCAAATATCTCCCATTCATACGGACAGATCGCCGCTCCGTGCCGAGGTCTGCCTCCCAGCCAGCGGCCACCTGGTGGCGCCGGAGCCCGCCGCCGCTGCTGCCGCCGCGGCTGCCGTCGTGGCCGCCGAGCCAAACTGAGACATCAGGCCCGCTCAGTTATTGCCTGCGCCCTGGGGAGAGGTGGGCGGCACAGCGGGCCGCCGGCTACCATCGGCCAACAGCGCTCCGGGAGACGCCGCGCCGGGCTATTGCCGTCTCCCGCTGTGGGCTGGCAGCCGGCACTGCCGCCGCCGCTCCGGACCCGGCCCGACCCGGCCAGACCAACGCACTCAGTTCAGCCTGACAGCCGATCAGCCATCGGCCATCGGCCATCGACAATCAGCCATCACTCATCACCCATCCGCCATCAGCCATCGCCCATCACCCATCAGCCATCAGCCATCACTCATCAGCCATCGCCCCTTTGCCCATTGCCCATCACTCATCAGCCATCACCCATCACTCATCACCCATCAGCCATCAGCCATCAGCCATTAGCCATCAGCCATCACCCATCAGCCATCACCCATCAGCCATCACCCATCAGCCATCACCCATCAGCCATCACCCATCGCCCATTGCCCATCACTCATCACTCATCACTCATTACTCATTACTCATTACTCATTACTCATTACCGATTACTCATTACTCATTACTCATTACTCATCACTCGTCACTCGTCATTCATCACCCGCAACCCGCTACCCGCTACCCGTTATTCGTTACATGTTACTCGTTACTCTTTACTCGTTACTCGTTACTCGTCACTCGTCACTCGTTACTAATTACTAAATACTAATTACTAATTGTTCATCACTCATCACTCATCACTCATCACTCATCATAAGTTACTCATCACTCATCACTCATTGATCAGTATACGATGTCACCGGGTGAACTGCCGCCGGCGAAGGCGGTGCGGCGCTCTCGTAAACGGAGACGTTGGCGGCGCACCATGTGAACACGTGCCGGCCGGACGGGCGGCCAATGCGGCGCACATCGGTGTGCCGGTGTGATGGCGCCGCCGTGCCGGCGGCCGTTGTTTGATCGAAGCGCGGCCGACACGGTGTCTGTCGGCCGGCCAGACGACGATGACACAGCCCAGGCAGGTTTCAACACGGGGCCGTATTTCGCTTCGAGCTCTCCTCGGGAATGAGCACCCGGCACTCCTCGAGTTACTTTTCCGCTTTCTACAAGACACCAAACTCTCCGAACTGATCTAAAGCCTCCGTTGCATTTACCTGATCCAAGCAAGTATCATGTGAAGTTAAAAGTTATATGACAGGCGCTACACTCCTCACTGGCTGTATGACTCCGCTCCACACCTCTTCCTCTCCGACGTCGCAATACACATACATATAGGTTATCTCACACTAGGTAGACAGGAACTGATCCAATTTGGCCAAAACGGACGGATTTCCTTTTAAATTGCGCTTGGTTTTTTACCTACGGGTTTTCCAAGCAGCTTGGTTTTTCCCTTTTTTAGGGGTTTCCAAGCTTTAACTTAACATACACCGACACATACAAGGCCCGGCCTGAATCCCACGACTCGCTCTGGGTGACAGGCCTCTGCTTCGCTTCGCTTCAGGTCTCAGGTGGGCAGTGTAGCCTCTCCGTAGGCTGTGAAGCTATCCACCCTCCAAATGTCCTTCCATTGTTATTATTGTATGTATGTATGTATGTCTGAACATGTACCTGTTTACCATGTATGTATCGTCCCTCTACGCCATGTTTCTTGTTTGACGGCGTTTCTCCTTTCTTTCCTAATTGATATAACCGGATGTCACATAAGCCGGATTAACGTAATTCCTTCTTTAACGTAACAATCTCTAGCAGATGGCACTTTGCCTCAGCTAAAGATTTAGGGAAAAAAACTTGTTTCTGGATAGTCGTATATTTGCATAGCAATACATTCATCGCCCAATGAGCTGTAGGGATTGAGGAGCCTGTCTATCACTCCAATGCCATTCACGTCAGCTCGTGCCATTAGATAGAACGCGTGTCAAGCATGTCCCAGCTCAATTAGGGACGACATGTCGACGTGGGTTGGGAACCCCCTCATTTGGAAGACGAAGACGGCTAAATGTCCGAGCCAGGCGATGATTAAGTCTCCAAAGCATCTTCTGTTGTGTTGCTGATCCTTCTGTTCGAGGCTACCCTGGGGAGCCCAGAGCAGGAGTGACGTGGTCGCTATGCTTGGTGCCAGCTACAAGTCTGGCTGCAAAACTGCTCATGCTCTTTACTCCTTGCAACAGCAGTTGGTTGCATGAGTCTTTCGAGCACTTCAGGCGTAAAGTGATGCTTTAATCCTCGCCGAGCCGGCCGGCAAATCCAGCTTCACCGAGCAGGGGGTGGGTGGAGGGGGGGGCGGTGCTCTTGAAAGCCGCCTTCTAACTTCTGATCTAAATGGCTAGGATGAAGTGCGGAACACCACTTAAAAGCTCTGGTCATGGTGAGCCCGAAGCATGCCTTAAATTTGCATTTTGACTGATAATGATGTCACCAAAGGCCGCATTATGTCGACATGGCAGCTGCGGGAACCCGTACCCGCAATGGAGCTCAGTCGTGTGATCCAACCGTCGAGAAGTGGCGGTTGAAGTCATCAGCCAGGTCGGACAGCCTCGCGAATGGCTCACCAGATGACGCTGAGGACGACAACACAAACGTCTTGCAAATCGATCGAAATGTACGGCGTTGATAAAAAGCCATGTTGTTCCATTGGCACGAGCCTGGCAGTTGCGAGGCGACCGTTGACACGATCTCTGAGTGGCCTGTGTTCTGCTCAGGACGCGGCACGTTACGGCGCTGCGCCCGGTCTTGCTGGACCTGCCAGGCATCGGACCCGGAAGCTGCGCGTTGTCATGCAGCCAAGGGCAGCTGAGCAGGGCAGCTGAGCAGATTTTGTGTGCGTGTGTGCAACTAAGATGTTTGGACGGGTTGGCTGCGTTGGCTACATTGCGCCCATGACTAACAAGTTAGGAGCTGAAGCGAGAGCGAGATCGGCTGAATAGCCGATTTTTGCGCCTTGTTCTACCTTCTTCTACCTTGTTCTACCTTGTTCTACCTTGTTCTACCTTGTTCTACCAGTGGCAGTGTCGCTCGATAGTCACGAAAGGCTGCATAGACTAATTCACTTTAGTGGCGCCATTCAACGGGAGGCAAACGGATGCCAGTAGAGCCAGGCAGACAACATTCCAGTCGGGCGGCAGCAGAGCCAGGCAGACAACATTCCAGTCTGATGCCAGCAGAGCCAGGCAGACAACATTCCAGTCGGGCGACAGCAGAGCCAGGCAGACAGCATTCCAGTCTGATACCAGCAGAGCCAGGCAGACAACATTCCAGTCTGATGCCAGCAGAGCCAGGCAGACAACATTCCAGTCTGATGCCAGCAGAGCCAGGCAGACAACATTCCAGTCGGATGACAGCAGAGCCAGGAGACAACATTCCAGTCGGATGCCAGCAGAGCCAGGCAGTCAACATTCCAGTCGGGTGACAGCAGAGCTAGGCAGACAACATTCCAGTCGGGCGACAGCAGAGCCAGGCAGACAACATTCCAGTCGGATGCCAGCAGAGCCAGGCAGACAACATTCCAGTCTGATGCCAGCAGAGCCAGGCAGACAACATTCCAGTCTGATGACAGCAGAGCTAGGCAAACAACATTCCAGTCGGGTGACAGCAGAGCTAGGCAGACAACATTCCAGTCGGATGCCAGCAGAGTCAGGCAGACAGCATTCCAGTCGGATGCCAGCAGAGCCAGGCAGACAACATTCCAGTCGGCATGGAGCAAGCTTCCCATGACGCGCTTCTAACCTCTCCGCTTCTCGCTACCTGACCCCGCTCTGAAGACTAGTTGGCGATCGCTGAAGCCGTCCAGTCCAACAGCAACTAATGGTAGCGAATCTCGTTGAGTAGTAATGACATGGTCGTTGCCATTTGGGTTTACTGGCGCATCGTAATGACATGATCAAGTACTGTAGGAGTCTGTACAAGATTGCCCTTCTGTTGGCTGGTTTGCTCGTGGAAGCAGGCCCGTGCATGATTACTGTCGTACCGCGCTGGACACGCGGGTTACTCGATGTTAGGACGCTGATGTCTGAGTCGCCAAGCAGAAAAAGCGGGCTTGGTGGTGCCGAGCGCAACCTGAACCCCATGCCGAAAATGGTCAAGACTTGGGGTCGGTGGGGTCGAGTTAGTTAGTTATTGGGGTTAGGGACGCTTCGACTACAGAGGTCATGTAGCGCCCACGGGGGGGGGGGTCGGGGGGTCGGCGTATGTCACACCAGCCTCTCCTGGCTTACCGCTGTCGGTTGGTTATTGAGCGACAGGTAGCGACAGGTGAGACAGGCGATAGCGACAGGTAAGAGTAGCGACAGGTGAGACTCGAACCCACAACCTTTCGATTGTGAGACGAGCATCTCACCCCTAGACCACTCGTCCCCGGCTTACCGCTGTCACGTGGCTGCGAGCCAGTGTCTTGAGCGGGCCACCACCAGACTCGCGCAATTGTTTTTTTCTTTCTTCACGATGAAGGAGCGCAACCACCCATCCGCGCCGACTTCTCCCATCTATTCGCGCTGTACGCTATTGTCCCATCTATTCCCATCTGTCCCATCTATTCGCGCTGTTACGTAGCTGATGACAACGTCCGTCCCACACACCATCTGAATGGATTTTAATCGGGATATAGGGACGACATGGAGCTGGACATCCCCGCGCATCCCCGCGCATCCGCCGGGCATGCGCGGCAAGTGTAATCGGACAAATGCTACCAAATCAAATACCGCCGGAGGCCACCTACATGGACGCGGAAGCACAGGGACCCTTCGGCATGCGTTGGATGAAAGGAATTCACATACCGATAATCATTATATGTAGTTAACGTTTGAGGCGGAACATTGGTGAGGGTGCAGCTCATAGACGAGTCCAATATCCGTTCTCACGCTGGCATCACGGCAACATGTGCCGCGTGCACTCGTGCACGCGTGCACTCTATTCCACTCGGTAGTGAGCTTCGAAATCAAACTAGCGCCCGCCAACAATTAGCGATGCACACAATTTCAGATAGCATGAAGCACGCAACTGCCTCGTCACGGCAGGCAAGCGGCGATTGAACCAGCTTCGGGACGGAAGTTCGGACGACTTTTTTTACTGCTGCCAATGAACAGAGAAGATAGTGGCGTTGAATCATTGTACATTGATGATCCTCTCCGATGATACACACAAGCCAGCTGATCTCCATCTGGCATGCCATTAAGAAGTCCTCAAAACATCCGGGCTGTTGTGTCAGGTTATTTTTTCGGTGGGGTGGTATTGTGGTTGGGGTGGTATTCGATGGGGTGGTATTGTCGTTGGGGTGGTATTGTGGTTGGGGTGGTATTCGATGGGGTGGTATTGTGGCTCCACATAGGACATCTGCATTTCCACATAGGACGATTGCATTTCCATTGCGTACCGCATTGTGTGGCTCTCGTGTATGTACCAAACGCCAAACGACGATCCCCTAGGGGAATGAGGTGAAGCAGAGTAGAACATTGACTTCGGCTTTATGTTACAACTTCCAAGGAGGTGGTAAGGACGAGGCACACCAAACCAAAGGCAGAGGAAAAATCTACAAATCTGATAATGTATTTGGATGCCAGCTCCGCCCGCAGACATATGCCAGCTCGGACCGCAGATATATGCCATCTCGGACCGCTGACATATGCCACCTCGGACCGCAGACATTTGCCAGCTCGGCCCGCAGACATTTGCCAGCTCGGCCCGCAGACATATGCCAGCTCGGACTCTGACAGCAGAAATATGCCAGCTCGGACCGCAAGCATATACCAGCTCGGACCGCAAGCAGATGCCAGCTCGGACCGCAGACATATGCCAGATCGGACTCGGACCGCAGACATATACCGGCTCGGACGCGGACCGCAGACATATACTAGCTCGGACCGCAGACATATACCAGCTCGGACCGCAGACATATGCCGGCTCGGACAGCAGACATACGCCAGAAATTCGGAAGGAGAGGACAGCAGACGTGCATGATGTCCCCAAGTTGGCTGAGGCAGACAGCGAAGTCACCTCGAGGACCGCCACAACTGCCTTGGAGGGGGGGGGGAGCTAAATCCGGACTGGGTTATTGACTCACACAGAAGTCAGTGAGCGTGCGATATGGTTGCCAGACATACGCAAAGCCTCGCAAAGCCTCGCAAATCCTCGCGAAATGATACAACGGAGAAGAAGGCGGCACACAATGCTGAAGTGTAGAGATATTAGTAGGACGTCTGGTGCTGCTGCCGAACGCTACACTGACCGTGTTGTGCTGCTACTGGACGCTACACTGACCGTGTTGTACTGCTACTGGACGCTACACTGGCCGTGTTGTACTGCTACTGGACGCTACACTGGCCGTGTTATGCTGCTGCCGAACGCTGCACTGGCCATGTTGTGCTGCTACTGGACGCTACACAGTAGCTGTGTTGTGCTACTTCTGGACGCTACAGTGGCCATGTTGTACTGCTGCTGGACGCTACGCTGGCCGTGTTGTACTGGTACTGGACGCTACACTGGCCGTGTTGCGCCGCTACTGGACGCTACAGTGCCCATGTTGTACTGCTACTGGACGCTACACTGGTCGTGTTGTACTGGTACTGGACGCTACACTGGCCGTGTTGCGCCGCTACTGGACGCTACAGTGGCCATGTTGTACTGCTACTGGACGCTACACTGGTCGTGTTGTACTGGTACTGGACGCTACACTGGCCGTGTTGCGCCGCTACTGGACGCTACAGTGGCCATGTTGTACTGCTACTGGACGCTACACTGGTCGTGTTGTACTGGTACTGGACGCTACACTGGCCGTGTTGCGCCGCTACTGGTCGCTACAGTGGCCATGTTGTACTGCTACTGGATGCTACACTGGCCGTGATGTACTGGTACTGGACGCTACACTGGCCATGTTGCGCCGCTACTGGACGCTACAGTGGCCATGTTGTACTGCTACTGGATGCTACACTGGCCGTGATGTACTGGTACTGGACGCTACACTGGCCGTGTTGTACTGCTACTGGACGCTACACTGGCCGTGTTGCGCCGCTACTGGACGCTACACTGGCCGTGTTGTACTGCTACTGGACGCTACACTGGCCGTGTTGTACTGCTACTGGACGCTACACTGGTCGTGTTGTACTGGTACTGGACGCTACACTGGCCGTGTTGCGCCGCTACTGGACGCTACAGTGGCCATGTTGTACTGCTACTGGACGCTACACTGGCCGTGTTGTACTGCTACTGGACGCTACACTGGCCGTGTTGCGCTGCTACCGGACGCTGCACCGCTTCCCTGCCTGGCCACGTCTTCAGCGCCGGATATTTATGTTGCCATTTGGTCGGCAGCCCAGTTGGGTAGCAGCCGTCCGAAGTAAAGAACGGCGTGTTGTTCCCGATAAAACAACCGCGCAGCGGCATCTCAAGTCGTTTTCAGATGGTCGCAGTGACGTCAGAGCCGGCGTGCAGTGGTCACGATGAGGTCATTATAACGGGCGCCAGCCAATGTTGGTCCGGCTGTCAGCATTTGGTCTACCTGCCCATGTTTGGTCCAGCTGTCAATATTCGGTCCACCTGCCCATGTTTGGTCCAGCTGTCAATATTTGGTCCACTTGCCCATGTTTGGTCCAGCTGTCAATATTTGGTCCGGCTATCAATATTTGGTCCGGCTATCAATATTTGGTCTGATTGTTAATGTTTTGTCCTGCTTCCAATGACTGGCCCAGCTGCAAATGTTTCCATCAAGAGCAACTATTACACAGACTACCATTTACATCAAATGGACACTGGAACATTTGCACTGGAACACATGCAATGAGGAAATGATTCGAGGTGGCATTCAGCTCCTAGAGCGTAGTTGATTTTGTTTTCGAAGATGTCATGATGTTCATGACATATACCAAAAAAACACTACCATCGCTTTACCTAAGCGAAGCATAAGTAACACGTAAGTTTGCAAGGAATACATTCATCAAGAGTGGCATACGAAAATGTTGGTGCATGCACGCGATCAGCCCACCGGTTTGGGGGGCCAACTTTCGGTTTACGCCCCCCCTCCAGGTGAGGGGGGGGGGCTGACCAAACAATTATAACAAAATACCTTCAAAATTGGAGATTATTTCACCCGAACGCTATTTTTAACCTCAGCAAAGGTTACTGCATTTTAATTCAGTTTCCTTTTGTTGGCGGGGGGCAAAAGACACTATGGTCCCCCCTTTGAAGCGATCCCCCCTGGATCCGCCAGTGGGTGCATGATGACTATTAAATACGGGACAAGGAGTAGTATCTGCATCATTGTCATACTTCCTTCTATTTATTTGTATATTCATCGGTCATATCGCAAAATGGTACAGACCCCAGTTACATACGAAAGTATTATTGCAATGATGACAGAAATCCAATGTCCGACGCCAATCATTCTCTACATACCTCCGCATAGGCATTGAACGATGTCATAGCAAATATACTCATGAAAACGAAAGCAAATCGTGAAGCAGCATATTTGACTGGCCCTACAGTATCTCAGCTAAACCGTTTTCACCCTGACAGTATGTAGCTCCCTGAAATGTGTCACCCCATAGTGTGTAATTCCTTGATGACTTGTGTCACACTAATGTGCGTCCCCCTGATGATGTGTGTCTCTCTGATGGTGTTTGTCCCCTGATGATGTGTGTCTTCCTGATGATGTGTGTCCTAACGATGTGTGTCCTTTTGTTGAAGCGTGTCTCCCTAATACGCATCTCCCTGATGACGTGTGCCTTTCTGATGATGTGTGTCCTTCTGATGATGTGTGTCTTCCTGATGACGTGTCTCGCTCAATATATTGTCTCTCTGCTCTGATGATGTGTATCACCCTGATTATGTGTGTTACCCTGATAATGTACGTCCCGCCGATGATGTCTCATTGGTGATGTACGTCCCCTGTCTGAAGTGTGTTCTCCTGATGATGCCGTGTCTCTTGAGAATAGTTTTGGAGACGAGGAAGTCCGCACTGGCGATTCCGGCCACCAGGCCACGCACACATCACAGGGGCGGATGCAGGAGGGGAAGGGGGCATTGGAGACAAGTGCCCCCACCTCATGGATAGGTGCCGCCCCTGCTCATTCAGGAAGGCTCGAGTGTACCCCTCCCTCCCACTCAGCGATTTTTCCGTCAAAGGCGCCCCTCCAAACAAAACGCGCCTCCATGAACGTTCCTGGATCCGCCCCTAACGCATAAGGCCAATACAACCAGCTGTGCTCCCGGAGCAGCCATGTGGTACACCATGCGTGACATGGAGGGCTACGTGTAGCCATCCAACCACCCGGTTCTGCCGGGCCAAGCCCGCAACCAAGCGATCCGGGGAACCAACCACCAATGGTAAAAACATTGTCCGGTTTGTGTTTTTGCGAAGAAGATGGAGTTTGGGCGTTATTGTTGCAGTAAACGTTATTATGATTCACATTAAGATCAGGAAAATTTGGGAATATGACGTATATTAAAAATTACCCTAAGCTCCAAAACATGAAGATATTTTTGTGATAACGATCACGTTTCAAGGATATAACAGAGCGGCCTAGGGATTTACATTGAAAAAAAATATTAAATACGTGAAAACCTGGTGCTTGATCATTTGAAAAAGGCGCTTGATGATTTGAAAATATAGCTTAGATATAGATATGTTGAAAACAAATGTGTCAGTTTAGCATTTTAGTTATGCATTAATTTAATAATATTAATCAAACTGGTACACGTCTATACGGTTAAATATATTCTGCATGATATATCTGCTGCGCTATGGTGCATTAACTCAAGTCCAGATGTGTTCATTGGATTATTTACAAGCGAGTTGATTATTTATAACCCCGCCTGTTTGCTGGGAGTACACGGTGTCTTGCTTTGTTTTCGAGCAAGTCGAGCCAGAGCCAGCGCAGGCACAAGTCAGTTACAGAGGCGGCCGGTAGATGTCAGTATTTGTCAGGAATGGATGTGCAGCTGGACGCGGATCGTGAATGTGACGTCACCGCAGCGACTATGACGTCACCGTGGACCAGTGGACGGTGGACGCCACCAAAGGGATCAGTCAATTGGCCGGCCACGTCATGCAGGGCGCCTGAGTAGTCATGTAGAGTCAGATGCCGCGCTGCTCGAGATTCGACACCACGCTCTCGACCTTCGCTGCTCTCAAGTACGTGGCCCCTGGTTGGTGGTTTGCCGGGTGGAAGCGACCTGCTGCAGCTGTCGGCCTCCGCCAGGCGCCGACGGACCACCAGGCCTCCGCCAGGCGCCGACCGACCATCAGACCTCCGCCAGGCGCCGACCGACCATCAGACCTCCGCCAGGCGCCGACCGACCATCAGACCTCCGCCAGGCGCCGACCGACCATCAGACCTCCGCCAGGCGCCGACCGACCATCAGACCTGCGCCAGGCGCCGACCGACCATCAGACCTTCGCCAGGCGCCGACCGACCATCAGACCTCCCAGGGCCACGACCACAGGCCTCCGCCAGGCGCCGACCGACCATCAGACCTGCGCCAGGCGCCGACCGACCATCAGACCTGCGCCAGGCGCCGACCGACCACCAGGCCTCCGCCAGGCGCCGACCGACCATCAGACCTCCGCCAGGCGCCGACCGACCATCAGACCTTCGCCAGGCGCACGACCCACACCCCCCAGCCCGACATCAGACCTTCGCCAGGCGCCACGACCAAGGCCTCCGCCAGGCGCCGACCGACCATCAGACCTTCGCCAGGCGCCGACCGACCATCAGACCTCCGCCAGGCGCCGACCGACCACCCCCCCCCCCCCGACCATCAGACCTCCGCCAGGCGCCGACGACCACCAGGCCTCGCCAGGCCCGACGACCACCAGGCCTCCGCCAGGCGCCGACCGACCATCAGACCTCCGCCAGGCGCCGACGACCACCCCCCCCCGCCGACCGACCATCAGACCTTCGCCAGGCGCCGACCGACCATCAGACCTCCGCCAGGCGCCGACCGACCATCAGACCTCCGCCAGGCGCCGACCGACCACCAGGCCTCCGCCAGGCGCCGACCGACCATCAGACCTTCGCCAGGCGCCGACCGACCATCAGACCTCCGCCAGGCGCCGACCGACCACCAAGCCTCCGCCAGGCGCCGACCGACCATCAGACCTCCGCCAGGCGCCGACCGACCACCAGGCCTCCGCCAGGCGCCGACCGACCATCAGACCTCCGCCAGGCGCCGACCGACCATCAGACCTCCGCCAGGCGCCGACGGACCACCAGGCCTCCGCCAGGCGCCGACCGACCATCAGACCTTCGCCAGGCGCCGACGGACAAGGCCTCCGCCAGGCGCCGACCGACCATCAGACCTTCGCCAGGCGCCACGGACCACCAGGCCCCGCCAGGCGCCGACCGACCATCAGACCTTCGCCAGGCGCCGACGGACCACAGGCCTCCGCCAGGCGCCGACCGACCATCAGACCTCCGCCAGGCGCCGACGGACCACCAGGCCTCCGCCAGGCGCCGACCGACCATCAGACTTCGCCAGGCGCCGACGGACCACCAGGCCTCGCCAGGCGCCGACCGACCATCAGACCTTCGCCAGGCGCCGACCGACCATCAGACCTCCGCCAGGCGCCGACCGACCATCAGACCTTCGCCAGGCGCCGACGACCACCAGGCCTCCGCCAGGCGCCTCGACCTTCGCCAGGCCCGACGGACCAGGCCTCCGCCAGGCGCCGACCGACCATCAGACTCCGCCAGCGCCACCGACCACCAGGCCTCCGCCAGGCGCCGACCGACCAACGGATGTTCGCTTCTACTCTAGATACATCTCCTCCTTGAGATACCCTGTGACACCCGTGCCAGCTGTGCCATACCATGTGGCACCCGTGCCAGCTGTGCCATACTCTGTGGCACCCGTGCCAGCTGTGCCATACCTGTGGCACCCGTGTCAGCTGTGCCATACCCTGTGGCACCCGTGCCAGCTGTGCCATACCCTGTGGCACCCGTGCTGAACGTACCACACCACGTGGCGACCTGCTGGACCTATCATAGACATGGTGTCGGCTCTGCTCAAATGCCCATCCGGGCATTTGGGGGGTCTCTCTCTCCATCAAGTGGTTTCGAAATGACGCGAGAGGACCGATAAACATGGACATAGGTTTGGGCAGAACAGGCAATGGCATGACTACGTTGGTGCAATGCGACAGGGCAGAACAGAACAGGCCAAGAACGAGCAGAAGGCGACGTATTTGCAACCCTGGAGGCACACGTCCCCCGGCATGTCATGTAGACACTGCACACCACTAAACTGCACACATGTAGACATCACACCATGTAGACACTGCACACCATGTTGCACACCATGTAGAACTGCACACCATGTAGACACTGCACACCATGTAGGCACTGCACACCATGTAGGCACTGCACACCACTGAGGCACTGCACACCATGTAGACCACCATGACACTGCACACCATGTAGACACTGCACACCATGTAGACACTGCACACCATGTAGACACTGCACACCATGTAGACACTGCACACCATGTAGACACTGCACACCATGTAGGCACTGCACACCATGCAGGCACTGCACACCATGTAGACCACACACCATGTAGACACTGCACACCATGTAGACACTGCACATGCACTGCACACCATGTAGGCACTGCACACCACGTAAGCACTGCACACCACGTAAGCACTGCACACCACGTAGGCACTGCACACCATGTAGACACTGCACACCATGTAGACACTGCACACCATGTAGACACTGCACACCATGTAGACACTGCACACCATGTAGGCACTGCACACCATGTAGGCACTGCACACCATGTAGACACTGCACACCATGTAGACACTGCACACCACGTAAGTACTGCACACCATGTAGACACTGCACACCACGTAAGTACTGCACACCATGTAGACACTGCACACCATGTAGACACTGCACACCATGTAGGCACTGCACTATTGCATCCACAAAAAATACGGAGATTGGTCCCATGCAGCCTTGTAAGCATTTGTCCCTTGTCCAACACTGGCAGTCAGGTCACCCACCAGCTGACGGTCGCCCATCAGCTGACGGCCACTCACCAGCTGACAGTCGCCCATCAGCTCATGGTCACCCACAGGCTGACGGTCCCCCACCAGCTGATGGTTGACCACAGGCGACGATTGCCCACAGGCTAACGGTCACCCACCAGCTGACAGTCGCCCACCAGCTGACGGTCGCCCATCAGCTGACGGCCACTCACCAGCTGACAGTCGCCCATCAGCTCATGGTCACCCACAGGCTGACGGTCCCCCACCAGCTGATGGTTGACCACAGGCTGACGATTGCCCACAGGCTAACGGCCATCCACCAGCTGACAGTCGCCCACCAGCTGACGGTCGCCCACAACAGCTGACGGTCGCCCACACCAGCTGACGGTACCACACCTGGCCAAATGGTGATCACCACTGGTGCTGGCGCACCCCTGTATGCACACAGGTAACGTATCCAGGAGGCTCGTGTCTCAGATGACACAGCTGACAAAGGTCATCGTTTCTCATGATATTATCAGCGACAGAGGTACGGGTCATCACTGATTCATCATTGGGTCATCATTGGGTCATCATTGGGTCATTAACGGGCATGTCGGCGTGCGCGGCAGGAGTTGCGCGAGCGCCATTTCTTCATTAGGTGCGGCATAATTGAAATAAATGGTCTCTGACACCGGCCCAGCATCGATCATACGTCACCACCGAGGTAATTACCCCCTGCCGCACCCCGCCACGCATAATTACCCCCCAAAACCGAGCCACTAACCGTGCCGTTCACTCATTGATTTTGCTATCATCCGCGGTCGCGGGTCGCGAGTCTCAGGGGAGGGGGGTACCTGGCCGTCGGCGCACGTGCCCGCGCCGGCCGGCCGGACACACGGGCTCGTGGCGGGCACGTGGGCACGTGGCGCGGCCGTCACGCCGGTCAGGGGCCGGGAGAGTGCCGGCGGCCGCTGTTGTCGCCACGCCAGGCCAGCCTCGTGATGGTGAGCACAGTGCAGTGCAGCACAGTGCAGCACTGAGCTGTACACAGTGCAGCTCAGTGCAGCTGGAGAGCACTGCACGTCTGACGCTGGCTACGACTCCCAGCCACGACATCGCCCAATCAAGCGTGCTGACACAGCTCCAGCAACCATGCACGGCGCTCCGCCACAGTCACTCTCGTGGCGATGAATCTGGCAGCAATGTGTCGAACTGAACGCTCGGCTGTCCATCGCCAGCGGGGGGGGGGGGGGGGGGGAGAGGGCGGGACAGCGCCGTTCAAGTCTTCACCGGTAATTTTTTCCGTGTGAAGTAATGGCCATACCTCCGGCCGACCAGGATAAACACTACTCGAAAGGAAAATCGTCGCCCGGGCGTCAATATTCCGTGAATGGTTTTGACCGAGAACGGGTTCCTGTTGCGGTTGGCTGGAGACGATCAGGTATCGCGTCTCAGAGTGTCCTCCATTGACATGTGCTACGTAACCCGATACACCGCAGCTATTGAAATTATCTACACACTTGACTGACACAGAGCTGAGCTGATAGCGCTTCAATTGCATGGTTAGTGCGTGGAGCTACATGGGTGTCCTGCATGGTTAGTGAGTGGAGCTGCATGGGTGTCCTGCATGGCAAGTGAATGGAGCTGAATGGGTGTCCTGCATGGTTAGTGAGTGGAGCTGCATGGGTGTCCTGCATGGCTAATGATTGGAGCTACATAGGTATCCAGTTGCCGACTGACCTGATCCACCCGGACCAGCTGCCAGCTGACCCTCCCAGCCGGTGGCTAAATGCGAGCGCGCGAAGCGACTCGAACTCTGTTTTGCCAGGACAGGGGAAACCAGTGCAGGCCGGCGCTCTAACCAACTGAGCAATTGCATGTACAATTTTGCAATTTTGTGTGGCAAATGTCACTATCTCTCTTTATCTTTCACTCTCTTTATCTTTCACCCTCGTTATCTTTCACTCTCTTTATCTTTCACTCTCTTTATCTTTCGCTCTCTTTATCTTTCACTCTCTTTATCTTTCACTCTCTTTACCTTTCACTCTCTGTATCTTTCACTCTCTCTGGCTCAATATATCACTCCCACTCCCACTCTCACTCTCACTCTCACTCTCACTCTCACTATCACTATCACTCTCACTCTCACTATCACGCTCACTCTCACTCTCACTCTCACTCTCACTCTCACTCTCATTATCACTCTCACTCTCACTCTCACTCTCACTCTCACTCTCACTCTCACTCACCTCACTCCCACTCCCATTCCCACTCCCATTCCCACTCCCACTCCCACTCCAATTCCCACTCCCACTCCCACTCCCACTCCCACTCCCACTCCAACTCCCACTGCCACCCCCCTCACACCCACACTCACACTCACACTCACACTCTCACTATCACTCTCATTCTCTTTCTCATTCTCATTCTCACTCTCACTCTCATTCTCATTTTCATTTTCATTTTCATTTTCATTTTCATTTTCATTTTCATTTTCATTTTCATTTTCATTTTCATTTTCATTTTCATTCTCATTCTCATTCTCATTTTCATTCTCATTCTCACTCTCACTCTCACTCTCACCCTCACCCCCACTCTCATTCTCACTCACACTCTCACTCACACACTCACACTCACACTCTCACTCTCATTCTCACTCTGCATAGTCAATACTCATGTTTTCATTTCATCGCCTGCTACTGGTTTGTTCGAGGTGTTCATCATTCCAACACCTTCTGTTAAGCTGAGTCAAAACGGCTATATCTGCCAAAACGTCGCTTATGCCCTGCGCATCATCTAGATGGAGCACTTATGTCCGACAATGAAAATGGCCATGTGTGCATGTGTGCATCATCCAAGGTGAACACGTATGTTCCACAAGGGAAAATGGCGACACCATTTGCACCAGAGTTTCTAGTTTCTGCCACGATGGGTAGCCACGAACATATGTTTTCTTTTATCAATGTATTTTTGTTCCTCCTCTCCCTTCTCTATCATAATGGCTGTTGATAGTTTCTCATGTCTCGGTGTCTTCGTGTATCGATTCCTCCGTGTCTCTGTGTCCTCCAATGTCTTCCAATGTCCTCGTGTCTGTAACGTACTCGTACTTTTAGCGTCCTCGTGTCTTTGGCATCCTTGTGCCTCTAGCGCCCTCGTGTCTCTCGTGTCTCTCCTGTCTCTAGCGTCCTCGTGTCTCTAGCGTCCTCGTGCCTCTAGCGTCCTCGTGTCTCTCCGTGCCTCCCCGTGTCTCCCCGTGTCTCCCCGCGCCAGTGCCTCAATGTCTCCATGTCTCCATGTCTCCATGTCTCCGTGTCTCCCATGTCTCCGTGTCTCCGCGTCTCCAGTGTCTCCGCGTCTCCAGTGTCTCCGTGTATCCCCGTGTCTCCCCGTGTCTCCCCGTGTCTCCAGCGTCTCCTGTGTCTCCTGTGTCTCCGTTCCTCCAGCGTCTCCGTGTATCTCCGTGTCTCCTGTGTCTCCTGTGTCTCCGTGTCTCCAGCGTCTCCGCGTCTCCAGCGTCTCCGCGTCTCCGCGTCTCCGCGTCTCCGTGTTTCCGTGTCTCCGTGTCTCCAGCGTCTCCGCGTCTCCGCGTCTCCGTGTCTCCGTGTCTCCGTGTCTCCGTGTCTCCGTGTCTCCGCGTCTCCGCGTCTCCGTGTCTCCGTGTCTCCGTGTCTCCGTGTCTCCGCGTCTCCGCGTCTCCGTGTCTCCGTGTCTCCGTGAGTACAGTTCTGACGGCCGGCTCCACCCGGCAGCGGTGCTGTTTTTGTGCTGACTCCACGTGACAGGCTAATTAGCGGCGTGGCGTCCGGCTGGCCAGCTATAATTGGGCGGCGCCGATGACCGACGGCCCAGTCCGCCCTCTGCCGGCGCCGGCCCCGGCCCCGACCCCGGCTGTCACCGCCCCGCTGCAGTCGGCACGCAGGTCGGCCTCACTGTCCGGCTGAGCCGCCCCCGGACCACCCACCACCCACCCACCCACCCATCCCACAACCCACCATCACCCAGCCACCCTCCATATACCGTGACCCAACACCTCTCATCCACCCACCCTCAACATGCCATGACCCAGCACCTATCACCCACCACCCTCTGCACACCACCCATCGCCTACCCACCCACCAGAGACCCACCCGACCACCAACCACACGCCATCACCCACCGCCCACCCGACCACCAACCACACGCCATCACCCACCGCCCACCCGACCACCAACCACACGCCATCACCCACCGCCCACTCGCCCACCATCCACCGCCGTCCACTCACCATCCACCGCCGTTTACCCATCACCCACCACTCGCCCACCACTCACCCACCTACAGTGTTAACATAATGGTTTCTCACTAGGTGTGCGATGTCGAAGCGAGTAGAGCAAGATGTCGAAATAAGTAACAAGTAGAGCAAGATGTCGAAATAAGTAACAAAATAAGAGAAGATGTCGAAATAAGTAACAAGTAGAGCAAGATGTCAAAAGTAACAAGTAGAGCAAGATGTCGAAATAAGTAACAAGACAAGATGTCGAAATAAGTAACAAGTAACAAGAGTCGAAATAAGTAACAAGTAGAGCAAGATGTCGAAAAAGTAAAAAAAAAGATGTCGAAATAAGTAACAAGTAGAGCAAGATGTCGAAATAAGTAACAAGTAGAGCAAGATGTCGAAATAAGTAACAAGTAGAGCAAGATGTCGAAATAAGTAACAAGTAGAGCAAGATGTCGAAATAAGTAACAAGTAGACAAGATGTCGAAATAAGTAACAAGTAGAGCAAGAGTCGAAATAAGTAAAAGTAGAGCAAGATGTCGAAATAAGTAACAAGTAGACAAATGTCGAAATAAGTAACAAGTACAAGAGTCGAAATAAGTAACAAGTAGAGCAAGATGTCGAAATAAGTAACAAGTAGAGCAAGATGTCGAAAAACAAGTAGAGCAAGATGTCGAAATAAGTAACAAGTAGAGCAAGATGTCAAAATAAGTAAAAACAAATGTCGAAATAAGAACAAGTAGAGCAAGATGTCGAAATAAGTAACAAGTAGAGCAAGATGTCGAAATCGCCACGGGGAGTTCAAATACTTGGTAAGTCCTCCAAACCCAGCTTTGAGACTATTGAGTACATATGACTGTACCCGTTTTGCATGTTTTGAGAGGTACCTAATTTGAGGATATCGATATCAACGATAACGATATAAATACATATGCTATAAACCAGCATTCCATAGCATATCACATCATAGGTAATCTCTTTACCTGGAATTGCACAACAGGACGTTTGGTATCACGATCCCGGAGCCGCAATGTTGATAATAAGTATGATACTTATAAATGGGATATTGTGAGAAACAAGGCGTGAAGACTTCGCAAACACGCACCAAGAGGAACGATGTCGATGCATCTTTGGGAAGGATGTCGATTCGGTGTTCAGTAAGTGGTAAATTCCACCCTGTTTCATGAATGACTTATAACTGCCCACCTACCACCCTCCACCTAACGCCAAGTGACCACTCTCTACAGATCCCCACTCGTCAACCAAATACCATCCATATACTACCGTATCGGCCTCGTTCGGTCTCTGGATGGGAATTGGAATCACAGCTCAGCACATGGAGAAATTCGATGATTTTTATTCCATATTTGCAGCCATGATTTATTTCCAACCTCGGAATAAACTGCGATGTAGCGTGAAAGTAATCCATTTTCCGGTCATCTATTGTTAGTTTATTTTGTCTTCTATGACCTCTAATCCCGTATTGGTTGTTTTTGCTGTCTTTTCCAGATTTGTTTGCCACATCTTTTCCCCACCATCAGACCATAAGCGTCCGTCACAATGCGGGAGATCGTCGACGTCAAAACAACTTGACCATGAGCAGCGTACAGAGCAGCTGTCCCTTCGAGACGGATGTCTGCCTCTTGGGAAGGAGATCACGTTCAAGTTACGACGTCTCGCATGTCACCAACGTCACAACGTCATGGAAGACTCAGCTCAGCAGGGATAAGGCTTCACGGCGGATTGCCTGGAATAGCATAGAGCACTGGGTACGATGCAGCTTGCGCCCACAAAGCCATCGAGTTGCTTGCAACAAAAGCAAGGCACTCTGCAAGAAATTCGCTACTTTCCATAATTTTCCAGCAAGAGGCGGAACGGGAACCGACATGAAGCTGTGAATGCATTTTACAATCATGTCAAAACTGGTCTTGTTGACGTAGCGTGTGAAGATGAATCCGTCATGAAGAGGTGGACCCATCTTCACCAGGTAAAGATGACTGAAGCCGAGTGGAGGATTTCTCGAGGACCAGAGTGGAGGGAGAAAAAATGTTTGGCGAGACATGTGTCGATAGAAAATGGAAGAAAACATGAAGGAAGAAAAATGGAAGAAAAAAGAAAAAGGAGGTCACGCTGGAAACATAAAGATAGTCATGATACATGATGTTATCTGCACGCTCAAGACGCTCAGCACGGTGAAATTAACATGGACCCTGAACTGGAAGTAAGCGACGAGGAGTGGACCGGACAAGAAGAAGAAGAAGAAGAGACCTTGAGAAAGAAACGAAAACTGTGCAGCAGCAGTCCAGAGCACACCAGTCCAGCAGTCCAGCGACTGCACGCAGCAGTCCAGAGCACATCTCGAGATAATCCACTATCTTTTCCTTACAGACGCATAAGAGAAAGGTATCGAGAAGTAAGAAAAGAATATCGCCTTGTCACAAACAAACTGATACCAAATATCGGATGTCGCGCCCTCGGGCGGTGGTGGCAGTGGTTGCGGTATTAAACTATACGATGAGGAATAGGAAATATTTCGAGGATGATCCGGAACAAATATATATATATATATATATATATATATATATATATATATATATATATATATATATATATACGGATACGGCAGCACATTTTGCATCTGGAAGGGTTATTGCGGCCTTTGCCTAAGCGCAGATTGTTGAGATGATTGCAAGCGAGGATGCCACTGCTACGTACCCGGACGATGCCACTGCTACATACCCGGACGGTGCCACTGCTACATACCCGGATGATGCCACTGCTACATACCCGGACGATGCCACTGCTACATACCCGGACGATGCCACTGCTACATACCCGGATGGTGCCACTGCTACATACCCGACGATGCCACTGCTACATACCCGGACGATGCCACTGCTACATACCCGGATGATGCCACTGCTACTGCTACCCGGATGATGCCACTGCTACATACCCGGATGATGCCACTGCTACATACCCGGATGATGCCACTGCTACATACCCGGACGATGCCACTGCTACATACCCGGACGATGTCACTGCTACATACCCGGACGATTCCACTGCTACATACCCGGATGATGCCACTGCTACATACCCGGACGATGCCACTGCTACATACCCGGACGATGTCACTGCTACATACCCGGATGATGCCACTGCTACATACCCGGACGATGCCACTGCTACATACCCGGATGATGGCTCCCGGAAGCCAGACGCGGGCGCGGTGTCAGTGTAAGAAGTGAAAATAGAAGACAAACATCACACCTTTCAACAGGACGTCTGAGTCTCGAAAATAAACTTTACTTCCCTCAGATTTGCGGTTTTTAGCACATTATCTGCGGCGAGTGGCAGTTTCGCCGGAGGAGCTGTGCAAAAATAAACCAACTTCGTGACGACGGGCTCCACCTCCCACGCCGTGGGTGTGGAGGGATGACGTCATCGGAGCGCGAGACAAGCGACATTCCAACATATTTACCATTGAAAGTTCATCGGACCGAGATCCCCAACAGAAAGACTGTGGAGACGTCTAAAGAACTCGATGTATCCATTGGTCCGGACGAAGTTTTCGCAGCACGCCTCGTCAGTCCGACAAACACCCACGACCCAATCACGGAGCTGTTCAGGGATTGTGCGGCCCGGCTGGTTGGACCACAGGTCGTGGAATCGCGCAGCTGGACTCGACCTGTTCGGTCACCCGAGGACGAATGTCGCGCGACAGGACTGCAGAAGGAGCCATTCAATGCAATGGTCTGTCACTCACTTCACACTCATATTGTACCTAGATGCAGATGTGTATGCCTCCTTGCGCAAATGCCAACAGGTTACTAATCAATTGGCATGCATTGCCCGCTGCTTCGAAGACAGGGATTACCTACGAGCATTATGTGAAGCTGAAGTCATCATGGGCGTTCCGTTAGTTGAATCGTATCTGTGTATAACACCATGAAATAATACCATCACAGATCAAACATTACCACCACGGATCAAACAATGCCATCACAGATGACAAGAATGCCGCCTGATGAGCAGGTTTACACGGCTGGATGACGACTTGACTCAGTTGCATCCCATTGCACTTCTGAATCTTGATGATCCAGCCTTTAAGTTCGTAGCGGATGAGATGCTAAACACACGAGACACCCTGATGGGCTTACAAATGTCATTACCCCAGTGGACACCGGTCTCGTGGGGTCTTTTTATGCACTCCCCCCTTGCGGGTTTTCCGCGATAGAGAAAACGGCGCCGTGCAGCGATGCAAAATTGTCAGTATCTTTCCTTTATTTTGTTGCGTCCGATTTTGGAAGTTTGGAAGTTGTAATCTCGAGTCATGTAAGGCCATTGATCTAAATCAGGTCATTGATCTAAATCAGGTCGCAAAGGACCACCTCCAAAACTGTTCCAGGATCGATAACTTTTCGAAATGAAATATGTTGAAATCACCCTTAGTGCGTTAGTACAATTAGGCAGTGCCCACAAAACGCATATCTCGGATTTTTGTTTGTGGTCGGGTCAGTGAGGTGATTTTTGGACCAAGTTTCCTATTTTTGTAATATGCATGCTCTTCTAGCCGGATGTTTGCCCTTGATGTACATGCAGAAATTCGGGGAGAAGTTACTTTTGCAATTTGATTGACCTCCTTCGTGTGGCCTGAGGCGAAGTAAGGATTTAGTGCGCTATGTGGGCAAACCCCGTTTGGACACCTCTGTTTATGGCTTGTTTCGAGTTTCCGTGGCTATATAGTATCAGACTTGCATTGCACGACCGAAATCACCGAATGGAACAAATACTATGAATCATAAACAAGATCATGGTCATCCTAGGTTATTGTCCCTTCACAATTTCTTTTTTTTAAGGTTTCATGCACGTTAAATATATTGAAACGAAGCGTACCACATGACTACAATTTGGCAGTGTCAGTGACAGTTCAACACGTATGCTGGACTTTTGTTTGAGGTCAGGTCAGTGACCTGAGGTCACCGCCAATTTTCTTCCATGGTGGACCAATGCTACTTTTTGTAACATTCGCTGTGTAATTAGTCCTCAAATGGGTAAGATATTTTTGAAAATCAATTGTTCACGAAAACCGCCATTTTGAGTCACAAGATTGTTCTATGATGAACAAAAATGAAGACATTTCTGGGCGATACTCATCAAGGGCTTTCCAGTAACACCCGGTTCGCGTTCATGGACCGCTTAGTTGGGCAGTCAGAGGTGGGTCTTTATCACCCCCCCCCGAGACGGAGTGTGGGATCTGACCGAGAGACGACGACGATGGGCTAAAAAGGCTACCACGCTGCTCACAAAGCGCGCGTCTCTGCTGTTGGTCTGGGTGTGATGCTAAATAGAATGGCGGCAGGCTGGCAGGAGCAACGTCGGGACGTTTTCAAGTTCGGCGACTTTGGCATCACAGCCGACCCCCAGCTGAAGAATATGGATCCGGTCAAGCTGTCAGGCTGAATGCTTCTATCCACAGCCTGGATCCGGATGGATCCGTGGGCAGCATAAACTTCGAACCGGGCCTTAAAGGGGAGCCAGTGGATCCAGGCAGGGACAGCCGTTTCAAAAGATTTTAAAAAGGAAGGTCGAAAAATGACGGAATTGGTGAAAAGGTGGGCTTCTGACCAGAAAGCGTTTTCGCACCAAAACCTGACCACCAAAGTACAGGTGCGCTCGGCAGAAGAGAAAACAAGGAATGGAGACTTGGCCAAACTGAAGAGGTGCCCTAGACGACTCATATACGTCGTGTGATGATTTGAGCAGGTTTCCGGAAATACGGGACATGACGTATGACTATATGGTATACAGGCCTGCGTTACACCAGGATGCTCTCTATACGTGGGACGACATTTTCAGTCGAGGGATACCCCACTAAGCGGAACGAATCGGCTAGGTCCTCCGGTGGTGGAAATGCATGACGTGTGACAAATGCCATCTGGAGAGCATTGGAGCTGCACAGACGTGTGCGACCGTGCAAAAGCAGCACGGGGATTTGCAGAGCTGGAAAGAAGCTGCAACAAACAAACAAAAATCCTCCACTTCCGCGATCCGTCTGCCCGAAAGCTCTGGGTTCGGCGTGTTCAACATGGGAAGCGCTAATTAGGATTGCGAAGTCAGTGGCGAATCCAGGATTTTCTTATGGGCGGCTTAACCCCAAACAATGTCATAAAACTGGGAACACTTTCGGCATGTTTCACGCGCAGACAAAAAGCTTGGTTTTCAGTGGTGAAAATCACAAAATATATTCTTTCATCCAGTGCACTTTTTGGTTGCCAGGGGGCATGCCTCACTCCCCTCACGCCCCACTGGCAGCGCCTTTGTGCGAAGTGCTCTGCAAAGTAAGGTCACTGTCGTAAGTTGTTTGTGTGCGTGGAGGGATTTGGTGGTATTGCGCTTTGATGCATATGTCGAAAACGAACAGGTCTTGCCAATTTGCATTCCCCGGTCCATCTCCGTTGCATTGATAAAAGGAACTGTTTCTCTTTCGCCCTAGTCGTCAAATACATGCTTTTTAGATGTTTGTCGAATTGTTCGCACAACTTCGATGGGTGTCTCGTACAACTTTGATTCTTGATTTATGACGCTCTTCATTCATGCTGTTTTTCATCGCCCTCCATTTAGCATGGGGAAAATCGTTAGCAATACCACCGAGGTTGGCGGCATGCCGCACGTCTGTAAGTGAAACTAATTGGCGGCCGATAGCATACGCGGTGCAATACGAGCATAGTTGTCGAAGTCGGTCGTAAAACTGGATTTATGAGCCACGACCTGCGTTCACCCGGGGCTGCAATGGGCAGGCGGCGCCGATCGGCTCACCACACACTCGCCGACACGAGTCCAAGTCGAGCCGAGGCCGACGACAGCCTTGACCCGTCGTCTGTGCCGACCCTGTGTCGGCTCACCGACCCGTCGTCTGTGCCGATCCCGTGTCGGCGCACTCACCGACCCGTCGTCTGTGCCGCTCCTGTGTCGGCTCACCGACCCGTCGTCTGTGCCGCTCCTGTGTCGGCTCACTGACCCGTCGTCTGTGCCGCTCCTGTGTCGGCTCACCGACCCGTCGTCTGTGCCGCTCCTGTGTCGGCTCACTGACCCGTCGTCTGTGCCGCTCCTGTGTCCGGCTCACTGACCCGTCGTCTGTGCCGCTCCTGTGTCCGGCTCACTGACCCGTCGTCTGTGCCGCTCCTGTGTCGGCTCACTGACCCGTCGTCTGTGCCGCTCCTGTGTCGGCTCACTGACCCGTCGTCTGTGCCGCTCCTGTGTCGGCTCACTGACCCGTCGTCTGTGCCGCTCCTGTGTCGGCGGACTCACCGACCCGTCGTCTGTGCCGCTCCTGTGTCCGGCTCACTGACCCGTCGTCTGTGCCGCTCCTGTGTCCGGCTCACCGACCCGTCGTCTGTGCCGCTCCTGTGTCCGGCTCACTGACCCGTCGTCTGTGCCGCTCCTGTGTCCGGCTCACTGACCCGTCGTCTGTGCCGCTCCTGTGTCGGCTCACTGACCCGTCGTCTGTGCCGCTCCTGTGTCCGGCTCACCGACCCGACGTCTGTGCCGCTCCTGTGTCGGCTCACTGGCCCGTCGTCTGTGCCGCTCCTGTGTCGGCTCACCGACCCGTCGTCTGTGTCGCTCCTGTGTCGGCTCACCGACCCGTCGTCTGTGCCGCTCCTGTGTCGGCTCACTGACCCGTCGTCTGTGCCGCTCCTGTGTCGGCTCACTGACCCGTCGTCTGTGCCGCTCCTGTGTCGGCTCACTGACCCGTCGTCTGTGCCGCTCCTGTGTCGGCTCACTGACCCGTCGTCTGTGCCGCTCCTGTGTCCGGCTCACTGACCCGTCGTCTGTGCCGCTCCTGTGTCGGCGCACTCACTGACCCGTCGTCTGTGCCGCTCCTGTGTCGGCTCACTGACCCGTCGTCTGTGCCGCTCCTGCGTCCGGCTCACTGACCCGTCGTCTGTGTCGCTCCTGTGTCGGCTCACTGGCCCGTCGTCTGTGCCGCTCCTGTGTCGGCTCACCGACCCGTCGTCTGTGCCGCTCCTGTGTCGGCTCACTGACCCGTCGTCTGTGCCGCTCCTGTGTCGGCTCACTGACCCGTCGTCTGTGCCGCTCCTGTGTCGGCTCACTGACCCGTCGTCTGTGCCGCTCCTGTGTCCGGCTCACTGACCCGTCGTCTGTGCCGCTCCTGTGTCGGCTCACTGACCCATCGTCTGTGCCGCTCCTGTGTCGGCTCACTGACCCGTCGTCTGTGCCGCTCTTGTGTCCGGCTCACCGACCCGTCGTCTGTGCCGACCCTGTGTCGGCTCACCGACCCGTCGTCTGTGCCGCTCCTGTGTCGGCTCACTGACCCGTCGTCTGTGCCGCTCCTGTGTCCGGCTCACTGACCCGTCGTCTGTGCCGCTCCTGTGTCGGCTCACTGACCCGTCGTCTGTGCCGCTCCTGTGTCGGCTCACTGACCCGTCGTCTGTGCCGCTCCTGTGTCGGCTCACTGACCCGTCGTCTGTGCCGCTCCTGTGTCGGCTCACTGACCCGTCGTCTGTGCCGCTCCTGTGTCGGCTCACCGACCCGTCGTCTGTGCCGCTCCTGTGTCCGGCGGACTCACCGACCCGTCGTCTGTGCCGCTCCTGTGTCGGCTCACCGACCCGTCGTCTGTGCCGCTCCTGTGTCGGCTCACTGACCCGTCGTCTGTGCCGGTCCTGTGTCCGGCTCACTGACCCGTCGTCTGTGCCGCTCCTGTGTCGGCTCACTGACCCGTCGTCTGTGCCGCTCCTGTGTCGGCAGACTCACCGATCCACTGCCTGACACCGCCGCAGCCGGTGCCAGGCATCCATCTTTTTCTGGTTTCGGTGGAGTAGTAGCTGGTGTTGGCGAAAAGTTTTCTCGTCTTCTAGTTTTCTCGAGGAATGGTTTGCTGGGAATCTTGGTACTTGGTGGAAAAGAAACGACATGGATTTGGGATCGGATCGCGAGAGGGTCTTGGACCGACTTTTACGTGCAAGGCGATCATAATGATACTATGAAATTTCTGAAATTCGGCCATTTTTAGCTTAAAATGATGCTGCATTTTGCCTGCAAGACCATCATAAGAATACTATGAATATTCCGAAATGTGACGAAATTCAGCTTAAAGGGTGAACACATTTGAGCCGCCTGCAATATTTGCTGCTGCAACTGCCTCTTGCACCTTGCCTCCTGATTTTTCAGCCGACAAATCTCAGCATTTGTAAACTTGTGGTCACTGCGGCGTCCCCCCCCCCCACAACTAGTCCGACAGAGCTCCCTGATGTGGCGAGACTGCTGCCGCGCATTTGTGGCGCTGCACCTCACGCCTGAGCGGGCCCAGAGCCGGACTCATGGCCGCCCACACAGACGACACGGACAACACGGACACGGAGAGCACGGATAACATGGATACGGACAACACGGACAACACGGACAACACGGACACGGGGAACACGGACAACACGAACACGGACAACACGAACAACACGGACAGGGACAACACGGACACGGACAACACGGACACGGACAACACGGACAACACGGACAACACGGACAACACGGACACGGACAACACGGACAACACGGACAACACGGACAACACGGACAACACGAACAACACGAACACGGACAACACGGACAACACGGACAACACGGACAACACGGACAACACGGATAACACGGACAACACGGACACGGACACGGACACGGACAACACGGACACGGACGCGGACAAGAGCCGATTTGTGTGACAGGTTGGCTCCTGGGTTGAGCCGACCAGAAGACTGCACCGACCGCCGTCAGCATGCTGTCCAGCACGCTGTACGAACACCACCAACGCCTGGCCTGCGCGCGCGGAAACGGGGAGGATTCCGCCCATCCCCCCCCCCCGCGATACTTCTCCCGAGCGACTTCCGAATCGTGCATGTTGGAAGTCGGAGGCCTGACGACGTTCCCAACCATCCTGTGTGCATTCTGTCGAAATAAACAAGCGGGCCACCGCGTGGTAGCACCCCTCCAGATTCAACTCCGCGGTAGCATCCACCGTAGTAGGAGATGAAGATTCAACAACTATTCCACGGACGTGTGAGGGTGGCTCTAATATTCGGCGAAACGCCCATGGCAGATGTTGAACGTGCCACCACGTCGCTGACCGCACGTGTCGCTGGACAGTCCACGTGGTCCACGAGGCACGTGTGACAGTGTACGAAGCGGCACCTCGTGCCGCACGAGCGCACTGACACAGACAGTGCGCTAAGCCGACATAATCCCTAAATATATCGTCATTTTAATCCATTTATACAGCGCACGCAGCCAGGTGGCAATCTGTCGATTTTCGTTTCCTTCGGGTGAGAGCTTGGACGCTTCGCAGTTGAGTTCAGCGCCAATTGCGTGTTGAATCAGCGAGGATAGAGAGGGCAGTGTCCTTCCCTGGCGTGGTGGTTGCACTCAGTCACGCACATGGCACGTACGGAAATCCTAAGCCGGTTTCAGGAAGAGCCTTGTAGCCATCTTTGTGGAAACTTACTCAAGGATGCGAGCATGCTACTTTGCGTGATGGAGGCGCTCTTTGCAGCGGCATCACACGTGATCGTGCTGTGGTGCAGCTGGCTGTGGTGCAGCTGACAGCTGGCTATAGTGCAGCTGGCAGCTGGCTGTGGTGCAGCTGACAGCTGGCTGTGGTGCAGCTGACAGCTGACTGTGGTGCAGCCGGCAGCTGGCTGTGGTGCAGCTGGCAGCTGGCTATAGTGCAGCTGGCTATAGTGCAGCTGGCAGCTGGCTATAGTGCAGCCCGCAGCTGGCTGTGGTGCAGCTGACAGCTGGCTATAGTGCAGCTGACAGCTGGCTGTGGTGCAGCTGACAGCTGACTGTGGTGCAGCTTACAGCTGGCTATAGTGCAGCTCACAGCTGGCTGTGGTGCAGCTGACAGCTGGCTATAGTGCAGCTGACAGCTGGCTGTGGTGCAGCTGGTTCAGCTGCATTGCGGCAGCCGTGGTGCTGCGGCTCAAACGCTCTTCGGACACGGATGGCTCAATCACGACATTGTCACGCTTCACACTGATAAAAATACGACATGAAAGTTTTGCTACTACGCTGCTCCAATGCACTGCAATGCAAGCAAGCACTGAATTCATTGGATACAGGCTGTACATACCTTCGCTAAATCAGCAGACTTTTTCAACGCATTCGCTTTGTTTTCTTGTTGGATGAGTTTGGATAGCCTGCCATCGTGTTTGTGATGCCAACTGCTGGTCTTTGTCGCTTCTTAATATCACACAACGCATGCAAGAAGACAATATAATACTGCATGCACATGGCCGGAAATGTCAGAGGATTGTTCTGTCTGGAGAGCTTATGCTGGACCACCCATCGTACCTATGAAGGAAATGCAAGGGCGTGGGTTCAAGACTCGTCCACATCCAGCGTAATCTCGTCAGCGGCGCTCTACTCGAGTGGTGGTTACACTGAGGAAATAGAAGTTGAATGTTCTTGGAACGAACTGATCATTCTGTTCACCTATGTAGATCATTATCATTATGATTCGGAATTTATTGCACGTGGGGTAGAAATGTGGCTTACATTACGCAAATTACATCTTGAATATTCAGTAGTTTGAACTTGCCACAATGTACGGGCAAATACGACCGATAAGCTACGGCGGCTCGATAAAATGTGTGATTACGCATAGTAGGCTGTTGGACTGGCAATGGAAGGCGTATTGAAAATCCAGTTGATGCCGATGCGTAAGTACAGAACGGGCTGACACAAGCACACCAACAGCAGACGGTGAATTGGTTAATGTTCTTGCTTCACGTACTACAATATGAGGGACAGGCGTGCACAGGGCTGTATGCTGTGTATGTCGTGTTCCTGCGACAAATGGACGGCTCTTGTGCATGATCTATGATGACAAACTGTAATGCGAGTTAGCTTAACTCTGACTTTCCTGATTTGGGATCAATCGCTCAGCAATGATCAGCCAAAAATTGACATTAGCTTTGTGTTATCGCGTGGTATACGCACCCAGATTAGTCCCACAGAATTCATTTCGCAAATGCTTCTGTCAATGTGCGCTTTTTGGATAGATAAGCTATATCGCCAATCATGTCTATACCGCCTATAACTCGTAAAATTCCCATCCACATCCTCATTATAGTTGCTGCTACAAATAAAGAAGCTGATGTTGCCAAAATGAAAGCTGGTGATGCAAAACAAACCCTACTGCTATAATGGTATTGTCCGATGTCTTGGCCGCCGGCATGTCGCAGTTTGGCACACGTGTGGGCACATCACATCCCCTGCCACAGTTGGCATCACACCCCCTGCCTCTGTTGGCATCACATCCTCTGCCACAGCTGGCTGGTGCGTGGCCAAGGTGGTCATAGGTTGTAGGAGCTACCTGCGAACATGAAGTGGGCTGGAGGAGGTGCCCGTGAACATGAAGTGGGCTGGAAGGGTACCTGCGAACATGAAGTGGGCTGGTGCTCGCAGATAGAAGGGGGAAAATATGAATTGCCCGCCAACTTGGAAGAGGACAGAGAGCACGAAGTCGGAACACGTGCGAATGAAATCTCCCCCGGCCGAGGGGCAAGGCCGAGGGGTGGCGCTGAGCGTTGCCGGCAGTGAAGTCATTGCATGCTAAACATCCTGGGTTGTGTCCCCAAGAGGTGACGTGACTTCGGACTGCTGCTGTGGCGTTACCTCCGGGAGGAGAGACGTGTCTGTCGGTCCTTCAGCAGCGGGATCTCCGGAAGAAGTGTCTCTGTCGGGACTTTTCCTACAAAAATATCGGAGAGATGGGATGTCTCCCAGAACTTCTGCAGCGGTATCTCCGGGAAGGGAGGTGCTTCCCCAGGACCACTGAGCGCATCTCCGCGAGGGAAGGTGTCTCCCAGAACTCCTGCAGCGGTATCCCCGGGAAGGGAGGTGCCTTCCCAGGACTGCTGAGCGGCATCTCCGAGAGAGGAGGTGCCTCCCCAGGACTGCTGAGCGGCATCTCCGGAAGGGGAGGTGTCTCCCAGGACTGTTGCAGTTTCAGCTCCGGGAGGGGCTTCAACTTCCTACGCCCAGACGGCGGCGCAGGAACTGTCCAAGGGGGGAAGCATGGGCGGGTGCCATTTTAAGTTGATTCTTTCCATGCAACGCCCATCGGCTCGATGCAAATGCTTGCTGGGAGGTGCGGAGGCTGTGAAACGGATGACGACAACTGCTCCCAACGTTGCACCATCAGACTCCTCCCACATTCTCAGCCAATAGCAATGTGTAATGTCCGCAGGGTATGACGAAGAAGCTACTGTTCCTGCCATCTAGCGTGAAATAACAAACCAGAGCTAGGTACTCTAGCCGCAGCTATGCAGGTAAGCTTGTAACCAGGGTGGAGGATCCTATTCAGTTGGGAGGGCTCCAGCTCCGACTGACTACTTGTATAGAGTAACGGAACAGGCTGCATATAAACCAAGCGCTCATGGCATGTTCGGAAATGACAATATTGGAGCCTATACCAGACATTGTTTAAAAGCGTCGAAGGCTTGCTGAGCCTCGAAATTCCAGTGCAATTTTGCATATTGCCTTGCCATGGCTGCGATGCGTTTCCTAACTTACTGAAACCTAGCACGTATCTTCTGTAATATCATTCCAAGAAACCCACGTGCGTCTCTTACCGATTTCAGCATTTTCATGTCATTGACTACGTCAGTTTTGTAAGAATTGATTACTGCATCGCTCGCAGACGAGCAACACTACTCAGCAGACACAGACACACAACACTGCTCAGCAGACACAGACACACAACACTGCTCAGCAGACACAGACACACAACACTGCTCAGACACAGACACACAACACTGCTCAGCAGACACAGACACACAACACTGCTCAGACACAGACACACAACCCTGCTCAGACACAGACACACAACACTGCTCAGACACAGACACACAACACTGCTCAGCAGACACAGACACACAACACTGCTCAGACACAGACACACAACACTGCTCAGACACAGACACACAACACTGCTCAGACACAGACACACAACACTGCTCAGCAGACACAGACACACAACACTGCTCAGACACAGACACACAACACTGCTCAGCAGACACAGGTACACAGTACAGCTCGGCCTACACAGACACAGCAGTGCCCTACAGACACAGAAACACAACACTGCTCAGACACAGACACACAACACTGCTCAGCAGACACAGACACACAACACTGCTCAGCAGACACAGACACAGCAGTGCCCGACAGACACAGCAGTGCTCGGCAGACACAGCAGTGCTCGGCAGACACCGCAGTGCCCGGCAGACACAGCAGTGCTCGGCAGGCACGGCAGTGTTCGGCAGACACAGCAGTGCTCGGCAGACACAGCACTGCTCGGCAGACACAGCAGTGTTCGGCAGACACAGCAGTACCCGACAGACAGCAGTGCCCGACAGACACAGCAGTTCTCGGCAGACACAGCAGTGATCGGCAGACATAGCAGTGCTTGGCAAATACAGCAATGCTCGGCAGACACAACAATGCTCGGCAGACACAGGAGTGCTAGGCAGACACAGCAGTGCTTGGCAAATACAGCAGTGCCCTGTAGACACAGCAGTGCTCGGCAGACAGCAGTGTTCTGCAGACACAGCAGTGCCCGGCAGACACAGCAGTGCTCGGCAGACACAGCAGTGCCCGGCAGACACAGCAGTGCCCGACAGACACAGCAGTGCTCGGCAGACACAGCAGTGCTCGGCAGACACAGCAGTGCTCGGCAGACACAGCAGTGCTCGGCAGACATCGCAGTGCCCGACAGACACAGCAGTGTTCGGCAGACACAGCAGTGCTCGGCAGACACAGCAATGCTCGGCAGACACAGCAGTGATCGGCAAACACAGCAGTGCTCGGCAGACATCGCAGTGCCCGACAGACACAGCAGTGTTCGGCAGACACAGCAGTGCTCGGTGGACACAGCAGTGCTCGGCTGCCGAGCACTGCTGTGTCTACATGCAAGCAGTGCCCGACAGACACAGCAGTGCCCGGCAGACACTGCCCGTACGCACCACTCACCATGGTGGGCAGCGAGCCAGCGCTGCGCCTGGCCGAGTCGCACCTGGGCACCGGAGTGCAGCGCAGCTTGCTGGGGTTGAAGTAGTTGCGATGGCCGTTGTACTTGTGGAAGCAGTTGACGGCCGAGCAGCTGTCCAGCGGGTCCTGGTCCACGGACGGACACGTGCTGACGTCGTACGGCGAGTAGTAGTCTGCCGGCCGGTGTGGTGCCATTGGTGACGTCTGCACGGCTCAAGGGCACCGATGGCCACGGAGGACACTCGCTACAGACAATTCCGAAACGCTAATTGCTGGTGAAATGGAGAAATGCGCATTACTACTCCCAACTTTGGAGAAGACAATAAATCCCTGGTGACCCATTTAGCCCACACGCTATATACACACACCCACACACACACACACATATATATATATATATATATATATATATATATATATATATATATATATATATATATATATATGCATAACAATGTACACTTACGGCTGCGGCTGTCAGAATAAAAATGAAGGAAGAAGTAAAGTGTGAGGGTGACAGGCGATGAGAGCAGGCAAACATAAGCTCGGTTACGTAGTTGCACCTGCAACAGCAGTACCGACGTGTCGCCAGAACATCACATCACACACACACACGCTGCTGTCATCTGCACTGGCCTGACCTTCCATAACAGAGCTGACGGGACCATGGCGGCTGATGGTGGTGTTGAAATGGATGGTGTGCTGAAACGAGTGGTCGCTGTACTGGATGGTGATCTCGCATTCGCCAACACGGTTGTAGATGTACTGAAACAATCCAGCGAAGTTTCCTTCAGTTGTAGATGTACTGAACAAAAAAAACAGTGACTTTGCCTCCAGTCCACTTGGAAGGACGCCAACTAACTGGTTTCTGTCGCAAGTATGCAAAAACATTGTGTGCATTCTGTATAGTACTATGCATTCATTCTGTATTATGCGTAGTTTATAATAATATGCATTCCGTATAATAATGGCTCACTGAAACCTTTCTGAGTATTGAGCACTCCAAACATGTCATATATTGTAAATGTTTCAAAGCATTTTCCTTGGTCATGACAAACAAAAACAAGAATCGAACATGCTGAAGCGCTAAGTCAGACTAACCCGCGCCGTCTCGGTGGGGGGGGGGGTTGATAGGTGCCCCCCCACCCTCCAAGGTCTTCCGCGGATTGTGAAAGAACGGCGCGTGGCAGCGCCGAAATTTGGCATATCTTTTCCCACATTAATTTGGCATATTGTGTCAAAGTTTTGAGGTCAGGTCGTCTATGGTCAACGAGTTAGTCAAGGTCAAGTGAGGTCACCTCTAGAAAAGTTCAACCAGTCGTCACGCTGTAACGGATACAGATATTTTAATGAAACTTTCAGCGTTTGCTTATCTTTAGGGACGAAACAAAACGCACCAGATGAATTTTTACTTCTTTTCTAAATTTTGTATTACTTATTAGTTCTGCGTATTTTCCCATTGAAGCTGAAATCGAAGCTTCTGGTTAAAGTAAACATTTTTATGAGAACAAGTTGACTTAGAACAACGCTTTTCGGTCTGCTCTACCCATTAGAGAAATACAAATTTAGCAAAATTGAAAACTCAAAATTTGGAAATTTGAAGAAATAAAAATTTGGGTGGGCAAAAATGTTAGGTTCATGGTTTCTTTTCGTCTTCCTTTTCTGATACCAAATATTTTTTCCTTCAAATCTCCCCAAAAAATAACTCCCACAGCCAAAAACATGAAAGTCGTGAAAACCTAGGCCCCCTAGTGACGTCACTTTTTGGGGATACAATTATTTTAGGGGGGGTCTGGCCATACTCGTCCAGCGCATTCCGATAACACCTCTTTCGTTTTCGTGCGACGCTTAGTTTGGAGATTAGAGGGGGGGTTGTATCGACCCCCCCGCCGAGACGGGGTGTGAGGATATGACCGGAAAGACGTGGAGGGCTAATGTAGGGCTATAACATACCGACTTCAATGCAAATCCGGCCACTGTGCAATGTGAAACCCATGAAGTATTGTACATTGGTCCGACTGACCACAACGTCCTTGCTGCATTGGTCCGACCACATCGTCCTTGAGCAGCTGACAACTTCCTCGGTGGTGATGGTCACACTTGGATTCGTCATGCGGTCCTATTTTTGCACGACGGACAAGACTGCGTGTGTGTGGGGTGAGGGTGTACGTAACCACCAGTGAGGTTCACCCGGTGACATTTCACCCACCACCCGTGATCGCCAGCACTCACCAGGTTAGGGAAGAGCAGTGTGATGTTTGTGGTGTGGCTTGGTGACAAGATCCCCATGTAGCCTCCGATCAGCAGCATGGACTGCGGCACATGTCGACACGTCAGCTGCTGCATGCGTCAGCGGAAGCTGGTGGTGGAGCATGTGATGGAGCATCCCACCAACAGCACAGTCGTCTTACACAACAGGGACACAGCAGGGACACGGCAGGTATTGTGTGGTAGATGTGGCGATCATGGGCCTCCACTTCTCGGGAGTCCTTACCACTTCGAAATCTCATGAGCGTTGAAAGCCTTCTCATGGGAAGAGCCTTCGCACGGGGTGACTATGACTATCGCTGCTGCTGCACATGTTCGTGCCTCGTTATGACCTGACGTTGAGCCAAAAACCGTGTGGAGTTTCGAGCTATTATCGACCTGGATTAATATGACCATAAGACGCTTAACACGAGCACAGGGGTCTCTCTCACATAATGCGAACCGGGAAAGGGGATTCCGCTCCTAAGATCTCTGAAACTACTGCAGCTAGAAACACAACATATGAGGGGGAGATTACGGCTGTAGTGCACTCCCTGCAGAATAAATTTGATGACCCTCAGGCGATATCGTCAGTGTCAAATGAGGTCAAGATCGGCTGGCACGCCAAGCCGCCACGCCACCGCGCCGACGATACATTTGGGACCTTGAACCCTAGGCAGCCAGTCGGTTTGCATCCATGCGACTTATATATTTTGCAACGAATATAAAAATAGTAAATTGTGTGTGGTGCGCTTCTCAGTTTTCGACACCATCACACGATTTCACTGCGATGTCCGTGCTCGTTTTTGAGATACCATCTAAAAACAGAGGGATGGGAGAATTCCGAACCCCCCCTCCCTCCGGTGCGCGTGCTAAGCCAATGCAATTGTTGCACATCATGTACCTAGAGCGAACGAAAATCGCAGAAACCTGCGTTTTCCTTTCCTAAGAGTTGCTCATCTTGCACGGATGGTGGGGGGGGGGGGGGATTTCATAGGCACCGCGCGACCTCCCTACTCCAAGTTGGCAGCCTCATAGTCGCACTTGATTGGCCACCGACTATTAGCGTCGCATATGGCAGCACTGACCTCACATTCTGCGTCCTGCACGGAGAAGTGTTGGCAGCACTGTTTCATAGAGGCTCTCAACTCCACCGGACCGTGACCGTTGTTGAGCACCGTCAGGTCTGACAGGCGAGAAGCAGCACAATCAGGCAGGAAGATCGTGCAAGCATATATATATATATATCCATAGGTTGCACTTGCAATTTTGAGGCTACTGGCTTGAACACAAACCTGGACCTGGACTTGGACAGGCTGGACCTCTGTTTGAGATGCTCGGATTGTCGCATTCATCTGTTTTGTTATTGTGTTGTTAATACAAGGAAGCTTCATGTTATTATAGCTTTTCTTTTTGTTGTTTTTTTGTGTGTGATGCTTATTCTTGAGGGTGTGTTCAGCTGTGCATGCTGCGGACTGAACCCGGCTGGCAGGGCATCCATTTTCTATAGATAATACCCATATCCTTCTCTGGACTGCGCTAGTGCTATCTCGATTAGATGATACTCATCTGTCTTACTCATCTGTGAAACAGTGTGTAGCCGTTCGCTGTGCAAGTTGCGATGCAAAATGATCGGTATGGACATCGGCTGAGTTTGAAGTACAACTCCGTAGAGTATATGTCACCATCAAGATGAACTTTGAACAAAGCGCCTAGAAAAACAAGGCCGTTTTGTCAGCTATGTGTGCCATAGTAAGCTTGATATCAGGATCAAGTCGTTGGTTCTAGTGACGAATTTCAAACTCGGCTTCATTACATGTGCCGGTATGTTAGCACTGTGTCCCAATGTACAACAAACACCGAAAATCTGCTGCTGCTAAATGTTAGTTTTTAGTCGATGCATGAATCCAGCCGTCAGAGGCAGTGCACATTGATTGCCCCGGCCGACGACTTTCACTTGTCTGTATATGGTGTCGACAAACCTCATCAAGCCTGTTTGTCGGCATATGGGTACGTGATTTGTTGAGGTCACTTACAGCACCAAGCACTTGCATCCAGCATTTTTTTCCGCCGTTTGGGCCCCCCATTGCCTTCATGATGTTCGCTCAGAAAAGAAGAAATGAGCAGCTGATCGTGATGATGGGGCAACATTGACGCACGAGAGAACCAGAAGACAGTGCAGTGCAACCGATTTTGGCCAAGAGTTCAACGGACCCTGTCAACATTGTGCTTCTTATGCACTATTCTTACCAGTGGCGAAGCAGGAATTTTCTGAAGGGGTCCCGACCAAAGAAAAATGTCTGGAAACAGAGAATGCCATCAGTGCGCGTAGCGTCGAAAATATTTCGTCTTGCCTGGTGAAAGCAAAAATCAAAGTCTCGTTTCATCTGGTATTTTTTCGGTTCCTAAGTGAGGGGGCGGGACCCGAGCCCCTGTTGGTTGCTCTTCTGTTTCTTACCTTTGATGAACTCCTGTTTTTTTTGCTCTCATCAATCTGTGAGAAACTCGTATCAGATGACATCGACGCTTTGCACCAAATTCGGTTGCCTCTTGCAACTCCAGGGACGCAGGGGAATCAGCAATTTCGATATATATATATATATATATATATATATATATATATATATATATATATATATATATATATATATAAACCGATTAGAAGCAGCAAGGAGACAAACTTAAAATGGCCGAAAATAATACGTGTATTTGAAAAATGAAAAGCCAAGTAATCCAGCGTTCGCCTTACTCACTTCCATCTTACACCCAGAAGCAGCCTCCAAACAGAGCTGTCCAATCGGAACCTTTTTGAGGTATGTCATATACAGGTGTGCCAAATTCGTTAAAAATCCTCAAGACCAAGTACTAGTGCTGGGCATCACCATATAATGGATCCTTGAGTTACAAATTCAGTACACAGTGCAAGCAGCAATAAATATGTGTTTTGTTGTGTTATTGTTTTGTTCTGAGTATGGCTAAGAACAAATGGTACCGAGTCATATTCCTGAGATGTGTGGTTCAGAAAAAAACACTATGCAACTGGATATTGTTTTAAGCGAGGAAAGTCATACATTACCTTTAACGACGCAATAACAAAACAGACAAATGTGACAAGCCAAGCCTCTCAGCGATGTGATGTTCGAGTAGCCTTAAACAACGGTCCCGAAGCGGTTCGAAAACAATATACAATTCCAGGATATCATTAGATATCATTAGATCACTAGTTTTGGATGATTCTTTCCCTATGGATTCCACCAATTCTTTACTCAGTTCTGTGCCGAAAAATACTGATTTCGGCAGGGAAGTGATGCACCAATGGCATACATTCGAGATGGCGGAATGAGGGAATAGAGCATAGAGGAAATATGATGCACATAATGTCGCCATATGTTTAGATTATCATACGTCACATGATGAAACTTCCATGCCTGATTTGGAACCTATCGTAAAGACCGCTATCTTCGCAAAAATGTCATCACAATTTATAGACGAAGTACGGGACGCCAAGACGAGAGCATCATCGCATTTCTATATAAACGCGAACTAAACCAGTGTAGTTAGAAAAATATAGAACCGGGATAATAACCTTCCGCCAAAAACAACGTCCAGTGCCGCCATTGACAATATTTTCATGAAGTGCATCTTAGGGATATTTTTGCATCCACTGAAATGCTCAGACACCTCAAATTACGAACACGGTCCACCTGCAAAGCCAGACTTAGACTTATCCCACCCACTCTGCTTCCGCCCCTGGTAAGCATGTAACTTACAAACTGTCATACACTCTGCGCAATAGCCTTATAATATGTGCTACACAGCACTGCGGTTAGTATCGCAAGTTAATTAAAGCAACCACGAATAAGGAAATTGTTTTCATTCGTCCTCGTCCCCCAGAAATCTGCCGAAGCTGCCTCTGACCAAAGCGTAATTCCGAATTTCGCTATAACGTTCTCACACCTTTCACAATCGTTCATTTAGATCAATTGTTCCTCAGTATGACACATTGTATGAATTTTGGCGGCAGACATTGCCATATGCGCGTCCCTCTGCACTCGCTTCTGCTACACATAATCACTGCATCACCGCAATCAGTTTTGCACCATTGCCTGGAGAGGATTTTGAAAAACGGCCAAATACTTTCGAAGTTGTGAACGGTAAAAGCTAAGCATGTCGCAATGTGACAAAAACTGAGGGAATTGTTGAACACGCTCCCGAAAAGAGGCGCATGGAGCCACCACTGAGCAAAACAGAACGCTACAACATTGACATCCTGTGTAGAAATATAATTAGGAAAAATGGCCAAGTTCCAGGATAATCATTCCAGGCTTTCCGGAGCTGCAGATTAAAACATAGTGGGGAGGGGGACTTGATGTCCCTCTCCAGCAACAGAGGTAATGGAAGATAAGGTGGATGGAATATAGCTATGTTACTGCAGGTTCTTCGTCGTACTGAGAACATATTAACACAAAACAGGACACCATTTGTACTGGGCTCCCCGCGCACAGTACAGTGTGCCCCCGCCAGGATCAGAGGAACAGAGCACTGGATTTGTGGAGGTACATACCATGTTGTAAACTTACAGAAAATTAACACCATGTCCTCTCGGCGAAGCGGCATCACTCCTTGGTCCTGCAAGGGATAATTACACATCACTCCTTGATCCTGAAAGGGATAATTACACATCACTTCTTGGTCCTGAAGGGGATAATTACATATCACTCCTTGATCCTGGAAGGGAAAATCACAAATTGCTCATTGGTCTTGGAGGGGAGAGCTATATCTCCCTGGCCCTAGAAGGGATAATCAAGCAAGCATCACTCCTTGGTCCTGGAAGGGAGAATATCGCATTGCTTATTGGTCCTAGAAAGGAGAAATATCTTACTTTGCATTGTTCTATAAACAACAAATACTGGCAGATCGTTTTTACGGGCCATTTTAGCGATAAAAACTTGTTTTGACCAGACTGATACAGACCCTAGGTGGGAGGTGGTCGTGAAAACCCACCTTTATGAAGATAGATTGGTCCTACAAAGTACCTCGTCCAGACTCACCTTGATGGGGATGGGTCTTACAGAGGACTGCGGCCAGCCCCACCTTGATGAGGATGGTTCTTACAGAGGACTGCTTCCAGACCCACCTTGATGAGGATGAGTCTTACAGAGGACTCCATCAAGACCCACCTTGATGAGGATGGGCCCGGCCGTGTGCTCTGGTGTTTTGACGATAAGTTTTGTGACTGGTGAGGTCACTGGCGTATCGAGCAGAACTGAGGAGAGCGGCAGCTCCTCCATCTCCATCTTGGCTGTCACCACGACCGACAGCATCACCAGCAGGCTGAGGTCATTCACCGCCAACATGCTGTTCACCTTCGAAGCACATGAACTGTGGTGCATCTTCACAGTCACTGTGGTATTCAGTGCTGACTACGCGACATTGGTGCATTTCCGCATTAACACAAGCTGAGATAAGATGATTCTATGCGCTGGCCAGTCCATCGTAGAGTCCATCAGTCGTAGTTGTCTTTCTTAAAGAAAAACGTTCGGTACACATAAAGCCTCGCTTTGATTTTGTGAATTTTATACCACTATAATGCACTTCACCATCAAGGTAAGTGTTGCATGGGGTCATACAAACACACCACGCAAGCTAAATAGGTAGTTACTTATGATAGCGGTTGGCAAGTAGTGGAGGTGAAGTCGCAAACAACTTCTTTGTCTTCCCGGCCTCTCGAAACACTCTTATCCTGAGCAAATACACAGGAGCTGGAATTACGTTTCAGTTGGTACCAAATAGTGAGACATGCTGGCATAACGACGCTTGTGTATGTTTCCATAGCAACGGAACGCGTAACAGGTCTTAGTTTATTTGGCCAGATTCCACCGAATTTAGGACCCGAATGATTTGCAAATATGGTGATGCGTGCAATATTCTGAAGGACAGCTTAATCTGAAGAATGCATAGTAAATGCATAACAAAGGAGTTTGTGGTTTGATGTGTTAACTCTCGCCTGACGAAAGCAATTCGTCATCTTCCCCTACGGCAGAGGGAGGGGTGGTCGCCTCACGTCCAGTCATTTCACCCCTAATTGAGCTAGAGACCTGAAGTAAAAGCCAGCACATCGTTTGGCACATGTTCTATCTAATGGCACACAACATGGCCCAGTGCCGCCAACCTTTGACCACCTAGGTGAGGTCAAAGATTACGATAGCCATGTATTTTTGGTTGAAGCACACCATCGCTATCGTAAAACCGAAAAATATAACAAAAACATACATGTGCAAATACACCTACAACAACATAACATACACAAAAACATGTATGTGTGTGTGTGTGTGTGCGTGTATGTGTGTGATTGTTGATCTGGGCATGGTCTATCGGTTGATATTCCTCACCTTATAATCAGATCCCTAGATAAGCCACCAGCTCATCTAAAAGGCATTCCTGACCATGTGAATTTGAAGCATTTCGCGAGGTAACTGTGGCCAAAGGAAGTTCACATAGTTTAGCAATAAAAGTGGATGCTGCTAACAAATTACTGCTGTAAGGCTCCTTCTGATGTCATCCAAACATCGAGACCATCTCAGGTCATTGACCTAAGATGATCTCGGATCACCTGTTTCGAATTCGGGTTCACCCTGTGGTTATTTTTGGTGCGGAGTTATACTTCCGAGGCGGCTAAGTTGCTATAACCGGCGCCGTAACCTTACACACACGGCGATCCCATCCAGACTAGCTTGTATTCACCAGTTGACCCGGCCGGCCACCGCCGACCAATCGCAAACAAGGTGATCTGTGACGTCACATCGGTCGTTACATGTTGGAGATCCCCCAACAGGTACACGTCCTGTTGCGGTGCTCTCAGTAGGTTCAGGAAGGTGGTCAAGGTGTACACCCGACCCATGTGTCACACAGCGTGTCATGTGACATGTGACGGTGACCTGTGTCACGCAGCGTGCCATGTGACATGTGACGGTGACCTGTGTCACGCAGCGTGCCATGTGACATGTGACGGTGACCTGTGTCACACAGCGTGTCATGTAACATGTGACGGTGACCTGTGTCACACAGCGTGTCATGTGAGATGTGACGGTGACTTGTGTCACACAGCGTGCCATGTGACATGTGGCGGTGACCTGTGTCACACAGCATGTCATGTGACATGTGGCGGTGACCTGTGTCACACAGCGTGTCATGTGACATGTGGCGGTGACCTGTGTCACACAGCGTGTCATGTGACATGTGGCGGTGACCTGTGTCACACAGCGTGTCATGTGAGATGTGGCGGTGACCTGTGTCACACAGCGTGTCATGTAACATGTGACGGTGACCTGTGTCACACAGCGTGTCATGTGACATGTGGCGGTGACCTGTGTCACACAGCGTGTCATGTGACATGTGGCGGTGACCTGTGTCACACAGCGTGTCATGTGACATGTGTCAGTGACCTATGTCACACAGCGTGTCATGTGAGATGTGGCGGTGACCTGTGTCACACAACGTGTCATGTAACATGTGACGGTGACCTGTGTCACACAGCGTGTCATGTGACATGTGGCGGTGACCTGTGTCACACAGCGTGTCATGTGACATGTGGCGGTGACCTGTGTCACACAGCGTGTCATGTGACATGTGGCGGTGACCTATGTCACACAGCGTGTCATGTGAGATGTGGCGGTGACCTGTGTCACACAACGTGTCATGTAACATGTGACGGTGACCTGTGTCACACAGCGTGTCATGTGACATGTGACGGTGACCTGTGTCACACAGGGTGTCATGTGACATGTGACGGTGACCTGTATCACACAACGTGTCATGTAACATGTGACGGTGACCTATGTTACACAGCGTGTCATGTGACATGTGACGGTGACCTGTGTCACACAGCGTGTCATGTGACATGTGACGGTGACCTGTGTCACACAGGGTGTCATGTGACATGTGGCGGTGACCTATGTCACACAGCGTGTCATGTGAGATGTGGCGGTGACCTGTGTCACACAACGTGTCATGTAACATGTGACGGTGACCTGTGTCACACAGCGTGTCATGTGACATGTGACGGTGACCTGTGTCACACAGGGTGTCATGTGACATGTGACGGTGACCTGTATCACACAACGTGTCATGTAACATGTGACGGTGACCTGTGTTACACAGCGTGTCATGTGACATGTGACGGTGACCTGTGTCACACAGCGTGTCATGTGACGTGTGGCGGTGACATGTGTCACGCAGTGTCATGTGAGATGTGACGGTGACCTGTGTCACACATCGTGGCATGAGACATGTGACGGTGACCTGTGTCACACAGCGTGTCATGAGACATGCGACGGTGACCTGTGTCACACAGCGTGCCATGAGACATGCGATGGTGACCTGTGTCACACAGCGTGCCATGTGACATGTGACGGTGACCTGTGTCACACAGCGTGTACACCATGTGACATGTGACGACAACCTGTGCCACACAGTGTCGTGTGACATATGTCACACAGCGTGTCGTGTGACATGTGGCGGTGACCTGTGTCACACAGCGTGTCGTGTGACATGTGACGACAACCTGTGCCACACAGTGTCGTGTGACATATGTCACACAGCGTGCCATGTGACATGTGGCGGTGACCTGTGTCACACAGCGTGTCATGAGACATGTGACGACAACCTGCGCCACACAGCGTGTCATATGACATGTGACGGTGACACGTCATACAGCGTGTCATGTGACATGTGACGGCAACCTGTGTCACACAGCGTGTCATGTGACATGTGACGGCGACCTGTGTCACACAGCGTGTCATTTGACATGTGACGGTGACATATGTCACACAGCGCCACTGACGTACCACTGTGCGGTCGGTGCCACCATCACTCGGTGCGGCAACACCTCCTGAGCCTGCAGGCGTACAGAAAGGTCGCACATTAAAAATCGACTTCCACCACCGCGCTTACGAGCGGCAGACAGCTGGCGGGAGGCAAACAGCTCAAAGGTGTGATCTACAGGTACGCCTGTCGGTCGGTCAGCAGGTGCTGCAGCGCCGAGCTATGTGTCATCGGTCGCCCAGTTAAGCCATGTGACACCCAGGCCGAGCTATGCGGTCCTGGGTATCCCTACAACTGCAGCAGGTGTAGGGACACCCTTTCAGTCCGCAAAGAATGTTATCTCAGTCGTCGTAGGAATTACCACACAACAATCATGCTCTGTAAAAGTGCTATTAGCACCTGGGCAGACCGCACCCAGGCGCGACGGCACCATTGTGAATCGGGGTGGCTCGGTGGAGGATAGCCCGGGTAGGAGGGGTGGCGGCACCACCCAACTGACCTGAGTACGCCGAGTGGAGGCGGAAGGAAGGTCTAGAAGATGCGGCGAGCAGACCAATCGACCGGGCTCGCATTGCTTCAGTCACGGCCTGGAGATCAACGTCGTGTCGACTCCTTCGGCAGACGTCTCATGCCATAGCGGTAACAGTTGTGGGAGAAGCCGCTGAATGTGCATCGATGTAGTAAGTGGATCGTGGGACGGCCGACAACTCATTGTCCCACGCCCCGGCTACCCCTGGCTACACCTGGCTACTCCTTCAGATCTGGCGGCGCGCTGGCACCGCCCCTGCCACAGCTGGTGACGTGCCTAGCCTCGAGGTGTCCGGCCGCTGACCTCGTGTGGTCACGTGTGGCGATCTGAGGTGGGTGATCTGAGGGATCTGAGGGATCTGAGGGATCTGAGGTGCAGGAAAGCTGAACCCGTTCGGGGCGGCGCCGGCGGATCGAGGCGGAGGCTGACGGTAGTCAGACAGGCTGGTGATGAGATGACCTGGCGGCGGTCTGACGCCGCCTCTGTCAGCAGCAGCTGGTGGGCGTGGCGCCAGAAGTGGGCGTGGCGCCGATACCGTCGGCAGCAGCAGGTAGGCGTGGCGCCGGCACAGCAGCCAGCGCCAGCACCCAGCGCCAGCACCCAGCGCAAACATGCCAATCACGGCCAAGAACACCAGATACCTCGCAACGTCGCTTGGCATTGTGCTGGTCGACCAGTGAGTTCGCTAATTACCAGCCGCTGTTGGATGGTAGAGGTCACCAGCTCTGCAGTTGAGAGGGCGCAGCTGGATCACTAATCAGTCGAACCATCATCAACACTATCGCACACCGCAGGCATGGCGGGTGAAATTTGGCGGGAACGGGGAGCCGCTCGCGGGTGAAATCTGGCGGGAGCGGAGAGCCGGCGATACAGCCACACTGAGGTGCAGCGCACTGGAGACTGGCGAGTGCTTCTGCTGCAGTTACGATTTGTGGGCAATAGGTACACTGTTCAAAAGGCCTAATATCCCCGACATGCATTTTCGGCTAGTCTGTACGCATGCCAAAAGTAAAATTGAACTAAGGAAATTATACATTTTGTGTTAGCAAAATGTTTAGAACCTGACGTTTGAGGATGTAATGGAGTTTCGGCTGCTCATCGGCCAACTGATGAGAGGGAGAGAGAGAGAGAGAGAGAGAGAGAGAGAGAGAGAGAGAGAGAGAGAGAGAGAGAGAGAGAGAGAGAGAGAGAGAGAGAGAGAGAGAGAGAGAGAGAGAGAGAGAGAGAGAGAGAGAGGGTGAGAGAGAGAGAGAGAGAGAGAGAGAGAGAGAGAGAGAGAGAGAGAGAGAGAGAGAGAGAGAGAGAGAGAGAGAGAGAGAGAGAGAGAGAGAGAGAGAGAGAGAGAGAGAGAGAGAGAGAGAGAGAGAGAGAGAGAGAGAGATAAAAGAGAGAGAGAGAGAGAGAGAGAGAGAGAGAGAGAGAGAGAGAGAGAGAATGAGAGAGAGAGAGCACTGCTTAGCTTCAAAATATCGTCTACATTTTCCCAGCAAGGACCATTTAAATACTTGGGACCCAGGATGGAAAGCAGATCCACTTCCTGGAAGATAGATTGAAGATATAATGGTACAAATAAGTCATGATTAATTTTGGGTTCCTTGTTCGCACAGTGCCGCTAACCATTTCACTACCTGTCATACTTTTAAATTTATAATCGATATTCGAGCACCCCAACACTGGCCTTCGCCCGTTCAGCCCAGCTGGCAACGGGTGTCTGTCTGCGTGAGTGGACGTGATTGGCAGCCCCCCCCCAACGGATCCCACGTTAAAGTGTTACCATAGCGGGCTGAGCGGACAGTATCCCGGCACGGAACTGAGGAACGGAATCGAGCACAGGGACACAGCGGTCGGGATCCTGATTGTGATTATTGGACGGAAAGGGGAAGGTGGGCGGTTGTCTGCGGTCTGATTATGTATATATATATATATATATATATATATATATATATATATATATATATATATATATATATATATATATATATATATATATATATATATATATATATATATATATATATATATATATATATATATATATATATATATATATATATATATATATATATATATATATATATATATATATATATATCTATATATTTATACACATATATATATATGTATATATATATATATATATATATATATATATACACACATTTATATATATGTATATATGTATTTCCGTATTTATATTTATTCCTACTTGCTTGGGAATGTCCTTCTTGGCTTTACTTGTGACTTCCTGCTCGCTCCACCTTCGACTTCAGGTGAACCTCCTGGCACGGGATGCTGAACAACAACAAGTCACAATATGTATTGTATAACAGCAACGGATTGATGTTGCCAAAGCGTCGTTGAGTTCTGGCTCCTGCCATGCTGCGGTGACCAGCTGTGTTGCTCTAACCTATACTGCTTACAAAAATACTGACCGTGCCCGCGCTTGCACCAGCAACAAAAAGGCCCACGCCAACCAACGGTCAATCAAGGGTCACAAAAGCAGTTAACAGTTCGCAAGGTAGGTCTAAATACTGGTATGGCGGTGAGGTTTAATACCAGGCTTCTGCAATGCAACTGGCCGTTGCATAATTGTCGGATATCACAACAACTTCGTACACATACAGCACACACACACACACACGCACACATTCGCACATACACTCACACACACACATAGACACACGCACACACATGTATGTATGTATCGCATCACACAATGATATGCCTTGAATCAGGCACTCCGACATGCATACGTTTCTGTTCATCTTTCAAGCTTCAAGCCTATGCAATCAAGTGCTCCGTGGGCACATGCTGAGCCTTTCCTTGCACCGAATGTATGCTTCCTTTGCAAACATCTCGCACAAATTAGACATATTTGTTACGTCTCAACATTCACACCAGAAGACTTTCTTGTGAATGCTATCACATGCGAAGTCGATCTGTGAAATATGTGACACCTATTTCAATACACAAATGAATAAATAAATACGTAAATAAGATAAATGAATGGGTATATTTGTTCGCGCTGGCTCTCAACAGCGGCCATCGGGTTTGGTGTGCAGGAATGTCAGTCACAGACAGCAGAGGAATGTCAGAGTCACACACAGCAGAGGAATTTCAGAGTCACAGACAGCAGAGGAATGCCAGTCACATACAGCAGAGGAATGTCAGTCACAGACAGCAGAGGAATGTCAGAGTCACAGGCAGTAGAGGAATGTCAGAGTCACAGACGGCATAGGAATGTCAGAGTCACAGACAGCAGAGGAATGTCAGTCACAAACAACAGAGGAATATCAGAGTCTCAGACAGCAGAGGAATGTCAGTCACAGACAGCAAAGGAATGTCAGAGTCACAGACAGCAGAGGAATGTCAGAGTCACATACGGCAGAGGAATGTCAGAGTCACAGACAGCAGAGGAATGTCAGTCACAAACAACAGAGGAATATCAGAGTCTCAGACAGCAGAGGAATGTCAGTCACAAACAGCAGAGGAATGTCAGAGTCACAGATAGCAGAGGAATGTCAGTTACAAACAGCAGAGGAATGTCAGAGTCTCAGACAGCAGAGGAATGTCAGTCGCAAACAGCAGATGAATGTCAGAGTCACAGACAGCAGAGGAATGTTAGAGTCTCAGACAGCAGAGGAATGTCAGTCGAAAACAGCAGATGAATGCCAGTCACAGAGAGCAGAGGAATGTCAGTCACAAACAGCAGAGGAATGTCAGCCGCAAACAGCAGAGGAATGTCAGAGTCACAGACAGCAGAGGAATATTAGAGTCACAGACAGCAGAGGAATATTAGAGTCACAGACAGCAGAGGAATGTCAGTAACAGACAGCATAGGAATGTCAGTCACAGACAGCAGAGGAATGTCAGAGTCACAGACAATAGATGAATGTCAGAGTCATAGGCAGCAGAGGAATATCAATCACAGACAGCAGAGGACAAAGAGAGACGTCAAGATATCACAAAACACAGCTCATCTTAAACAAAATAACGGTTCTGAAGTGTACGTCACTCGGTGTGAGCACCGCGCGGAGGTCGCAATGACAGTTCCGTGTGTTCACCGTACACAGCATGGACCAATGAGAGCACACGCCAGTCCAGCAGCACCAATCAGCGCGGCGCAAGGCGCTGGCCGATGTCAAGGCATCACCGGCGTACCCCTCAAAATGAACGACTGCCACTGTGGTGACACTTCTGCTGTGTACATGTACCACCACCACTGGGCGTTAGAAACCACCGGGCTTGAAATATTACCGTGCGCCAGGGCCACAAACGCCGCCACTAAACCCGTGAAAACCATCCCATCGAAGTGGTGCCAAGAGGTGAAGAAGGAAAGGGAACGGGTGTGTGGGTTGGAAGCGGAGGGTCGTGGAAATGGAGGTGTAATGGCGTCGTATCCATGAACTAATTTCGATTTGGTTGGTAGGTCTAGCAGCCATGTTGCAGGTATATTTTGCCAGATATAATATGTGACATGTGTAGTGGTTATTTGGTGTTAATGCCAATGGTAATAATTACTGAACCGACTGAGCATGGCTAGGGAGGAAGTCAAGGATAGGCCTTCTTACCAAGGCCGCAATAAGTGAACATTCTGGGACGTTGGTGCCTGTCTTTGGAAAGCAAACTGAAATACAAGTCGTGTTTAAAACCTAGAAGCAAGTCACTCAAATTCGACAAGCTGCCGGTGCTTCCAGGTGTCGTTATCGTTCACGTGTCGATGCCACTATACAAATTAGCACGAATAATTATGTCATCTTAGCCCCACAATTTATCCGGTTCTTAAGGCAATCTAAGGCCGAACCAAGGCTTAAACACTGAATAATGACCGATTTAATAAGTGCAATTGCATTGAGGTTCGAAGATCTGACGTACAACCTGAGGCGTATCAAAGGAGCAGAGAGGGCATCCCCCACCCCCACCCCACTCCACCCGAGCCCACGGGGGTGCGGCGCCTCTCTGACTGGAAAAGGCGTCCCTCCGGGATGCTCGTATTTCGCCGTTGTATTTTCCCCTCAAAGGTTCGACTCTAAGTAGAGTTGGCGCCTCTCCGAAGACATTCGAGTGCATGCCCTTAAAATGTTCTTACTAAGTATCGCTCCTCCGAAGGAATGACATCACCCCGACGAGTGCTCCCCCATGAAATGTCCTGTATCCGCCCCTGTGCACTTCACAGCTGGGTTCACGCCGGGGTTGGCACTGCCTCCCAAAGAACCCCCCCCCCCCCAAACTGTGAGGTGCGTCAAGTTGTATGCACTTACGATTATCCGAAATATGCTCGAATTACCACACTGGGAAGCAGTTAACTTGGACACTAATCCGGACATCTTTGTTTCGATGTGCTCCAATACTGGTTATGCCAAATTAGCGATACAAGTCATTCAGCCTCATCAGCATCGCCAGCAAAATCAGCGTCGTCAGCAAAATCAGCATCGTCAGCAAACCGCCACCAACAAACCAAAACCATCGACGCAGGAAGGCTCGTCACAAACCGGATCCAGCCCCTTCCAGGTACACATTCACCGACCCCCACCCCTCCACGTCACAGACTAATCACGCTACACCATCACCTCAGCGCGGCCACGCCATTGGCCGAGCCGACCGCGCCCCACCAATCATAGGCGATCTGTTCGGCGGTTGAAGTTGATGTTCTGTTCTGCACAAAAGTCGCGAGTCAGCGGCAGACAGTTCAGGTATTCGCACCACGCGCACTCGTAGAACGGCGCCACGTAGAACAGCACGAGCAGCAGCAGCACCAGTAGGCTGACCACGCTCACGCACACGATGATGAGCACCTTCTTGCGCGCGCGCTCGTACGACCCGAAGCTGAGGTAGGGCAGCAGCGCGTACGACAGCAAGAAGCCTACGATGAAGCCGAAAATGTGCGCGTAGTTGTCCACCTGGCAGCCAGCCGAAGAGTTAATCGAGCGTCCACCTAGTGTACAGAACGTGAACCACTCCTGTCACTAAAGTTTATCATTCTGCTCGATAACGTGGTTTGGGATTAAAAAACAGCATGGCGAAACATAGAAAAACCTTAGCCGATTCACAGTTGTATGACATCACAAGCACAACTTCCCTACACAAACACCAATTATTTACGTCCCACAAATGTCATTCATGGATCATCATTATCTCAATGACTTCAATGACTATTTTGAGTTCTTGAAGTTACTTCGCGAAATCCAAATGGGACTTGTTTGGTAACGACGACTTTCCTGCGGCAGCGGACCAATTATGAAGAGCAGGCCGGTGACCTACCCACGGCAGCAGACAAATTATGAAGAGCAGGCCGGTGACCTACCCTCAGCAGCCGAACAATAATGAAGAACAGGCCGGTGACCTACCCTCGGCAGCAGACCAATAATGAAGAGCAGGCCGGTGACCTACCCACGGCGGCAGACATATTATGAAGAGCAGACTAGTGACCTACCCACGGCAGCAGACCAATAATGAAGAGCAGGCCAGTGACCTACCCACGACAGCAGACAAATTATGAAGAGCAGACTAGTGACCTACCCACGGCAGCAGACTAACAATGAAGAGCAGGTCGGTGTCCTACCCACGGCAGCAGACAAATTATGAAGAGCAGGCCGGCGACCTACCCACGGCAGCAGACCAATTATGAAGAGCAGGGTGGTAAGAGCGCCCAGTCGCAGCAGAGCCCGCCAAGGTCGCTCCAGCAGTGGCCACACGTTGATCACCTCCACAAAGTGGCAGGCCAGCAGACCGAACTGGGAGCCGGCCGGACCCACCTACGGTCACGGGGGGGGTTACACGGGAGACACTGGTGGCGGCAACAGAGACGACTGCCAGCTAAGGTTGAGGGAGACTGGCAGCTGTGGCGGCGGGGACTGGTGGTTGGTTGTAGCAATGGAGACTGGTGGTTGTGGCAGTGGGGACTGGTGGTTGTAGCAGTGGGGACTGGTGGTTGTAGCAGTGGGGACTGGTGGTTGTAGCAGTGGGACAGATGGTTGTAGCAGTGGAGTCTGGTGATGGCTAGGTTACCCGTGGATACTAATAATAGCAGATGGAACAACAATGCCCGCTACCGAGAGAACTAATGGCTATTCATGGGGGCTAGCTGATTCCCGTTATAATGAGAGCACCGATTACAGCTACAGAAGGCAAACTGATTGCAGTTATACAAAGGAAGCTGTTTGCACTTAATGACACTGGCTACGGCAAGCGAGGAGATAATGATTGCACTTATAGAGGGGAAGCTGACATCAGTTACAGTGGGATAAGGATTTCATCACTTCATCTGCAGCAAAGATATTGGTTCCTTTTACAGACAGGAGAGTTCTACTAAGTCGCATAACCCCACCCAAACACCACCACACCCACAGCGACAGCCACACACGCACACATTCACACACACACACGCACACCCATGCCCACGCCCACACACACACCTGTGACCACAACCACGCCACCCCCATGCCATAACCTCACCCACGCCCACTCCCACACATACATAATTCAGTGTCAAGTTGGTAAATGACGTCACATCGCTTCAGCTCGGTCCGTTAATGCCGTGACACGCACCTCAGCTCTGTACGGTCATTGATACCGTGACACCCACATGAGCCCTGTACGGTCATTGATACTGTGACACCCACCTCAGTCCTGTACGGTCATTGATACCGTGACATACACCTCAGTCCTGTACGGTCATTGATACCGTGACACCCACCTCAGTCTTGTACGGCTATTGATACCGTGACACCCACATGAGCCCTGTACGGTCATTGATACTGTGACACCCACCTCAGTCCTGTACGGTCATTGATACCGTGACATACACCTCAGTCCTGTACGGTCATTGATACCGTGACACCCACCTCAGCCCTGTACGGTCATTGATACTGTGACACCCACCTCAGCCCTGTACGGTCATTGATACTGTGACACCCACCTCAGTCCTGTACGGTCATTGATACCGTGACATACACCTCAGCCCTGTGCGATCATTGATACCGTGACACCCACATCAGCCCTGTACGGTCATTGATACCGTGACGCCCACATGAGCCCTGTACGGCTATTGATACCGTGACACACACCTCAGTCCTGTACGGCCATTGATACCGTGACACCTACCTCAGTCCTGTACGGTCATTGATACCGTGACACCCACCTCAGCCATGCAAGGCCCGTTAATGCCGTGATGCCCACCTCAGCCCTGTACGACCCGTTAATGTCGTGATGCCCACCTCAGCCCTGTACGTCCCGTTAATGCCGTGATGCCCACCTCAGCCCTGTACGGCCAGTTAATGCCGTGATGCCCACCTCAGCCCTGTACGGCCCGTTAATGCCGTGATGCCCACCTCAGCCCTGTACGGCCCGTTAATGCCGTGATGCCCACCTCAGCCCTGTACGGCCCGTTAATGCCGTGATGCCCACCTCAGCCCTGTACGGCCCGTTAATGCCGTGATGCCCACCTCAGCCCTGTACGGGACGAATATGGAGCTGGCCAAGTTGCCCGCCATGCCGGACACGATGTAGATGATGGCGATCCTGGACGCGCCTGCCATCTTCTCCAGGTCGCGCAGAAATAGGAACTGGATCACGAGCGTCAGCGTCAGGTGCAGCAGCCTGGGGAGCGGTCGTCACGGTCAGGGGTGTCGGTCGAGCGGTGGCCGTCTTCAGCCTGGGGAGTGGCCGGTCACGGTCAGGGGTGTCGGTCGAGCAGGGGCAGTCTTCAGCCTGGGGAGTGGCCGGTCACGGTCAGGCGCGTCGGTGATATGGAATACACCGACACCGCCCCCGCCGCTGGGCACTCACGGGCGAGCAGTTACGCCTCTCAACCATGCGCATTGGGGTCGCGATCCTCTGAGGAGAGTTAAGGTCAAAGCTGCCGAAGTTTGTTAAAGTCGTGGTGCTCGTCTGGTGATATGAGCACTCAATGCTATATCTATCTATTTCGTCCGAGGTTGCCAGGTAGATAGTTCGTTAACTCACTCATCAAAGTGTGCCCGTGGATCCGGCACAGATCGCAAGACCATCTACAATAAACACTCAGAGCCAGCATGCGAAACACATATCTTATGAAGCACTGAGTCAGCATGCGAAACACATACCGTATATGGTATGTGTTTGTGCTTCATATATGGCCCAGTGCTTCATATATGAAGCACTGAGCCAGTATGCAAAACACATACCGCATAAACACCCGGAGTTTGCATACGAAACACATACCGCATAGACACCCAGAGCCAGTATGCGAAACACATACCGCATACAAACGCGAAGACAGCATGTCAAATACATAGCGCATACACACTCAGAGCCAGCACGCGAAACATATATCAAGTCATTGGCCTGTTTTGCCACTTACCCTGCATGAAGAAATAGAGACGTCCACAACCGGTAGAACTGATCCGGAATACCCGGATGATAGAATGGTATCATTCCGCACACATCATTTAAACAGGACACCTGTGGGTCAGTGGAATGTTGTTAGTTTGGTGTACCAGTGCACTAACCATTGCCAATACTTGACGACCAAAATTAACAATATCGTGATAAAAACAACGTAGGGATGCAAACACCAGATAGTCTAAACGGCGCCGCGCAAAATGTGCATATTGGATGGTTGTGTTGAGCAAGACTCGCTGGTGATGGTGTAAACATGGCGACTTAATTATGGACAAAGCAGTAATTGTGATGCATGAACCAACCAAAGCATTGTAATACTCTATGCTAAACGAGGATACAATACGGTATGTACCCAAGGTCATTATTGCAATTATTCACCCGAACACAGGTACACGCATGCACACCTACACCCACCCACATATACCCATAGACATACACACACACACACACACACACACACACACACACACACACACACACACACACACACACACACACACACACATGCACACACACCACCCATCCACACACACAGGGACGGGGTGGCCGAGTGGTTAGAGTATTGAACTCTGGTTGCGGAGGTCCTGGGCTCAATATTCGCGCCATTCCCAATCCCGCGGCCCACCGGCGAAGTTGTGTCGTGTCGTGTCGTGTCGTGTCGTGTCGTGTCGTGTCGTGTCGCCAAGCCGTGCCGTGGCGCCGTTGGCCATGATGACCCTGCATGAAGCGCGTCGTAAACTACCCAATGAACAAACAAACAACACTCCCCCCCCCACACACACGCACGCATACACCAACACAGGCACACACGCACGCACGCGCACGCACATATGCACACTGATGAGCTACCCCCAGGGATAAGTTGTCTGGTGAGAACCACGCTCACCTTGATGTACCAGAATGACAAGCTATCTGGTGAGAACCATACTCACCTGGGAGTATCAGGATGGCGAGTTATCTGGTGAGAAGCACGCTCACCTGGGAGTACCAGGATGACGAGTTGTCTGGTGAGAAGCACGCTCACCTGGGAGCAGAGCGCCGCCTCCTCGTGGAAGAAGCCGCGCACAAAGCTGCAAAACTCCCTGGTGGTGATCTGGCAGTGGCCGTGTATTCCCACACAGCATGGTCTGCCCACCACCTCACAGAGCATGTGTTGTGCTGACTGGCTACCCTCTGGAGCAGAGAACAGAGCACCCATTACACCACTCACCATAGCACCCACTACAGCACCCACTACGGCACCCACTACGGCACCCACTACAGCACCCACTACAGCACCTATCACAGCACCCACTACAGCACCCACTACAGCACCCACTACAGCACCTACCACAGCACCCACTACAGCACCCACTACAGCACCCACTACAGCACCCACTACAGCACCTACCACAGCACCCACTACAGCACCCACTACAGCACCTACCACAGTACCCACCGCAGCACCCACTACAGCACCCACTACAGCACCCACTACAGCACCTACCACAGCACCCACTACAGCACCCACTACAGCACCCACTACAGCACCCACCACAGCACCCACCACAGCACCCACTACAGCACCCACTACAGCACCCACTACAGCACCTACCACAGTACCCACCGCAGCAACCACTACAGCAACCACCACAGCACCCACTACAGCACCTACCACAGTACCCACCGCAGCAACCACTACAGCAACCACTACAGCACCCACTACAGCACCCACTACAGTACCTACCACAGTACCCACCGCAGCAACCACGGCAGCACCCACTACAGCACCTACCACAGTACTCACCGCAGCAACCACGGCAGCAACTACTACAGCACCCACTACAGCACCCACTACAGTACCTACCACAGTACCCACCGCAGCAACCACGGCAGCACCCACTACAGCACCTACCACAGTACCCACCGCAGCAACCACGGCAGCAACCACTACAGCACCCACTACAGCACCCACTACAGTACCTACCACAGTACCCACCGCAGCACCCACTACAGCACCCACTACAGCACCCACTACAGCACCTACCACAGTACCCACCGCAGCAACCACTACAGCACCCACAACAGTACCTACCACAGTACCCACCGCAGCAACCACGGCAGCAACCACTACAGCACCCACTGCAGTACCTGCCACAGTACCCACCTCAGCACCCATTACAGCACCCACTACAGTACCCACTACAGTACCTACCACAGTACCCACCTCAACACCCACTACAGCACCCACCACAGCACCCACTACAGTACCCACTACTGTGCCTACCACAGTACCCACCTCAACACCCACTACAGCACCCACTACAGCACCCACTACAGTACCCACTACTGTGCCTACCACAGTACCCACCTCAACACCCACTACAGCACACACTACAGCACCCACTACAGTACCCACTACTGTGCCTACCACAGTACCCACCTCAACACCCACTACAGCACACACTACAGCACCCACTACAGTACCCACTACTGTGCCTACCACAGTACCCACCTCAACACCCACTACAGCACACACTACAGTACCCACTACAGCACCCACCACAGCAACCACTGCAGCAACCACTACAGCACCCACTCAAACTAAAGCACCCACCATCATAACCAATAAGGCACCAACTACATCACGCACTACACTGCACTCTACAGCAAAATCCACATCACCCTCTACATCACCCACTACAGCACCCACTAAAGCACCCACCGCTGCGACCACTGCAGTACCCACTACAGCACCCACTTAAACACCCACTACAGTACCCACCACAGCAACCACTGCAGCACCCACCTCAGCACCCACTACATCACAATCTACAACACAATCTACAGCACAATATACAGCAAAATCAACAGCACAGTCTGCAACGCCCACGACAGTACAATCTACATCACCCACTACAGCACCCACTACATCACCGACTACGGCACTCACCGCAGCACCCACTACAACACAATCTATATCACAATCTACAGCACCACCTACAGCACAATTTACAGCACAATATAACAATTTACACCACAAGCTACAGCACAATCTGAAGCACAATCTTTAGCACAATCTATGTCTTCCACTACAGCGCCCACTACGCCACCCACTGTGCTCAGATGAATAACAGGAAAACCGGCAGTGATGACGGTGACGTCATCGAGCCGGAGCGGCGAGGTGACGTCACTGACCTGGTGCCGGGGCGGTCTTCTTGCAGACTGGCCAGCGCGTGATGTCGTCCGGCCAAGGGTGGGGTGCTCTACTGGGCGGGTCAGAGCAATAGCTGAGGGCAAACAGATCGCATCATGTCGCGGCAGCATTCACACACAGGCCACCCAGTACCAGACTGATGCGGAGGAGCACACCTACACGCACCCATTTACTGTAGGTACTGACCACGGGACCACACGGGTCATTTACTGTAGGTACTGACCACGGGACCACACGAGTCATTTACTGTAGGTACTGACCACGGGACCACACGGGTCATTTACTGTAGGTACTGACCACGGGACCACACGGGTCATTTACTGTAGGTACTGACCACGGGACCACACGGGCCATTTACTGTAGGTACTGACCACGGGACCACATGGGTCATTTACTGTAGGTACTGACCACGAGACCACACGGGTCATTTACTGTAGATACTGACCACGGGACCACACGGGCCATTTACTGTAGATACTGACCACGGGACCACACGGGCCATTTACTGTAGGTACTGACCACGGGACCACATGGGTCATTTACTGTAGATACTGACCACGGGACCACACGGGCCATTTACTGTAGGTACGGACCACGAGACCACACGGGTCATTTACTGTAGATACTGACCACGGGACCACACGGGCCATTTACTGTAGGTACTGACCACGGGACCACATGGGTCATTTACTGTAGGTACTGACCACGGGACCACATGGGCCATTTACTGTAGGTAGTGACCTCAGCACTATACGGACCATTTACTGTAGGTAGTGACCTCAGCACCACACGGACCATTTACTGTGGGAGCTGCCCACGGGACCACACGGGCCATTTACTGTGGGAGCTGCCCACGGGACCACACGGGCCATTTACTGTAGATACTTACCACGGGACCACACGGGCCATTTACTGTAGGTAGTGACCTCAGCACCACACGGGCCATTTACTGTAGGTACTGACCTCAGCACCACACGGGCCATTTACTGTAGGTAGTGACCTCAGCACTATACGGACCATTTACTGTAGGTAGTGACCTCAGCACCACACGGACCATTTACTGTAGGTACTGACCTCAGCACCACACGGACCATTTACTGTAGGTAGTGACCTCAGCACCACACGGGCCATTTACTGTAGGAGCTGCCCACAGCACCACACGGACCACTTACTTTAGGAGCTGCCCACAGCACCACACGGACCATTTACTGTAGGAGCTGCCCACAGCACCACACGGACCATTTACTGTGGGAGCTGCCCACAGGACCACACGGACCATTCACTGTAGGACCAAGACCAAGGACCATTCACTGTAGGTAGTGACCTCAGCACCACACGAGCCATTTACTGTAGGAGCTGCCCACAGCACCACACGGACCATTTACTGTAGGAGCTGCCCACAGCACCACACGGACCATTCACTGTAGGAGCTGCCCACAGCACCACACGGACCATTCACTGTAGGAGCTGCCCACAGCACCACACGGACCATTCACTGTAGGTAGTGACCTCAGCACCACACGGGCCATTTACTGTAGGAGCTGCCCACAGCACCACACGGGCCATTTACTGTAGGAGCTGCCCACAGCACCACACGGACCACTTACTTTAGGAGCTGCCCACAGCACCACACGGACCATTTACTGTAGGAGCTGCCCACAGCACCACACGGGCCATTTACTGTAGGAGCTGCCCACAGCACCACACGGGCCATTTACTGTAGGAGCTGCCCACAGCACCACACGGACCACTTACTTTAGGAGCTGCCCACAGCACCACACGGACCATTTACTGTAGGAGCTGCCCACAGCACCACACGGACCATTTACTGTGGGAGCTGCCCACAGCACCACATGGACCACTTACTGTGGGTTCAGATGACAGCACCACACGGACCATTTACTGTAGGAGCTGCCCACAGCACCACACGGACCATTTACTGTGGGAGCTGCCCACAGCACCACACGGACCATTCACTGTAGGAGCTGCCCACAGCACCACACGGACCATTCACTGTAGGTAGTGACCTCAGCACCACACGGGCCATTTACTGTAGGAGCTGCCCACAGCACCACACGGGCCATTTACTGTAGGAGCTGCCCACAGCACCACACGGACCACTTACTTTAGGAGCTGCCCACAGCACCACACGGACCATTTACTGTAGGAGCTGCCCACAGCACCACACGGACCATTTACTGTGGGAGCTACCCACAGCACCACACGGACCATTTACTGTAGGAGCTGCCCACAGCACCACACGGACCATTTATTGTGGGAGCTGCCCACAGCACCACACGGACCATTTACTGTGGGAGTGCCCACAGCACCACACGGACCATTTACTGTAGGAGCTGCCCACAGCACCACACGGACCATTTACTGTGGGAGCTGCCCACAGCACCACACGGACCATTTACTGTGGGAGCTGCCCACAGCACCACATGGACCATTTACTGTGGGAGCTGCCCACAGCACCACATGGACCATTTACTGTGGGAGCTGCCCACAGCACCACACGGACCATTTACTGTGGGAGCTGCCCACAGCACCACATGGACCACTTACTGTGGGTTCAGATGACAGCACCACACGGACCATTTACTGTAGGAGCTGCCCACAGCACCACACGGACCACTTACTGTAGGTAGTGACCTCAGCACCACACGGACCATTCACTGTAGGAGCTGCCCACAGCACCACACGGACCACTTACTGTAGGAGCTGCCCACAGCACCACACGGACCATTTACTGTGGGAGCTGCCCACAGCACCACATGGACCACTTACTGTAGGAGCTGCCCACAGCACCATACGGACCATTTACTGTGGGAGCTGCCCACAGCACCACATGGACCATTTACTGTGGGAGCTGCCCACAGCACCACACGGACCACTTACTGTGGGAGCTGCCCACAGCACCACATGGACCACTTACTGTGGGTTCAGATGACAGCACCACACGGACCATTTACTGTAGGAGCTGCCCACAGCACCACACGGACCATTTACTGTAGGAGCTGCCCACAGCACCACACGGACCACTTACTGTAGGAGCTGCCCACAGCACCACACGGACCATTTACTGTGGGAGCTGCCCACAACACCACATGGACCATTTACTGTAGGAGCTGCCCACAGCACCACACGGACCATTTACTGTAGGAGCTGCCCACAGCACCACACGGACCACTTACTGTGGGAGCTGCCCACAGCACCACATGGACCATTTACTGTAGGAGCTGCCCACAGCACCACACGGACCACTTACTGTAGGAGCTGCCCACAGCACCACACGGACCATTTACTGTGGGAGCTGCCCACAGCACCACATGGACCATTTACTGTGGGAGCTGCCCACAGCACCACACGGACCACTTACTGTGGGAGCTGCCCACAGCACCACATGGACCACTTACTGTGGGTTCAGATGACAGCACCACACGGACCATTTACTGTAGGAGCTGCCCACAGCACCACACGGACCACTTACTGTAGGTAGTGACCTCAGCACCACACGGACCATTCACTGTAGGAGCTGCCCACAGCACCACACGGACCACTTACTGTAGGAGCTGCCCACAGCACCACACGGACCATTTACTGTGGGAGCTGCCCACAGCACCACATGGACCACTTACTGTGGGTTCAGATGACAGCACCACACGGACCATTTACTGTAGGAGCTGCCCACAGCACCACACGGACCACTTACTGTGGGAGCTGCCCACAGCACCACACGGACCATTTACTGTGGGAGCTGCCCACAGCACCACATGGACCACTTACTGTGGGTTCAGATGACAGCACCACACGGACCATTTACTGTAGGAGCTGCCCACAGCACCACACGGACCACTTACTGTGGGAGCTGCCCACAGCACCACACGGACCACTTACTGTGGGAGCTGCCCACAGCACCACATGGACCACTTACTGTGGGTTCAGATGACAGCACCACACGGACCATTTACTGTAGGAGCTGCCCACAGCACCACACGGACCACTTACTGTAGGTAGTGACCTCAGCACCACACGGACCATTCACTGTAGGAGCTGCCCACAGCACCACACGGACCACTTACTGTAGGAGCTGCCCACAGCACCACACGGACCATTTACTGTAGGAGCTGCCCACAGGACCACACGGACCATTTACTGTGGGTTCAGAGGACAGCACCACACGGACCATTCACTGTAGGAGCTGCCCACAGCACCACACGGACCACTTACTGCGGGTCGAGACCACACACGGAGCCCGAGATGCGTCCGTCCGGTCCTCGTCCCCGCAGCACCACACGGACCACTTACTGCGGGTCGAGACCACACACGGAGCCGGAGATGCGTCCGTCCGGTCCTCGTCCCCGCTCCGTCCACTTGTAGGAGCTGCCCACAGCACCACACGGACCACTTACTGCGGGTCGAGACCACACACGGAGCCGGAGATGCGTCCGTCCGGTCCTCGTCCCCGCTCCGTCCACTTGCTCCACGTGCTGATGGTGCTCTGAAACAGCGGACAGATGATGACGTCAGTGGCGGACAGATGATGACGTCGGTGGCGGACACGCTGAGGTGGACATGGCGCGCCCACCAGCACCGGCACGCAGATGGTGGTTTCGCCGGCAGGACCAGGAGATGGATGCAACGACAGGCAGAGCGAATGTGTGGCAAACATTCTGCAGCTGAGTTTCCTGACTGGGCCACTGTGACAGCCGCGACGGAACGTGCCCTGACCTGACCTCTAGTTCCGCAGGATTTTCATTTCATGTGAGATTTCTCTGGCTACGGTGCTGCCCAAAGCGAACGGATTTCCCTCACGGCAGCATTAACTCAGGTGGCAAGAGCTCCATTATATTTGGACACTTCTGAACGACCACAAAGGAAATGCACAAATACACGAGAGGAAGATGGGTTCAGTCTATCGAATTCCAAGTTGCATCGAACAAGCAGGCGATGGAATGAGGTCGGAAAATCTGGGACCGTCTAGCATCCACAGCCATCAAGCCGTACAACATCGCATTCCCCGCACACAGGAACCGGCGAAATTGGCAGCAACAGCTTGCAGGGAGATCAGTGTGCATGCTTTCCATCACCTGTCCATACAATGATTGATGGGAAGAAAAATGCATGCATGTCAAAAACCCAGACAGAGTAGTGTTGAAATCATATGCAGCCAACACTGCCGGGACGATGTTGGAGGGCAACCCACTTTTGAATAGCATTGCTATTTTGCTGTGTGGTAATATTACTATTTTATTATGCGATGATCTGATTTAAGCAATTGAATGTACTGTACATCCGCCACGAAAATACCATGCACATGCTATAACAGCTGAACATATTTTTGCTAAACGTGCTTTGCATCTGCTAGCCACATATTTGCTATGTACCTGCAATGGCTACAGTCGACGGCTCATGGTATTCTGGAATCATCTGCATACATCATGTGTTATTTCTGATGCAAATATATGCAAAGCATATGTGGATATGTTTGGTTATCTTGATTTCATTAATGTCCTCGTTTCGAAGGAAAGCTGTGTGTTTGAATCAACTATTCGATCTCGTGTAACATGAAAGGCTCCATGGGGGCACAAATTGATGTTGCAAGGATGCTGCATGGAAGCACAACTTGTTGTTACAAGGATGTTGCATGGAGCACAACTTGTTGTTGATAGGATGTTACAAGGGAGCACAAATTGTTGTTGCAAGGACTTACCAAGTGGAACAAAGGTGTCTCCACAAAGGTGTCTCCATAAAGGTGTCTCCACACAGAAAATCATGACATGTTGTACATGGGCCGTATATAAATTGTCACAACAATGCTACAAATGCAATAGAGTACTGAGCCGCGGATGGCTTGCGAGTTCTAGCCCCAATTTCCACGCGTACAACGCTTTATTCATGACAGGACTATCATTTTACATTTTTAATAGGTGTAATAAAACTGGCACATGCAATGTGCATTGCGCATGGGTGAAATGGAATATCTCCTGTCGTGTTCCATGTTTTCAGTCGATGTGAGGTGAGGACACTGATGCATGGCTTAAGATGTCCGTATCGCGTGTCAATATCACGTGCCACTGTCACGTGTCACCGTCACGTGTCACTGGCACGTGTCACTGGCACGTGTCACTATCACGTGTCACTATCACGTGTCACTGTCACGTGTCACTGTCACGTGTCACTATCACGTGTCACTATCACGTGTCAATATCACGTGTCACTGTCACGTGTCACTATCACGTGTCACTATCACGTGTCACTGTCACGTTTCACTGTCACGTGTCACTATCACGTGTCACTATCACGTGCCACTGTCACGTGTCACTGTCACGTGTCACTGTCATGTGTCACTGTTACGTGTCACTATCACGTGTCACTGTCACGTGTCACTGTCACGTGTCACTATCACGTGCCACTGTCACGTGTCACTGTCACGTGTCACTATCACGTGTCACTATCACGTGTCACTGTCACGTGTCACTGTTACGTGTCACTATCACGTGCCACTGTCACGTGTCACTATCACGTGTCACTATCACGTGTCACTATCACGTGTCACTGTCACGTGTCACTATCACGTGTCACTATCACGTGTCACTTTCACGTGTCACTGTAACGTGTCACTATCACGTGCACAGCCGGGCCTGGGCAATCGCTTCTTTCTTTCGTTTTTTATAGTAGTCCTTCATGATCAGGCAATCAAAGGTACCTTCGTCTTCTTACACGACACACAAGCACTATACGTCAGCACCTTCTTTGTGAAGCAACGGCACTTCCAACTAAGAGACATCAATGCAAACAAGGCAGGTATGGAAAGTACAGCCACCATGCTCAAGTCCGGTGGTTTGGAATTTTCCAAATACGAAATGGAATAATGTCGCAGATTTTCTTAAAACGCTAAGGGCCCAAGTACACTAAAACGTTTAGTATCCGTCATTTTATGCCCGCACACTGAGGTGCGGGGAAAATTTCAATCCCAATAACTTGTGCGTTAATTACGAAACAGATGAGGTAAACGACGTGATCTACCACGATCGTTCAACTTTCACAGTTACTTGGACCATTTTTGTCGGCCTCTTATCTGGTGAGGCAGAGATACATGGAAATTGTGATGGGCTGTTGAGATTGAGGAATTTCGAAACAGATGCCACTCAGCAAAGCGTAGTGAGTGCTATCAAAGCAAACCAAATGTTTCCATCTAATTTAAGAAATTTGATAAGTATATTAGAAATCAAATTACTGTGCAACGTTACCCCGCCTTAATAATTTGCAACTGGGAATAGTCGGTACTTAGCTTTCATGGCCCCTTCGATACATGTGCCCTCAACATGTGTCAGGTTATATTTCAATGGCCTGCCCTCATATTGACTTCGAACCTGGAACACTATTGGAGGACGTAGCTCGACACCAAACATAGTCAGCCTAACAAAACTATTCATCAGTTGCAATGTAATGCACAACACAAAACATTCCTCCAATAATGGGTCCACCTAGCCCAGTCCATTGGCCGAATACCTTAACCCGCGCCGTCTCGGTGGGGGTCTTTTTACTGAGGTATTCCGCGGATAGTGGAAAAGAAACGTTGCGCGGCAGCGTGCCAAAATCTCGTACATCTTTCCCCACATCAATTTGGCATGTTGTGTGAAAATTTTGACGTCAGGTCATCTACGGTCAACGAGTTATTGAAGGTCAAGTGAGGTCACCTCCAAACAAGTTCAACCAGTCGTCACGCTTTAGCGGATACCGATATTTGGATGAAACTTTTAGCGTTTGCTCATCTTTAGTGATGCAACGAAACGCACGAGAGGAATTTTGCGGTTTTTTTCGTTTTGATGACGTATTAGTTTTGCATATTTGCCCATTGGGGCTAAAATAGAAGATTCTGGCTAAAGTAAGCATTTGTATGGAGCAAGTTGACTTCAAACAACGTTTTGCCGTCTTCTGTGGCCATTAGAAAAAGAAATAAATGAGAGCTCATAATTTCTAAAAATCCAATCACAGGTTGATTGTTGGTTGGGCAAACATTTAAGGGCTATGATCGATTTCGTCTTCCTTTTTCGTATTCCGAATAATTTTTTTTCTCTCAAAATCTCCCCAAAGATGAACTCCCCAGTGCCAAAAACATGATGTCAATCGTGATCACCCAGAACCTCCTAGTGACGTCACTTTTGGGGGATAATATTTTGAGGGTGGTTTCGGACCCTGCTCGTCGAGCGCTTTCCGATGTCATCTCTTTCGTTTTCGTGCGACGTTTTGTCTGGAGATTAGAGGGGGGCATGTATCGACCCCCCCCCCACCAGACGGGGCGTGAGGATCTGACCAAGTGACTAGGGTTAACCTAGTCACTTGGCCTAAGTCACCTGGTCTAAGACAATAACCTGGTCACCTGGCCTAAGTCACCGAACCTAAGACATTAACCTAGTCACCTGGCCTAAGTCACCGTGCCTAAACCTTAAACTTGTCACCTGTTCGAAGTCAACCAGCCTAAGACCTTAACGTAGTAACGTAGAAATTCGCTGAGCGTAGGTGGTGCACTCGATTACATTGAATTAGAGCTTTTCGTCTCGAGCTTTTTCGTCTCAAAGGCACGCATTTTCCTCTGAAAGTGGCGACTCTGCGGAAAATACGTTGCGCGAGGCGGGAGGGCGGCGAAATCGAGCACCCGGCCTTTCCCGGCCAGAGGAGTGGCAACTTTCCATGGGGGAAGACACATGCCCCCCCCCCCCCCCCCCAGTTCTCCAACGCCTGCATCCGCCCCTGGCATGTATCTGGCGCAACGCTTTCATCCAATTAAGCTGCAACGGCAGAAGTTCCGTCGTGAGTGTTGCCGAAACACGGGTCGAACACCGTGACAACAGCTGACGCCGACGAACACAGCGCTCGCCCGTCACAAGCCGTCGAGGTCCGGAACAAAGGCGTCGAGGTCCGGAACACAGGCGTCGAGGTCCGGAACAAAGGCGTCGAGGTCCGGAACAAAGGCGTCGAGGTCCGGAACAAAGGCGCAACAGGCTGGCTTTGTCCGCACGAAACCCAACGGGAGCTGGCTCTGGGGTCCACGAGCTAGCCACACATCAGCTTGTGTTTCTGGGTAAAGCCGTACACGTGACGCATGCCTCGTATGACCCTCTTGTCACGCGACAAAACATAGGCAGGCGGCTACGCTTGCCCGGGGCACTTTTGTGTTCATGGATAAGTGCTCGCTGGCGCTGTCAAACACTTTTCTAAATTAACCCAGCTGATGATTTAAAGCCAAGCAGGGGATGCGACTCGAGAGCAGAGTTACAATCATAGGTACTTTACCGCAGCACACTGGCAGACGAAAGGCGGCGGGCACATAAGCCATGCCCCTCCCAAGAGCCACGCCCCTCCCAAGAGCCACGCCCCTCCCAAGAGCCACGCCCCTCCCATGAGCCATGCCCCTCCCAAGAGCCACGCCCCTCCCAAGAGCCACGCCCCTCCCAAGATCCACGCCCCTCCCAAGAGCCACATGAGCCATGCCCCTCCCAAGAGGCCGACTTTTGCCGAAACTTTGTACAAAAAGAACATGCTATTAACATGTGAAACATTTTATCGCACAAATGTCTGAAGCAGACCCTACGAATGTTAGCTGTTAAAATCCAAATATGTTTTCGAAATAGGATTAAAAAAAACATATTTCCCCATCCAAACCTGTCCTTCTGGATCATTGTTTAATTTGTTTTGTTGTGGGGGGTGGTGAATTACGACCCACTTTATGCACGATCACGGCTGTTGGTGCCGTCCACACTGTTTCGCCGGTGGTCCTTTAGACTGGAAAATGTCCCGATTAGTGCGAGCGATGAACCTGGGACCTTGGTATCCAAAGCTCTCTACTCGGCCACCCGTCCCTCTGGATCCGCGCCTGTCACAGCACCGCATTGCTAGTTAGTTCATGAGAAGTCACTGTTTCATCTAAGCTGCCAACAGCTTTAGAACATATTAAAGGAAATACAGACTGATAAGCAACACAAAAATGAATGGACAAAGCAGCCGACTGTTGTGAGCAGCCGCGCTCTACAGCATGAGTCACATTCTACATAAATATTGGGATAAAACTAGAGGTGGAATGAAAAGGGAATATCGTGCTGTAATTTCGGCGTCATCTTCCGCTTCCGCTTACGTACCAAGCTTGCAAATCCTGCCGACGGCTGCAGTGCGAACATTAACGGAGAAAATGTCAGTGACGGGCATGCTGTAACAACACCAGCAACCGTCATTAAACGTGCAGGCACGTAACCAACCGTCATTAAAAGCGCAGGCACGTAACCAACAGGACATTAACGTGATATATCGGCCAGTCTATTGCATGATTTAAACGTGACGTCAGATACAGCACATATTGAACCAGTAACTACAAGGAAACACACATATTGGGTGGAATACAACTTCCATTGCTCTTCATTCCGATTATCTACTTAATTTTTTTCAGTGACACAAGCTGAGAGCCAGACCCCTACAATTACAGGTGCCCCATTGTGTTTGATGAATTCAATTAACTTTCTTTAATGTCAAGATACGTAAATATTCAGAGATCTTTGATATACATTCAGTGTTGTCACACGTTTTCAACACACACTTGTCTTGAACACAGCCAACACGAGTAACGCAAGCACACACAGTCACTCCAGTGATATCAAATACCAAGTCGAATGGACTTCCAGCATGCATATTTAACGCCGATCAGTCATCAGCTAAGGTAGGATACTGTTGCCTGTCACATGCTCAAAATATAATTGATTGACATCAATCTTGTTATTTTGATCCAGGAGATTAATCTTCAACATAGATAGGGAGAAACCGAACCACCCAAGTTTACAAGTTGTTTTTGTCCGCACTGAAGCTGACTCAATGCCGAAGAGCACAAACTTACTGACAGCCCGGCATTGACCATCGAATTCCTGTTTTACATCATGAAATCTGAGAGCACGGCAGGTAAATCTTCCATTATTTAACTCGCCGCGTGTGCACAAATAGTGACAAAGTTAACCTAATTGGACTAAAAGTAAACAGACATGCTAAGCATAATTTATGAGCAATAGCTCTTTTGCTGCAAGTAGCCTCATCACATCTTCCCAGCTACAGTTTCATCAACAGGTTCCCTGGTCATTTACGCGAACATCTTACACACTGGCCTACTGACCTACTGACCTACTGACCTACTGCCCCATTGGCCCACACAATAACAAGCACTCCAATCGGCCCGGAGTAGACAGGGATGAGGAGGCTTTCCCCACGTTGACCAACCGAACGAACGTGCGGTTTGTCACGTGTTGAGGACGGGTGACATTCAGGCCAGGGTTTGTGACTCAGCAATACATATTTATATATATAGCAATAATAGCCCACACACCGGTTGGCAAGTCTGACCTGCAGTGACCTCACTCTGACCTCACACAATGGTGTCATCGCAGCTCGCGTTTCCGATCTGAATGTCACCAGCGCCGTTCCAGGAAGCTTCCCTTGCTGCTAGGGCCAACACCCTCTGAACACCATCACTGTCCTTCATAATCAGCTACATAATCACCATAATCACCATCAGCCCTCTTTCACTACAGCGACCGTGCATGGCAGATGCCTAAGATCGCTTTAGGGACAACAAATAGCAATCACAACGCAATGCTAACTATTCCATAGGTATGTACTCGCACTGCAACCGTCCTTATCTGCCCGCACACATACTGTAACTGTCCCTGTCTGTATGTATCCACAGTGTGGATCCATACATACAGCTACAGTGTGAATTCCACACTGTAGCTGCCGCTATCCTGCATCCATATCGTAATAGCCAGCACGAACAGCTACAATTGGCAGGCTGATCTGCACTGTTCTCGACACAACTGAACAGAACATCGCACTTCTGGAAGTATTCCACAGTGTATTTTACACTGAATACACAAAAACAAACTTTTGCACTTGAACCCTTTGAGAAGTGCTGCCAGATTGCCCCTCTCGACCTGGATTCCTGGATTCACCCCCGATACGCCTTATCTACACCGGTGACATTTGTGAAATACTGGGTACCCTTCGGAGTCAAAACCTGCGGCATCATAACCCAGAGATGCAGAACAATCCTACATGACTACTATGTCTCGCATGATTTCCGACGCCGGCGACAAATGCTGCAGGACATTCCTCGGCAATTCTGCTCCTGTTTGCAGCCATTGCGAACTGCCCACACCACCGCAAAAGATTCGGCAGGATTATGAGGATTAAAAATGAATCCTGGACCACCTTTTGATTCGGCCATGTCTAATATCTTCAACAATTTGACGTTTTGAATCCTCATGTTTTTGTTCGTTGCATTTTCCCACTGTGACTTTCTGATCCAGACACTGTGCGGCACCACACAGTGAAGCTCCATACTTTACCTGGTGCATTTCGTGGGCTTGTCCTATATGGCACAAAGCAGTCCACTTTTTTGTGTTGTCCTGTATGACTTTGTACAGCACTGCACAGCACTTAATTACGTAAATGTGCCTGTCCTGCTCCGCATGATGCTCGATATCTCACAGTACATCATAGGGATCCTGCAGGACATTTCAAGTTTGCCTGGAACGCCGTCTGTGCCAACAGTGCAGCTGTTGCTGTCCACATTATCAACAGTGCAGCTATCCCTGTCCACCTGTATCCGCACTGCAGCTGTCCGTGTGTATGTGTGTGTGTGTGTCATGGGTTCTTTTACGACGCATTCAACCGCTAGGTTATATAGCGTCGCCAACCTCTTACGCCGATTGGTCGCGAGTGGACTCGGTAAATGCCGTCGACTGTGAGATTCGAACCCACAATCTTGCGATCAAGAGTCCGACGCTCTACCAACTGAGCTACCGCGGCCCCACTGCAGCTGTCCCTGTCCGTCTGTATCTACACTGCGGCTGTCCCTGTTTGTATGTACCCACACTGCAGCTGTCCCTGTCCACCTGTACCCACACTACATATATTCAGGTCCACCTGTACCCACACTGCAGCTGTCCCTGTCCACCTGTACCCACACTGCAGCTGTCCCTGTCCAACTGTACCCACACTGTAGCTGTCCCTGTCCACCTGTACCCACACTGTAGCTGTCCCTGTCCACCTGTACCCCCACTACAGCTATCCCTGTCTATATGTACCCACACTGCAGCTGTCCCTGTCCACCTGTATCCACACCGCAGCTGTCCCTGCCCATCTGTACCCCCGCTACAGCTGTCCCTGTTTGTATGGACCCACACTGCAACTGTCCCTGTCTGTATGTACCCATACTGCAGCTGTCCCTGTCCATCTGTATCTACACAGCGGCTGTCCCTGTTTGTATGTACCCACATTGCAGCTGTCCCTGTCCATATGTACCCCCATTACAGGTGTGCCTGTTTGTATGTACCCGTACTACAGCTGTCCCTGTCCACCTGTACCACCACTACAGATGTCCGTCTGTATGTACCCACACTGCAGCTGTCCCTGTTCACCTGTACCCACACTGCGTCCCTGTTCACCTGTATCCGCACTGCAGCTGTCCCTGTCCACCTGCACTCACACTACAGATATTCAGGTCCACCTGTACCCACGCTGCAGCTGTCCCTGTCCAACTGTACCCACACTGCAGCTGTCCGTGTCTGTCTGTACCCACACTACAGCTGTCCCTGTCCACCTGTACCCACACTACAGCTGTCCCTGTCTGTATGTGCCCACACTGCAGCTGTCCCTGTCCACCTGTACCCAAACTACATATATTCAGGTCCACCTGTATCCACGCTGCAGCTATCCGTGCCTGTTTGTACCCACGCTGCAGCTGTCCCTATCCCTGTATGTACCCACGCTGCAGCTGTCCGTGTCTGTTTGTACCCACGCTGCAGCTGCCCTTGTCCCTGTCTGTACCAACGCTGCAGCTTTCCCTGTGCCTGTCTGTACCCACGCTGCAGCTGTCCGTGTCTGTCTGTACTCCCACTGCAGCTGTCCGTGTCTGTCTGTACCCACACTGCAGCTGTCCCTGTCCACCTGTGCCCACACTGCAGCTGTCCCTGGCCACCTGTACCCACACTACGGCTGTCCCTGTCCGTATGTACCCACACTGCAGCTGTCCCTGTCCACCTGTACCCACGCTGCAGCTGTCCGTGTCTGTTTGTACCCACGCTGCAGCTGTCCGTGTCTGCTTGTGCCCACGTTGCAGCTGTCCTTGTTCATGTCGGTACCCACGCTGCAGCTGTCCTTGTCCCTGTCTGTACCCACGCTGCAGCTGTCCGTGTCTGTCTGTACTCACGCTGCAGCTGTCCCTGTCCGTATGTACCCACACTGCAGCTGTCCCTCTCTGTCTGTACTCACGCTGCGGCTGTCCCTGTCTGTCTGTACTCACGCTGCAGCTGTCCCTGTCCGTATGTACCCACACTGCAGCTGTCCCTGTCCACCTGTACCCACGCTGCAGCTGTCCCTGTCTGTCTGTACCCACACTGCAGCTGTCCCTGTCCATCTGTACCCACGCTGCAGCTGTCCCTGTCTGTCTGTACCCACACTGCAGCTGTCCGTGTCCGTATGTACCCACCCTGCAGCTGTCCCTGTCTGTCTGTACCCACACTGCAGCTGTCCGTGTCCGTATGTACCCACACTGCAGCTGTCCCTGTCTGTCTGTACCCACACTGCAGCTGTCCCTGTCTGTCTGTACTCACGCTGCGGCTGTCCCTGTCTGTCTGTACCCACACTGCAGCTGTCCGTGTCTGTCTGTACCCACCCTGCAGCTGTCCCTGTCTGTCTGTACTCACGCTGCAGCTGGCTCGGGTGGCTTGCACACAGCCGCTGTTGTCGTTGCGGATACAGCAGGCGGTCTCCTGCTCCGTGCTGCGCTGCTGGGCGATCTCGTGGCCGATCCGGTCGTCGCTGCGCATACACGGCGCGAACTTGGCGCCCAGGTGGATAAGGTCGGCCTGCCAAGGTCGGACACGTGCTGGTCACGCCAAGTCGTGTCTCATCCAGGCCATGCCGCTCAATGTACACACCGATGTTATGCGGGTGATATTTTGAAGAGGATATTTCGGGCCGAGTGGCACTTGCCTGTGATAGATGTTGCGTCACATGGTGTGCAGTTGCTATGGCAACACGTGATGTCGAAGCTATGGCCTGTCACAAGGCCGCTTGTGTGTGTGTGTGGCCATTTATAGTGTCTGCCACCAGAATGCATCAGTTGCGTGTGTGTTGCGCCGTGCGGTGGCCTGTGACAGCATAACTCAGCCCTACACAGTGAGATACCTCGACTGCCACAAACACATGCACAGTTGTTGTATTTATGTTTTATATTTGTACAAATCAACAAAAGAGGCAGGCTCCACTAATGTGTGAAACCAAGGTGCATAGCACATAAATAAACGTGAAGCATCAAAGCAGCATGCTGTGCTGCTTTGAGCCGGCAGCCGGCGGAGGATCAGGACGCAATATGCGAGTCGTGTGTCGCCACAACAGGACATGGAGCATACTGTTGCCAGTCTGGGTTGGAATCGGTGCATTATTTTCTCGTAGCCCAGTCACTGTGGGAATATTCAACACTCTAGTCACTTCGGAATCGACGAATTAATCGATATGAAATCATGAGTAGTGAATGTACAGTGTTAGCGGGTCAGATATAATTCCTCTTGCTTCGAGGTCTTAGGTGACGTCAGAGCCAAAGGCAAATACAGTTCGAATGTTCCTGAAAATATGTTTAGCTGCATAAAGTGTATAGGTCAAACGGTTTGTCAGCGTGCATGCCTATGGAAAATTGGCAACAACTGTCATTTCCGTGCGCTACATATGTGTGGTCAAACCAGGTCAAGGTCAATTGAGATCGCATGAGGTCATTGCGCATTTGTATGAATCTGCTCCACGCGGGATATATTTGTCCCGCAAACTACACTCTCGGTAAGAAAATCAGCATGAATTAACAGTATGTCTTACCAAGTTTCAGCTGTACCTCGAAACATATCATGCTACTTAACCGAGGCTGTATTAGCATGTTTTTCATTCAGTTATTAATCCGGTTTGATGGTCTAGGATCACTGCAGAATAGCTTTCAGTAATGAATTCTAATTCGGCGTCCGGTTTCGCAGTGGGAAATTGAAACGAGATTTTGAGCATACTTTTGAACATTTTGAAAACGAACATTGGCCCATGCAACTGAGGTCACCCAACTACCTGAGGATGCTTGGTCGTAAACACATAAAATACTAGAAAATAACGAATGCAAAGCATACCTCATTTGGCCTAGCATGATTTTTAATCAGGTCACGGGTGGGCCAGAATAACCTGGCGCACCTAGATGCATGTCAACCATGCGCAGATATGTCTTCAATTTCCCGAATTCATTAATCTTGATATTCGATTAGTCGGATCATTAGTGGCGAAGTGTGGCCACCTGTGGCGAGTCAAATCCTGACGTTATATTGAGGTGGCCATAGTGAACTTGATCTAGTTTGTCTCCCAAGACATAACAAAGCTGAACGTGTGAAGGTGCCAACAGTTTGGGGTCGCCAGGAGCAACGGGTCCAGTGCTGCTCAAGAACACCCGAGAACACAAAAAATGTTGTCTCCATTTACTCATGGGTCAACAAACCGCACAAATCGGCCGAGCTCAACTGGGTCAGGAACCGGGGTCAAGGAAATTCTGGCCAAGGGACGGTGCAGATATCAGGAAGCTCGTCACGAGTGACAACGTCATTAAGCTAGGTCTAATAGACAATGATATTCCAGAAGTCCATGGGCAAGTAGAAAATGAGGATGCGCTAACAGATTAGACATGACAAGGGCTCAGCTCATATTAGACATGACAAGGGCTCGGCTCATATTAGACATGACAAGGGCTCAGCTCATATTAGACATGACAAGGGCTCAGCTCATATTAGACATGACAAGGGCTCAGCTCATATTAGACATGACAAGGGCTCAGCTCATATTAGACATGACAAGGGCTCAGCTCATATTAGACATGACAAGGGCTCAGCTCATATTAGACATGACAAGGGCTCAGCTCATATTAGACATGACAAGGGCTCAGCTCATATTAGACATGACAAGGGCTCAGCTCATATTAGACATGAAAAGGGCTCGGCTCATATTTTTCAACACATCAAGGAGCCTCCCCTCGCCCTCCTTCTACCCCCACGATAAATGTCCGATACATGGTGAATTAGCACATGTGGTTGAATTCCGACCAAAGACTGGAAAGAGACTGCCTAGATGCCATACAAAAAAAGGAAATAATCCCACCACGGCTGCTTGAGCACAGCTGGCTACCTCTCAGCACAGTTTCAGGGTCATCGCTCCACACCGTCTGCCAGACAGACAGACAGAGATACAGACATACGGACGGATGCGTACCCATACACGCACATACACACACACACACATATAAATATATATATATATATATATGTGTGTGTGTGTATATATATATATATATGCGACACACAACGGACTCTGGTCACCTAATATTCAACCTCCTAACTCACTGCTCTCGGCCCAAGCCACAGATTCGGCGGTTCCCAGTAGTCCACTTGTTGCAAGGAAAGACTTGTATCCAGCACCTGAAAACGACAGACCGAGTCTTACACTTTCCTTCGCTGCAATGCCAGGTTCAATATTCCTTCAGCTTATTTCATCGGGCTAATTCTCACCTGAGTCATAACTCACATGTTTACATCGGTACCAGTCATTAGCCATTGGGGAGGGGGAAGCTTTAGGGCGCATCATCGACTGCATGTGTTATGTAGCAGTCATTAGTTTATTGACCGAGATCGGTAGCATATTGTTTTATCATTCATACGACCTCATTTACAGTTAATCACGCATAGTGCACAGTGGCCATCTCCTGCACGGATGTTCCTGCGTCATGCTGTGCTCACCTTGCCGCTCTGCTGCTGCAGTTCGAAGCCGACAGGTCCGAAGCCGTAGCAGGCGAGCGAAATGCACAGGATGAGCACCTGAACCGTGGTCACCCAATAGGTGAAGTAGGGTCGATGGTCCTCCAGGTCGTCCAGCTGGGACGCAACGTCCGCACGGGACGCCACCGACGACCGCCACGTCCGACCTCTGGCGGTGACACGCCGAGTTACAGCCGTGGCCTCTGGCGGTGACAAGCCGAGTTACAGCCGTGGCCTCTGGCGGTGACACGCCGAGTTACAGCCGTGGCCACTGGCGGTGACACGCTGTATTATAGCAGTGGCCTCTGGTGGTGACACGCCGAGTTACAGCCGTGGCCTCTGGCGGTGACACGCCGTGATATATCTTTAGCCCCTAGCACTGACACGCCGTATTACAGCTTTGTCCATAGCAGGTTCTCTGGGCCTCACTACCTCCGGGAGAGAGGTTCCCACCCCTCGTGCTTATTGTATCCCCTCGCGGATACCTCCGGGCCTCTTGGATGTGTTCAGGGCCCGCGGTGCCATTAGCGGGCACCATTGGCCCCTCAAATCTCCACGGAAGAGAGTGGCCATCCATCGTCGAACTTGGGGGCCCCGCTGGAGTTCGGTGAGGTCCCTGCGTGACCCTTAGCAGGTGCTCTGGGCTCCTACATCTCCAGAAGGGGACGAGGCCCCCTACTCCGCCCCTCTCGGATCGCCTTAGGGCTCCCGCTGGAGGTATGAAAGGCTCTTAGTATGTAGGCTTTTAGTATGTAGGCTCTTAGTATGCCCTCTGGGGCTCATCTTACCTTCAGGGGATGGGGTGACCACCTCCTTTGCCACTTTTGGATGCCGGGACCCCGAAAAGGCACTACTGGGGCTTAAAAGTCTTATAGGCCACTGCTTCGAGGTCTGAGAGGTCCCGCAGAGGCCATTCAGACTTGGGGTTGCTCCTGCATCCCCTTGGTTACATCTTTGTTGATCTGCTAGGTAAGGCGACGCTCCTTCCTTTCTACCGTTGCCTGCACATGCAAAGCGTCGCCTAAAAACAACTATGTAGATGGCGCTGCTATCTCATCATAGATGGCGCCGTCGTTCCACAGTTACGACCTCCTCTTAAAATCGAAGCAAAATAAGAAGTAGCGTCCGGGTGGCGTCGGCACGTACCCGAACAGTCGGCGTCCGGGTGGCGTCGGCACGTACCCGAACAGTCGGCGTCCGGGTGGCGTCGGCACGTACCCGAACAGTCGGCGTCCGGGTGGCGTCGGCACGTACCCGAACAGCTTGGCGGCCAGTCCGCGGCCGAAGTGGCGCCGGTCGCTGTTGTCGAACACGCGGTCCAGCAGCTGGGCCCAGATCCGCCGGCGGCCCACGCCGGGGCCGCTGTCGGGCGAGTCGTGGCCGGCCGTCGGCCGCAGCCACTGGCCTCTGGCGGCGCAGGTGGCTCAGCTCAGTGGCCAGCTGACCGCGATGGCCACACAAGTCATCTGACACACACCCGTTTGTGTTCAGTCGCGGGGAGGTTGTCGCGACCAGGACGTCCGATTCATCGGCCGATCGGGGGCTGTAGCTCGTTGGGCGTGCTTCATGGGCAGCGGGCTTACTGTGTTGGCTTCGTTGGTTATCTTTTAGCCGCAATGGTGGAACCAAGAACATGGACACCACATAGTTTCCTCACATGGACACCAACAGCATGGACGCCACATGGTTGCCACACGTGGTTGCCACCTCACGGCCGGCGCCTATCAACCATGGTAGTGGTTGAGGTCACCCTCCACCAACCGGTCAGAGGCTGTAGCTCATTGGATGTGCTGTTGGAGTTGGCGGCAGCGATGCGCCCCCTGGAAATGGTCGGCGTGTGTTGATGCGGAACTGCGGGGACGTAAGCCGGCCGTAAATCGCCACCGAGTCGGCGGAATCCACACCGCTGGCTGCCGCCGGGCGGCTGTCAGCTGTTGCCCGACTGGGGATCGATCGCTGGTAGTGTGACGTCACCTAGGGGTCAGGTCAGCGCGGCAGGAGTGGCATATCTGGCGGACCTCTGTGTGTGTGTGTGTGTGAACACAGATCGTGAGCGTTGATGACTGGCCCTGCCCTCTGTCGTGTTAACACGTGCACTGGAGGGGTGGGGGTGGGGGTGGGTGGTGGGGGGTGGGGCGAAATCCGCCCACCCGTCCGGTTTTTCGTACATAACTCCACATTTTACCGGTCGATATATGCCATTTTTGCGTACATGCATAGAAATGTCCGGCGCGTCGTTTACAGCAACAAAAACGCAAATCATCCGAAAATATTTCGAGTTAGAGGCCGTTAAAGTCAAAACATTTCGTAGTGCGCTTCCCGTATGGGAAAAGGGAAGGGAAAAAGGGAAGTGTTCTTGGCAACACTAGCGACTTGTTTGATGTATATTGTTATGTTGTATAGCTTCAAGGTCATGTTAGGTCACCGAGGTCAAGTCAGGTCAAGTTCATGACAGGTTAATGGAACCGAACTTGGTCAAATGGAATGTTGCCATAAATGCAAATGACTGTCATGTGATTGATGTCACTTAGCACGTTACTCCCTGCACATCCTAAAAACTACTGTTTGTCATTGTGTACCTAAGCGTTTCCATACTTTATTCATGTACTTCACTGCTTTCTTCGCGAAGCCGATTGCGCCGAGCCGCCCGACGGAGCAGTCGGGCGGGCGACACGGTTCCGGTAACTGGAACAGGTAACTGACCTGATAAAGTGCTGCTATATAGGTGACCTGAGGTCAAATTCCGGGTCTAGCATCTGTATTGCATCATTAGTAATGTCCAAAACATCATTGAAGCCCAATGTGGAGCATTTAAAGACAATCACAGCGATCGATAACAATGACAAGCCAAGACACGCAAAACAATACAATTTTGACATATTTGACCGAATTTGACCTTGAGGATATTGACCTAAGGTCATGAAATTTGCACACAATAGAGTTCACTACCGTACACATCCACCTTAAGAATTACGTTTCTCTAGCTTTAACAGGAGCCGAGATCTTAGGGGGGGCGAAATCCGCCCCCCCCCCCCCTCTCCAGTGCGCGTATTTTTCAGAGGCCCTCCAGGGCGCGTGTTAATGCAGGTAATAGGCGCCAGCTCCGGCAACAGCTGCCGTGCCTGTTTGATGTTGGTTGTTCGTGTTTTATTTGTGTCGTTATTCTTTATGGAGATAACCAATAACACTAAGATGGAAACCAGCTGCAATATTCCAGAAGGCGCGGTATATTTGAGGAAAGGTTTATTTCAGCTTCAAACTAGGCTACATTCCCAACGGACTCAACATTTTCCGCCAAACAAAAACAATGTCGAGTCGATATGTCGTTTCAGCCGAAGGAGATGCACGCAGTGGCATTTCGTATGGTATAGAAATTATAAAAGAGCGAAATAAACCACTTGGCACATCTCAGCCCACGTAGTCAGGTTTATCGTGTCGGAGGATAACGTGTGACGTCACTTCGAGTCGGCCCTGTATGCGGTGCTGCACGGTGTGCACACGAGAAACAAAGGCACGCCGGTCCGGCTGTCACAATAATGTGCGCGTGACTTGTATTGATGCGATGCTTGAGAGCGAGATAGCGAGATAGCATGTCGTATGTCGTAGGAACGTACACAACCATCATTACTCCACCCTTCTCACACAGTAGCCGGATGCGGCCTGGAGGTGCACATCGCGTCGGCGTGCAGTACGTTCTCTGACCAGGGGCGGTATTTCGCGACGGTGTTGTCTGGCCCGGCCCACTGATTAAAACACATGACGGCTTGGCATCGCTGTGGCGCCGCCACGGCGATGCTGCCCGCCAGGTTACCCCGATGATGTTAACCTGAGAGGTGCTCGACTGGCTCATTTAGAATTTAACTCAGCCACAGATGTGTGCGGATGATAGAGCTGCCATTTAATTGATGGCGCGGACGAAGTCGTCTCTCTCTCTCTCTCTCTCTCTCTCTCTCTCTCTCTCTCTCTCTCTCTCTCTCTCTTATATATATATATATATATATATATATATATATATATATATATATATATATATATATATATATATATATATATATATATATATATATATATATATATATATATATATATATATATATATATATATATATATATATATATATATATATATATATATATATATATATATATATATATATATATATATATATATATATATATATATATATATATATATATATATATATATATATATATATATATATATATATATATATATATATATATATATATATATATATATATATATATATATATATATATATATATATATATATATATATATATATATATATATATATATATATATATATATATATATATATATATATATATATATATATATATATATATATATATATATATATATATATATATATATATATATATATATATATATATATATATATATATATATATATATATATATATATATATATATATATATATATATATATATATATATATATATATATATATATATATATATATATATATATATATATATATATATATATATATATATATATATATATATATATATATATATATATATATATATATATATATATATATATATATATATATATATATATATATATATATATATATATATCTCTCTCTCTCTCTCTCTCTCTCTCTCTCTCTCTCTCTCTCTCTCTCTCTCTCTCTCTCTCTCTCTCTCTCTCTCTATCTCTCCCTATGTATATATCTATCTCTATATCTCCTTCCCCCCTCACCCCACCCTCTCTCGCTATCTCGCCCTCTTCCATCCACAACCTCACTGTTGTCACTCTCTCAACGTTAGCTTTTGATGTTAAATATGCTCAAGGTCATCAAGCGTCAGCTGTTATTAGCTGGATTGCTAACAATACAAATCAGGTGGGAACACTCAAGTAGGCCACTGTCACATGCTTGTGGCATTTCTCTTGAAATTCCACAAGCATGTGAAATAAACGCCATAAAACATCATAAAATGTTTCTATAAAATGTCGGGGTCAATCCTGATCCAATGAGTTTGGGTATGCGAGGTTTTGTCATTCGATAACATCTACAGTGATCGGTGTCGACCACTTACGGAGAGGACTGGTAACATGAGGAAGACAAACGGCACCAGCTAGCCGGAACCCCTGCCGATGGTTCTGACACCACAGGCGTCAGCACCAGTCATAAGACCGACAGGCCCAGGGATCGGCCAGATCTGCCACTCCGGCCGGGGACAGAAGGCAGGACCGGCCATCAACCAGTCATAAGACCGACAGGCCCAGGGATCGGCCAGATCTGCCACTCCGGCCGGGGACAGAGAGCAGGGCAGGTCATCAACGCTCACGACCTGTGTTCACACCGCCAGATCTTCCACTTCAGCTGGTGACAGAGGGCAGGGCGGGCCATCAACGCTCACGACCTGTGTTCACACACTCACAGAGGGCCGCCAGATCTTCCACTCCGGCCGGGGACAGAGGGCAGGGCAGGTCATCAACGCTCACGACCTGTGTTCACACACACACACAGAGGGCCTCTAGATCTTCCACTTCGGCCGGGGACAGAAGGCAGGACCGGCCATCAACGCTCACGACATGTGTTCACACACTCACAGGGGGCCGCCAGATCTGCCACTTCAGCTGGGGACAGAGGGCAGGGCGGGCCATCAACGCTCACGACCTATGTTCACACACGCACAGAGGGCCACCAGATCTTCCACTCCGGCCGGGGACAGAGGGCAGGGCAGGTCATCAACGCTCACGACCTGTGTTCACACACACACAGAGGGCCTCTAGATCTTCCACTTCGGCCGGGGACAGAAGGCAGGGCAGGTCATCAACGCTCACGACCTGTGTTCACACACACACACACAGAGGTCCTCCAGATATGCCACTCCTGCCGCGCTGACCTGACCCCGAGGTGACGTCACACCACCAGCGATCGATCCCCAGTCGGGCAACAGCTGACAGACGCCCGGCGGCACCGAGCGGTGTGGATTCCGCCGACTCGGTGGCGATTTACGGCCGGCTTGCGGCCCCGCAGTTCCGCATCAACACACGCCGACCATTTCCAGGGGCGCATCGCTGCCGCCAACTCCAACAGCACATCCAATGAGCTACAGCCTCTGACCGGCTGGTGGAGGGTGACCTCAACCACAACCATGGTTGATAGGCGCCGGCCATGAGGTGGCAACCCACTGTGGCAACCATGTGGTGTCCATGCTGTTGGTATCCATGTGAGGAAACCATGTGGCGTCCATGTTCTTGGTGTTCATGTGAGGAAACCATGTGGCATCCATGTTCTTGGTTCCACCATTGCGGCTAAAGGATAATCAATGAAGTCAACATCGTGAGCCCGCTGGCCATGCAGCGGACTGTCCGTTTTGTTAATGTGCACCCATCCCCTTGCTGTATCACCGTCGGCACACAACACTCGTTATGCAGACTGCTTCCATGTGTCACAGATGATTGAGTGTCTACGCCATCTCAATCCGGGATGGACACAAGAGGGCACTGGAGGAATGTGCCCTCCCCCATAGGAAGGTGACGCCCCTCCGGCCGGGAAAAGACGCCCTTCTGAGAAGGCTCGAGAAGGCTTCGGAATGATAATCGGGATGAGAATGAGAATGATAATGATAATGATAATGAGAATGAGAATGAGAATGAGAATGAGAATGAACATGAGAATAAGAATGAGAATAAGAATGAGAATAAGAATGAGAATGAGAATGAGAAAAACAGAGAGAAAGAATAAAGCAAGAGAAAAAGATCGACAGAAGACAAAGTGGAGATGATTACGCTTGGCTTGTGCAAGTGGAGATGAGTACTCCGTTTGTTGTTTGAAATCATCTTTTGAAATTATTGGATCTAATCTCATCTGGATCCATGAAGGTCAATATACAGCCTATTTGAATACAGTGACAACGAGACAGTACTCTAAATGCAATACAATGAGAAAATCGATTTGTTACAACAAACAGAGCAATAACATAGCTTCGATATGTTCATAGAAAATCTACTCAACTTACCATAGTTATATTAAAAGAGTATCCAATTCCAAATCTATTCCGATATCCAATCCATGTTATGCTCCGCTTGGAAAGGGCAAAATTTCAAACGGAAGCATACGTAATTGGCGTGAAGGAAGTGAACGAGTGGTAGGCCACGCCCGAAGGACGCGTGTATATCTATTATCTTTGTCCACGGCGTGGCTGATTGCATCTATTGTGGTTCGAGTGGAGGTAGCGCATGTCAGTGCAGAGTGGCTGGAAGGGCAGTCGCTATGGATTGTGCTACGACGGTCGCCTCCACGATCGCCAGAGATGACCAGTATCGAGGATGAGGCTGATCGAGCCGCATCAAGGGATGTGGCTGATTCCTTACCCGAACTGGCCATCTCTCAGCGGATCTCTAAGGCCCGGGAAGGGCAGTCGCCATGGTTACCATCGAGGAATGCGGCTGACTCCT
>JAOTOM010004341.1:0-262500 GCA_034440615.1 Ashinkailepas kermadecensis | reverse complement strand
CCCATGTGGCGTGCCTGGCCGTGCCCCTCCCCCGGCAAAAAAAATACCGATGGTCCCGAAAATCCCCCTGGCCCTCTCCCCGTGGATTCGCATCTGGGCTTCATTTTCGTTCCGTCCCTCCTTCCATTGCCAGCTTCTCAGCGCTGTATTGGACAATGAGTTCACCTCCCCCACCCTTCCCGACTGCTTGCGCTCCTGCCGACTACTGCGCATCATTATTTGTTTTGCTTGACTGTGCACATAGATACAATACAATGAAAACATCTGGCAAGTGGGTCAATGTTTACCTTGCTTGCATGGACTCGATCATGCATACTTGGAATGTAGCGTGTTTCACATGGGACATTTGGAACTGTGTGTTTCCCTTCTTGTGACCGATGTCTTTACATTGATGAACAGCGGGGATGAATATGAACTGGGGGGGGGGCGTGAACATGTTCCCCCAGAACCGGTTAACATTACACCCATGTGCACGGGAATAGACTAAGCGCCCGGTGTGGTTTCGGCCCTCGGTTAATATGTCTGACCTGTGGGTAGCAGCCCCGTGTTGAACGACTTCCGGTGTTCTTCATCCTACACGAAAGCAATTTATTTCAAGTTCGCTTAACCCGCGCCGTCTCGGGGGGGGTTGATACCCCCGCCCCCCCAAGGTTTTCCGCGGATAGTGAAAGAACGGCGCGCGACAGCGCGCCGAAATTTGGCATACCTTTTCCCACATCAATTTGGCATGTGTCAAAATTTTGAGGTCAGGTCATCTAGGGTCAACGAGTTAGTCAAGGTCAAGTGAGGTCACCTCCAGAAATGTTCAACCAGTCGTCACGCTTTAATGGATAGAGATATTTTAATGAAACTTTCAGCGTTTGCTTATCTTTAGGGACGAAACAAAACGCACCAGATGATTTTTTTCCGTTTTTAATTACTTATTAGTTTTGCATATTTGCCCATAAGAGCTAAAATCGAAGATTCTGGCTAAAGTAAGCATTTTTTTATGAGAGCAAGTTGACTTCGAACAACGTTTTTCGGTCCACTCTACCCATTAGAAAAAGAAAAATTAAAGAAAATTGAAAACTAAAAAAAAGAAATTTAAAAAATTGATTTTTGGGTGGGTAAAAATTTTAGGGCCATGGTCGATTTCGCCTTCCTTTTCTGATTCCAAATAATTTTGTTTTCAAATCTCCCCAAAATGAACTCCCCAGAGCCAAAAACATGATGTAAGTCGTGAAAACTTAGGCCCCCTAGTGACGTCACTTTTTTGGGGGGATAAAAGTTTGGGGTGGTGTCAGGCCCTACTCGTCGAGCACTTTCCGATGACACCTCTTTCGTTTTCGTGCGACGCTTAGTTTGGAGATTAGAGGGGGAGGTGTTGTATCAGCCCCCCCCCCGAGACGGGGTGTGAGGATATGACCGGAAAGACGGGGAGGGTTAAGAATGGCACCAAAATACAGTATATTTGCTGACTGCATTCTGTTGCCTTTTGTCATCGTTTGCAACGAACTCGGGTGAAGCCCGGATGCATCGTCATGCAACGGCGCACCAGGGGGGGGGGGGTATAGTCATAGGTGTAGGTTCCCGAAAATAATTGGGAGTTCACAATGCATGCAGCCAATTGGCGGCTTCAAATAGATCGGGAGTACACCCCGCAGGGTCCCATTTCAAAGTTTGAAATTATTGGGGAGGGGTGGGGCAAAGCTAGCATTTGCTGGGGATACAAGAACCCCACAAAAATATACAAAGATACGGCCCTGGTTAAGTTACCGCCCCCTTAGCGGCAGGAGGTTCCCCTGGAGGAGCCGCATGAAGCCCTTGAGGAATCCGACTGCAACCCTCCACCCTACCCCCGATAGACAAGGCCCGATCAGGGAGTAGACCCTCCTCCCGGGACACCCGGACAGCCTCCTCCCATCGAAGTGCGTCCCATCCTTTCAGCCTCACCCCCAGAAGGTAAGGTTCGTGTGAAGAAAGCCCCTCTCAGATGGAGGCCTCCCCCTACAAAAAGTATGGATGCGCCGTTGTCATGTGCTGGCTTATGCCCGATTCGTGGCATGGTTTGAGGTCTCTTCCCGCTGAAGACCAGTGGGAAATGTATTTTGACGGACAATCCTGGTTCGATCTACACTGACTTCAAGCTAAATACCGAAAAAGTCCCGTGCATTGTTTCCATGCAGGTCTCAAGCATCATGCAACAATTTCACAATGACACATGGATGCGTCCATGCACGGGCCTTCAGGTGATCGGATGGAGCGAGTTAGTTAATTTAAAGCTAGCAATGTCTGTGAATGCACTCAAAATACTAATGCTAATACCTTTACTAGGCTGCGAGGGTGGTTGCTCCTTCAGCGCCACTCCGAGTCCAGCACATCGCATTCGCATACGCCCGCGACCCCATCGCTATAAAGTAAGTGCCGCGAGAGGAAAGTCCTTCACATACTGCATTCCCTAGCCTGAGCTTGTGATCTCACGCTGATAAAAACGACATTGTTCTGAAGGAAAAAGACGTGCCTACAAATTTTGGTTCGTTACTGGAAAGAAAACAACGTTTATTCGAAGCAATTCACTACTTTGCATCGTGCGCGCCGCCCGGCCCATATCCATTTGTAGTTACGGCGCGGGAGGGTGACGCATCGTGCACGTCATAAGGCAACCTGCGCAGAAAGGTGCGCAGAAGCTTATGATTTTACCTCTGTATACGGCCTTGCCCTATTTTCATATTAAAAAAAAATTTAATTTTTATTTTTATGTTTATTAAAAATAAAGAAACTAGGAGGGGCCCTCCCCCCCCCCCCCCAAAAATTTTTTTTTTTTTTTTTTTTTTTTTTTTTTTTTTTTTTTTCAAAAGCTCCTCATTTTTTTTTTAAAAAAAATTTTATTTTTTAGGTTTTTTTTTTTTAAATTTTTTTTTTTTTTTAAAATTTTTTTTTTAAAAAAAAAAAAAAAAAAAAAGGGGCGCTTTTTATTTTTTTTTTTAAAATTAACAAAATTGGGCCGTCCCTTTTTTTTTAGGGAATTTTTTTTTTTTTGGTTGGGTTTTTCCCAGTAATCAGGGCACCGGCCCTGATTTTGTTTTGTGCACAGGTATTAATACATCAGATTGAACTAAGACATATATACACACAGAAATACTCGCATACACAACACACACCTACACACTCCCACACATTATATACATACATACACACACATTATATATATTACATATATATATATATATATATATATATATATAGCACGTATATGCAATCCTTTTCCAAAGATGTTCTATCGACATATAATAGAACGCATTATCTTCATTATTAAGCATCTGTTAAATTACCTCCCGATGATTATTTTTCACCCACTGATATAAAAAATCTGACCACCACATAATCGCACGGAATGTTCGACACTTTATATCTTGCTCACATTTCTTGGGAAATGTGAGCGTGTCCTCATCGCTTTGGTTCACTCCTTTATTTTGTTGTGGAAACTGAATAAAAGTAGCATGTCAATTGGGAGGTGATTTCAGCTTGCAACTACTTTTTTTTGCCAAAAAGAGATCTGAGAAAATTAATGCTAGAACATGCTTGTCTGCGATCCAAATGATACGGTATCGTTATTCATTTAACTGCTAAAATTTGCAGAACGTAATCAGGAGAAATGTCCGCCTATGAACTACTACAACGTAAACCGAAGTACAAAAACCTTTCCATGCCTCTGCAAGTGGACTAAGATATGCGAAAAGATTCTCAGATTGTTAGATTCATCAGTGCTGAATGCGCCAGGCTGATTGACCTGCGCACACCAGAGAGCAATAGACCATATTTTCTTTGGCACCTGAACCAGCATGACTTGCGGCTTCGGCTCCTACATCGAGAAATGTAGCATCCATCAACCCATTTAAATATTTTAATATTGATAGACGTGCTGCCTCAGCTGTCTGCGCTCCACAGTTTCTGCGCCAGCCACCGGCTGCATGCGAAAAGCATGGTCGCGTCGGATTTGCCAGCGAGTACCCGGTGACCTCCAGTAACCCCGGCCGGGCGCGGCTGACCTCCCGACTGTGGTGACCTCCAAACTCGGAGGTGGTGGAGCCCGCACGTCCAGCGGAGAAGCTAACGGTTCAGCTGGCCGCGCGGCGTCAAGCTCGACCTGTGCCGGTTTCGCAGGTCGTCAGGTTCAGCCGGTGACCAGACGAGCCGGCCGAGCTGGTCGAGCGGGCCAAACGGACTGCCCTCCAGTGACCGATGCTGCCCTTCGGACGAGAGAACGGTCCGCGTGGCTATGCTGTGCTATGATGCTAGGTGATGCTATGCGTCGGACCATGGTCGCACATTCGAGCCGATGGCTTTTCTCAACACACACTCCCCTCGGCCCGGCCCGTCGGCGTTAGTGGCGTCCCTTTCTCCCTCCCCTCGCCTCTCCATCACTGAAAGCGATGCATGCCAGGTCAGCACGCGTTGCCACCGCCGACAGACGCCACCTCGGAGAGAGTTCGGGGTATCGGGGCGACTGCGGCCGGCGTGTGGGTCAGGCGAGCCGGAGGCAGGTCGGTGGCTCGAGCTGCCGACCGCCGCTGCAGCCCAGCGACGTCGGCAGCACCGGCCAGGGGTCTGTGCAGGACAGTAAACTGAAGACGACTTCGGGGCCTCCGGTCAGCTGTGGCGCGCGTATTCCGCCGACAGCCAGCGCCAGCCGTCGGTTCCGCATTCCGCCGGCCGTCGCAGGCGTTTTTCACCTCTACTGGAATGCAATCCATTCTCTATTCCCGCGACCTTTGCAAACATATGTAGCACGGGTCACGGGCGTAGCCTTTTGATGATTCTGCTCGGGAGGCTTTGATCGGCCGCTACTAAGCATATAATAACAGTTGCCTAGTCAGTTTTTGCCCAGTCAGTTTTTGCAACTGACCTGCAGCGAAAATATTATGTTTATTTAATTGTTTTCTAGTTACCTCTGGAGAAACTCTGAAAATCGGTGCACGCTATTGCTGCAAATTGCTACATTTGTTGTACGGTTGCTGATTGTGAAAATATGAATATAAAATAATACACAATACAATTGGATTTGTTGTTTTCGAACGTTCAAACGGGCTTATTTTGCGTTTGTCACGGCTGAAGCAATGTTATTAGATGAATCAGTGTTATTCCTTATGATTGATATGAACTGACCATATCTCTACTTATTGCTGTGCACCTTTACCCGGAGGGGTGTAGACTTCCGTAGCGGAGATATGGCAGCAGTTGCATTAAACAAATGGTGTCATGCCACACCGATATCTTCAAAAGATATCTTTACAAAATATTTTTCCCACTCAAAATTGAGTAACATTTCAGAGTTCAACGTCCGCGGCCTAACAGACGTTCCTTCGCGGAACTACAGAAATAACTTATTCTTCTTAAGGGACCGAGATTTGCCATACCAGAGCGGTTTTTCCAGGTCGACACAATCGCTTGCCCCTGCTGCACCGGTTGCAACGTTCTTGCTGCGTTGGTATTTTTAGGGAGACAAGTATAGGTGCGTAATACACTGTAAATTAAAAACGCTGGATAGTTGTTTCCTGAAAGTGACTGCGTGCATAGGTAGTCCTTATGCATAGGTAAGCTACACAATGAACAATGGTATAATTTTTACTTTGCCATTTTAGGGCTCCAAATTGCTATTGATGGCAATCACTAAATGCTTTGCAGCGTTCAGTTTTTATCTGGAAATTGTGATGTTAAAAATTATTCAGTCATTTATTATTATCATGAACATTAGTGCCCCTAACAATATTATATTAACCTTTTCGAGCATTATTCCGATTCAGGCTCACAAAACAAGGAGGTGCGAATTGCTAATCAATTCGTAGTTGATTTTTTTTTTTTGGGGGGGGGGGGCACAAGCCTAATCCAGTTGGACACATATTTTCACCAGGACATACAGACAGCTCGCCCATAATAGGAGTCGTACTAGGAGGACCAATGCTGGAAGTAGAAAAAACAAAGTGTGACGAATTTAGAATCATTCTTTGCCCTGCAATGACTGGATGTTGCTTAGTTCGTCTTTATTTATGCCTATTTGCGGTTAAATTAAGTTGGTGGAACCCGGCCTGAGATTGGTGGGGCCGAAGTCAAAGTTCTTGGGGCGAAAGTCATAGTTGGTGGAGCCAGAGACCCACCAAAAATATAGCAGGCTTCGCTCCTGCTCTTCATAGTGGTAGTTAGTGGCCGTGTTTCTTCAGGTGTTCACGGAGGAGAGGAGGGCTATTTCTGACTTTCTGAAATAAAACAAAGCTAGGTACTGCTTAGGTGATAGACGATATGTGTTTTTACCCATTCAGTAGTACCAGTTTAGTTTAGACATGCGCTGTTCCACCATTGTTTCCTTGCATTTATCCATCATATTCTTTTGCATGCATGTGTGGCCCTGCGTTTATTGTCCCGAACTGCACGGCCCAACGGCGGAACCGCGCCGCCTCAGCAGACATCCAAACATCCGGGCCGCTGTTGGGCAATCGGTGGCATCTGAAGTAATGGCTAGAGCAATTAGGGCATTCATTCCAATATCTAGGTTCGTGCAAAACTAGATGAAGGTGGTATGAGGAAGATGCAAATTCTCCGGATATTCAACGAATTATTGGCACAATTGACATCATGCGGGATTGGTGCATGTTCTAAGCTCATATCCAGAGCAATGGAAACAAGCATGCTTGTTGCTTAGGTGCATCATCTCCATTGCAATGACACCTTTAATGAACTTCTTTGGGAGCTGGTGCTTTCTGGTTTATCTAATGTGATGCAATGCTTACTCGAACTGAGAAAAAAATATAGGGCTTGACTATTATGTTTCTTTGAACAGTCCCAAGATCTAACACCAAAAATGCTCCGATTTATGGAAGTATATCAACAAAGTAATGCTCCAACATTGGTCTGCAATTCCATACCAACATATATTTTTGGTATGAAACTCTCCATACCAAAGGTCTGCGACGCTACACTCCTCATATGAGGTCATAAGAGGGCATAAACTGCTTTGGGCCATCACACGATACAAATTTTCGATACCTTGTTCAGCTTCGATTCTAACCGCGTACTCTAAGCTTATACACAATTTGGTAATTTACTCAATTGACATAAGTACAATACCGCATGAACTTTGACTTATGATAGCATCCTACATTCTTGGTGCCTGATATACCTATAATCTACATACATGCGTGCAAATATACAAATAACAATATACTACATCTTCATACATACATGCAAATATACAAGCATATCATAGCATAGATGCATGCGTATCTACTGTCGACTAAACTTAATTGATTGTTGAGGAAGCCATTCAAACGCACGAAGTGGTGCATCTGGAAATACCCATAACGTTACTAGAAATGCAATGAACTTTGTAGTTCGACCCAGTAACTCCAATGCACTTTTGATGATACACTCACCTAATGACTGATGATTTCAGCCGAAACACGGACGATCCAGTCAGTGACTGGAAGCTCAGTATATAAACTTATAACATGCCTTTCAGATCACTGAAGCAGCACAAGTGATCCGATATCCCGAGAACCTCATGCATGATGGCAATACATTTGGAAAAGTTTTGATTTGGATTCGGAACAGCTTTGAATTTATAAAACTCGACTTGCTAATATTTCGGCAGGTTGTCGTGGAATGAATGGCCCACCAAGATCGCGACCTTCCGCGAGCTTCCAACATTTGCGAACTGACATGTGCGACAGTCACATGGTATATCTTGTTTTTGACGGAGAAGGTTATTACGGCACTTGAAAGGCTGGGTGCTGGAGTCGTCACAACCAAACATAAATTGCCACTCCTGTTGAAGATACGAACAAAATCATCCTTGCCGAGTCCAAAGCAGACGATGTGAGCCAGTGAACGTCACCAGCATTTTCGAGATGCAAGAAACACTATGCATAATTGGCTGAATGAAGCAAAATAGCATGAGGTTAAGTATGGAATTTCAGCACATTACACGAACAGGAATGTTCAGTCGTAAAGTATAGACTTTCTACAATGATTGATGGTATCATTATTGCATAAAATAATAAAATTTGATGTTTAGTACATTTGCAACATATCAAAAAGTGTACACTCCAATCCAAACAAAAATACTCGTGCCAAGAAAGTCAGCAAGTCGTCTTTAAAACGAAATCATTGGGAAATATTTCGACTCTCAGTGATTTTTCAGTATGTGGAGGTGCTTGGAGTAATACCTCATGCTTCTTTTGTAACATCCAAATTAATTCAACAAGATTATCTCCAGTTATTCTGATAATCGTTGTATCGCTACTTTGGTTTGATATATCTTCCTTTGTCAAATTGTTTTTTTTCCCCAAATCTGATCAGTTCAGGCAAGCATAAATTGAATACGCCATACTGCACAGCATCTTACTGGGAGCAGATTGCCTTGGCAGCATGTGCAAATAACCATTTAAGCCTTATTTGTTATTCGTTCGCCTCACCATTAATCGTGCACCCATTTAGCCATGCGTGGAAGACGTCAGGTAATAATGCTGAAGATTTTATGCTTAATTTTCGTATTTCATGCACCAAGAGTTCTGTGTAATTTGCTGGATGAACGAAGGTCAGTACAAACATCAGTTTCTTTCCTTAACCCTCGCCGGGCCGACCGGCAAATCCACCTTCGCCGGGCCGGGAGAGGGGCTCTTGAAAGCCCCCACTAACTTCCGATCTCCGTAAGCTAGGATATAATGCAAAACACAGTTAGAACGTTTTAGTCATGGAGAGCAAGAAGCATAATTTACATTTGCATTTTGGCCGAGGCCACCAGTCATATCAGGTGAATATACGGACCTCGACTTAAATTCCTGGAAATGGTTAAAAAATAGGTAGAGCTTGTTTTTGCGAAATTGTTTGTATTCCAGAACTAACAGATGAATGTATTTATATTGATTTTAGTTAAAAAGGCCAAGAAAGTGAAGGTATCGTCGGGTTGGCATGAGGTTTGAAAATCACCTTCCGAATATATAGGTCACGCCTAATGGCCAGGTGAAATAGTTTCAAGCTTGAATACCACCCGTACATCATTTTTTGTGCATACAAATTTCGTTCCAAAGAAGAACTGACATAATACTGAAACAATTTTGCGAACTGTGCAGCTCCTAACCACGTCACGCGACATTTGGTTACGCTGGGACAATATATAGATTGTGGAGTGATCACCGCAGCCTTCGCCTATGTGTCCACTGCTTGGAAAGTAATGCAAGGTCAAATCAGGTCAAATATGGTCGGACCACACGGCATCAGGTCATCTCATGCCATTGGTTAGCCACCCAGGGCCGTGTCGCACGAATTACGCGGCGCTGAAACCGAAGTTAGATGTGGCTTTATGAGGAACAGCGACATTCTGCATAAGATGGCATTATGTAGAATGTACATGGTGCTTGACAGGACCCCACATCATTTACCTTTGAAATATTATATCCAGAATGCTTATTACGTGCTCTTTGTCATTTTCACCGTGCAATGTTACAGCAAATTCAATGTTTCGCACTCAACACGGTAAAAAAACATTGCAATTAGCTTTACATCGGATCAATAGCCTTAACCATAATTAAAACTTCGAGTTAGCAGTTGTTCGTCTTGAGAGAACAGCATGGATAAGTGGCGTTGATATGCTACAACTAGTCCGAATGGTGGCAAGTTACAATTTCGGGAATATTGCCCTCCTTGATTCGTCCCAGGTCAATGAGCTTTGGTGACCTTAACATGAAGTTTGTACGAGGTATACAAAGTAAATGCAGAAGCAGATACTGAAAGTTTCGTATCTCTGCGTATATTTATTCTGCCGCTCTCCCGGAAACACCGGGGAGGGGAAGGACTCCGAAGAACTCTCCGGCCTTGTGATGGCTAAATAAAAAGTACTTCGCTGGGGTGGGGAAAGTACATAAACATTCTAGTAACGCTTCGAGTAGAACTACTCCCATGGTGTTGGATGTTGTTGGATTAAAAAGTACTTCGTTTTACTTCATTTTGGCGATAATTTTCATCTCATCCATTACTATAAAATGGTCACACTTGTATCGTTTCAATCCAAAATAAAAAATTGATTCAAGACTGTCGACCAACGGTAACGGAATGCTAAGCACGATGCCTTGCTAACGATGCCTACCCTAATCTAGTAAGTGTGAAACCAGCTCCAGAGAAGCGTAGATAATGATCAATTAAAAACAACATGCAGGATATTTCGGACATAGCAATTACCTATCCAAAGACAATGAAATGAAATGGACAATGGGTACCATAATGAATCGCAACACTGCAAAACAACAGTGATTGTAGATAGACTACCTACAAATGTAGCTTACAATGACACGATTGGCAGAAAGAAGAGAATGTGGCGATATGCAAATGTCATATTAATAGCACTTGCAAGGCCTGAGTCCTAGCACGTTGTGAGCATTGCAGCATAGCAATGTTATTTGAAGTTATGTTGTTTGCAGTTCATTGCATTTTGAAGAAAAGCGTTACTATATATAATCATGCATGTAAGTAGCAAAAGACACTTAATGAAAAAAAATGAAACATTGCGATTGCATACTTGTCTAAGTACATGTATGGATAAATTATGTCGCTTTCCAACTGTGGAAAATAGCACATACTCTACACCGTCAGCAAAAACAAGCATATTTTACCAAATACCACTTACTCGCTACCGCCAATTACTGCCCATTACTGCCATGCATGCACATTACCAGATAAATCGTTTTTTTAGGTTCCCAGAGCTAGAGGAAATGGAAAAAAAGACGCTGGACAATGCAATGAATGCAACGAGCAACATCACTGTCACGGAGCTGGCGCCGGGCGGTACCATGTATCCGCCACCCACCACTATCCGACCGGTGGCCGGCTTCACCGCCGAGAGCGCCTCATCGGCCAAACCCTTCTTCCCGGTGGCGGCGACCGCCCCGCCCGGAGGCGCAGCCATGACCGGCGCTGCCGGTACAAAGCCGATCATTATCGTCGGCGCCATCATGCTGGTGGGCTGCATCGGAGGCGGCATCTACTTGTTCCACCTGCACCAGGTCAAGAAGAAAGCCAAGGAAGCCGAGGAGGGTGGCGAGCTTGCGGCGAATGGCGAGCTTGCGGCGAATGGCGAGCCAACCGAACGAGTGGACGGAGACACAGGTGAAGCGGACGATGATAACGAGGAGGCAGAGCCAGTGGAAGAGTGATGCGTTGTCGCGGAGATCGTTCGTTCCGTGGTTCATCCACGTCGGTGGTAATTACTCGCTAGCATGCCAATAAAATTAACTCTGTACAATATGAACACGTTATCACGAGCTCGCGTCTTACTACACGGCTGAGTGTTGATATTATATTATTTGCTGAGAAATCGTCGCACTTATGAAATGGACCAGTGGGAGACAGCAGTCTGCAACGGAACGTAACCACCACATTAAACTCGACCAAGGATTCTGAAACAACGCAGGGCCCACCACGGCCAGAGTCCGCTGACACACAGTCAGCAGTACGCAACAGCCGCACCGACAATCAATCTTAGCTAATCTCACAGCACGGCATTCGAATATATCATGACCTATTTGCGGTCATCGCCAGGTCCCCGCACGGACAGCCTCCACGCCCCGATGAGCCAGCCCACGTTGGTTCATCTGTGGTGTGTTGCAAGGGTCGTTATCCCCCAGTTCATGCAGTTCTACATCACAGCTCCCGACGCAGGGAGAGTCTCTGACTACCTCGGAATGAAATGACAGGGCCGCTTAGTGGCACTGTTCCGCGCCAAAATGCCGCTATTCCGTTGCACATAATGCTTCCTAGCTACCTAGTACCCAAGAAGAAACGCTGTAACAGTTCTGAGAGTCACGATACACTCGCTCACAACATTGCAGAACAAAACAGGATAAAATACTACATGCGTCAGCACTCACGTAGTCATGGAAAGAAGCGCAAGATGGCGTAGGTTCGAAATTTTACTCGAAGAACACCCGAAGTGTTCACTTGCCGAGTACAATATTCTTCATATTCATCACAACACGTAACCTGTGCATGTATGTCGCATTAATACAGTCTAGTGAAAATATGCACAGGCATGAAGAAGACGTCGAGACCGGGAGGCCCTGGCCTCCAACCCGCAGTTATAGCGCTACTCTCTCCATCTCTTGACCGGAGTTTGAAGTACCAGTGCGCAACTTGGTCACGGGAGAGCTATCGCGGCTGGACTCACCGTTAACGCTCTGCACGAGTGGTCTATGGAGTGAGCGTTTGCTGCCCAGTGAGGCCGGGCCAAAGTCCGACACCGAAGCGACCACTTCCCGTTTGCGCAGCGGCCGGAGGCGCGACCCCTCGCGCAGGCTGGTGATGCGACTGAGGCGGCTCCTCTCCGCCCGGCCGACCACGTGCACGGCGTCCACGCTGGACATGCGGCCGGCGCCGCCGCGAGTGGGCCGGCCGCCCTCGAGGCGGTCGAGCAGCTCCAACTCGGAGAAGGTGAGCTCGGGCATGAGACTGCGCCGCTGCTGTCGCTCGGACCGGTCCATCTCGGCCACCAGCATTTGCACCTGACGCACCCAGTGGCGGCTGGTGATGGCCGGCCCCGCATTGCCACTGACATACGACGTCGCGGACGGCTTGACGCCAGGCGGCGACGCAGTCCAACTCTGCATCGCCCACTGATGGGGCACATGCGTTCGTCCTACACTGACCGGGAGGGGACACGTGCTTGGCACCCTCTGCCGACTGCAGAGATGGAGAGTGGCAACCATATCTGATTTCCACGACGCTCAATGGCGTGGGTCAGACAGGCCTAGTGGCCATTGGCAGGGACGGACATATTTATCTGACGCTTCTGGTGGAGGATGACAGAACATCTCGTGCACCGTCACTCACCGACAGGGAGGTGGGGAGAAGGGGGAGGGTGGAACACATCTGACACCCACTGATACCAACTAACATGTGGTAGGGGGGGTGAGGACGGGGTACCGACAGTTTTGTCGTTACATCTTTCAACACTTGACAGGTCACGTTACAGGCCTGCCTGCTCTGTACAATATATCAAGGTTAAATTGTTATAGATACAACGAATTGTCCATTTTGGAGATACCATAGCCCAAGGATCTATTTCCAAAGTCATGGTTTTTTTTCTTCACTTGGGTTCAATGGACTCGCGACCTATATTCATGTCATGTCCTGGCAACAGACTTTTTCAAATTTAATTGTATATTGGGTGGCTAACGACGCACTTTATGCACGATCACAGCTAATGGCACCACCCACATTGTTTCGCCGGTGGGTCGCAGGATTGGGAAATGTTCCGAGTGGTGCGAGTGTTGTACCCGGGACCTTTGGTACCCAGAGCTCAACACCTTAACCACTTGGCCAGCCCCGACCCTTTTCAAACTTATTATGAATCGTATGTGGTTGCTTTGTAGTTTTTAAGTTATTACATGCAGGCGAATCGTTAGTTTCTGAAACTTTTGGTTATCTATATTGTGTAACTGAAACTTATTATAAATACTCATCATTTTCACTACATTACCTCGCAACCTGACATGACCCTTAGCTAGTCGAAAGCTATATGCACAGTAGGGTCCCCCACTTTTTATAATGTTTTCAAAACATCCAATTACATTGCTTTTCCAGTTCGTATGACCATTTAAAGGAATCTCACCAATTTTGGGAATATTCTAACCATGATTATGGGCCACGCTGGTCCATTGAAGATTTGGATGTTATTTGGTATTAGACACTACTGCAGCGTTGCATGGACCAGCATGCAAATTGTGGATAAGCGAAGAATCGATAGATATCGATATGCGGCTAATACCATTCGCTTCATAGCGATGTAGGCAACATATTTATATCTAGAATTACATCGCATGTGTATTTTTATGTATCTATTTGGCCTAAAGTACATATGACATCGCAAACTTTGCAAATATTAGCAAAATTCCCCATGGTGCAAGAGTTTCATTGGAATCATTTACGTGCTGGTCAGATTTCATTGACATTTCTCTTTGAATGGATTATAACAACATGCACAATATGTGGTTTATTTTGATTCAGTCACCATATGTGGGTGAATATCGATCACCGTAGACAATACCCGCTGACCTTCTTCATTTACTGCATTGCTATGCAATCGGCTCTGGTGCGGCCATATGCGTTCCGGTGCCATTCTACAACTTGCGCCAGATCCTGCAGCCGGCTCTCGTCAGTTGTGGCGTCGATGAGCTCCTGAACCAGCTTAACTCCACGCTCTGCATCGTCGTTAACTACGGCCAGATCCCTTACATAGTCCCAGAGTCGGCAGTCGGCAGAAGCTTGCGTTATCTTGCTACTTGCTGGCAGATTCCTTGAGCCAGCTACAGTCAATTACACCCAACAGCATGAATAGGAGCCAAGGACCATGGGCCAACGAGTGAAGCCAGGTCACTGATATCAGATACATCCACGGCAGGAGGCTTCCCCAGTGGAATGATCATATCTTGGGAACCGATAGGAGCTCCACCGAAATATCCTCTCGCTCTCTCTAAGTCAACTCTGTATTGAATAGGGATAACACGGCATTCGATGACTCCAGGTAGCTTGTGTGTTTATGGATTGAATCAGTTACTGATTCCGCAACAGCTTTGAACATTTACATTTCTTTCTGCTCTAGCATATCCCCGAGGTATCTCATGTCATCAATAAGAGCTACCACAGCTAGCGATGACCTAAAGAAGGAGGAAGCATGGAAGAGAGTGACACAAATCGCCACTTGCTGGATCTGTATCCCCATTTCTGGGCCAGGTGAAGCTGGTCTGAGAGCAGCTCCATCTTATGCATATGCAAAACATTCGCCATGAATCGTGCTTCATGCATGGCTCCATGTACAATGCAGTCTGTGCAGCTGGAATCGGTCTGGAAAGTCTCCCCCGATATAAAAGGCTACAAGGTAGCATAGTTCCCTATAATCGCTCCTTGGGAACGCCATATATCCCGGAGGTGACCTTCCAGACGGCTTCCCGCTGCGCAGAGCCGGAGCCATGCATGAAGCACGATTCATGGCGAACGCTTTGTATATAATGTTGCGGAGAGCTGTGTTGAGCATAGTCGAATTAAAGATGATTATAAAAAGTAAACAAATGCTCATATTATTAAGTAAAATAGGATAAAAAATCGGTCTAATATATTTCGGGCGTGACCCTTCTTCGGAGACTTCGGAGTCTCCGAAGAAGGGTCACGCCCGAAAAATATTAGACCTATTTTTTATCCTATTTTACTTAATAATATGAGCATTTGGTTACTTTTTATAATCGGCTTTGTATATACTTAAGATGGAGCTGCTCTCAGATCAGTTTCACTTGTGCTTCGCAATGCAAAAATAGATCCGGTAAATGGCGATTTATATCGCCCTTTTCCATGCTCCCTTCCTCCTTAGGTCATCGCTAGCTATGATAGCTCCCATGGATGACATGAGGCTTCCGCAATGGATGACATGAGGCTTCCCCAAGGTCATCGCTAGCTATGATAGCTCCCATGGATGACATGAGGCTTCCCCAAGGTCATCGCTAGCTATGATAGCTCCCATGGATGACATGAGGCTTCCCCAAGGTCATCGCTAGCTATGATAGCTCCCATGGATGACATGAGGCTTCCCCAAGGTCATCGCTAGCTATGACAGCTCCCATGGATGACATGAGGCTTCCCCAAGGTCATCGCTAGCTATGATAGCTCCCATGGATGACATGAGGCTTCCCCAAGGTCATCGCTAGCTATGATAGCTCCCATGGATGACATGAGGCTTCCCCAAGGTCATCGCTAGCTATGATAGCTCCCATGGATGACATGAGGCTTCCCCAAGGTCATCGCTAGCTATGATAGCTCCCATGGATGACATGAGGCTTCCCCAAGGTCATCGCTAGCTATGATAGCTCCCATGGATGACATGAGGCTTCCCCAAGGAATATGCTGGAGCTGAAAGAAATGTGAATGTTCAAAGCTGTTGGGGAATCGGTGATTGATTCGATCCACAGACACACAAGCTACCTGGAGTCATCTATTACCGTGTTCTCCCTATTGAACACAGAGCTGACTGAGAAAGAGCGGGAGGACATTGAGGTGGAGCTCCTATGGGTTTCCAAACCGTCAGTCATTCCACCGGAGAAGCCTCCTGCTGTGGATGTTGCTGATATGAGTGGTCTAAGGTTGGTCCCTTCACTCTTCACTCGTTGGTCTAAGGTCATGGCTCCTGTTCATACTGTTGGTTGTCATTGACTGTAGTTGGCTTGAGGAATCTGCCAGTAAGAGGCAAGATAATGCGAGCTTCTGCCGACTCAGGGACTATATAAGGAATCTGGCCGCAGTTATCGACGGTGCAGATCGTGGAGTTAAGCTGGCTGAGGAGCTCGTCGTCACCACGACTGACGAGAACCAGCTGCAGGATCTGGCGTAGGTTGTAGAATGACATGGGAACGCAGATGAATATATCAGAGCCGATTACATGATCGAGCAGTAAATAAAAAGTACAACGGGTATGGGCTCTGGTAAGTGCTTTTCCTCCACAGGTGGTGACTGAATCATAATAAACCCGATGTTGTAAATGGTGTTTTTATAATCCATGCAAACAGGCATTTCAATGAAATCTGACCAGCACGTAAATGATACGACCGAAGTTGTTGCACCATGGGAAAATTTGCTAACAATTGCCAAGTTCGCGATGCCATATGTACTTTAGGCCAAATAGATACATAAAAATACACATCGAATATAATTACAGCTATAAATATGTCATCTGCATCGCTATGAAACAAATGGTATCAGTCGCATGTCGATATGCATCATAGTTCTTCGCTTATCCACAATTTGCATGCTGGTGCTTGTAACGCTGCAGTAGTGTCTGCACCAAATGCCATCCAATCCTCAAAGGATCAGCGGGAACCATGGTTAGAGTATTATGAAAATTGGTGAGATTTCTTAAAATGGGATTGTCAAGCTCATACGCTCCCACATTACAAGTGGGACACCCTAATGCACAGGCATGAAGAAATCAAGACCGGGAGGTCCAAGCCACCAAGCTTCAGTTATAGCTTTCTCCATCTATTGACCGGAATTTGAAGTTGCGACCGAAAAATTGCCGATGCGAGAGAACTGTCGCGGTAAGATTCCTTTGTATCACTTGGCATTTTAATTTAAGTTCTATATTTAATGAACGAAACTTTAATCTCGGCCAGGATGCAACATCTGAAGAAAGCGTCATGCCAGGAACGACTTGAAACTGCTTTCTCCTTTCAATTTCCAAAAGTAAGGCAGATTCACCAAGTGTGTGCAAGCTCGACGATATAAACATACGCTCCATAATAGAGACATAATTAAGCCTGTCTGTGTAGCTTCTACCGACGGCATTGTTAGCGAGGTCAAGGCTGCGTGAAAACGTGCACAAGCTATGTGTCAGACCAGGGAGTTCTCCATTGTCCAATTTAAAGGAAAGAAACAGCTGGTCTAGTTACATATTCTTGTAAATAATAAAAGAAACAGCAGATTCCGCACCCACCAGATAGGGTGGTCGTGTATATAAGGCGCGTCAGGGTAACGGCTAAAATGCTGTTTATAAACACAAAACATTGACAAAATATATCGTCATAAAATTATGGATAACTTGATATAGGACAAAATATTGCTTTTGACTGGATGAGGTTCATGCTGGTAACGAGATAATGCAGACAAACTGGAACAATTCATCACTGTTATTCAACAAATGTGCTTTTGAGGAGTATCTTATTTCCTAAGTGCGTCTTTCCATGCATCTACGTCGTACAAAACGAGCACGAATATATCGGGCATGATATAAGGTAATATGTGACGTGACCTCAAACTAGCACGGTTATGTTTGGGGTCTCAAATCTGCTTGTAGACCAGAGCATGCACCAGCAAAAATATTGGGCTGCTATGCATTGGTGGTTGGGGAGGGAGACTGAATGACGCAACGACTGCGTTGGTCACACAGAGCTATGCACCGGTGAACTTGTCGTTCACCTGGTACACTGGCACAAGCGACGAGGGTTCATGGCTGCTAATATTCAGTTTCGGTCAATCTATATTTGACAAATGTTGTTAAATCACATAGATACCATCATCGACATCAAACAACAATGTCAGGAAGGCGCACATCTATGGCAGACCTCAAGCTGCTAGAGATGTTCACATTCGGTCAGGGGTGGATCCTGTATTTTTTTTGTGTGGGGGGGGGGGGCACTTGTCCGGAGGGACGCCACTTCGAAAGCGCCTGGAGGGTTGCCTTTGCTCTAATGGGCGCCTCTGGCTAAACAAAATACTCCAGGGGGGGGAGCGGTGTACTCGAGCGTTCCGGAGGGGGGTCTGTGTCTGAAAAAAAAATTAGAGGGCAGGGTATGTACTCGAGCCTTCCCAAACGGGCGCCTTTTCCCGGCCGGAAGGGTGCCACCTTCTCATGGGGAAGGACACAAGTCCCCAGTGTCCCCCATTGTATCTGGTCCTGCATTCGCTGCACACAAAAAAACGCGAAAGGCTCCGAAACCACACCACCTCGCCATTTCACCAGCGCTCGTCACCGCGGAAAGTGACCAGCGCCACCCTGCGGGGAGCTTACCTCCCAGTCGTTTGCCTGTTCGTCGCCAGAGGCGCTGGTGTCGGCCGACGGCTGCTCAGCGTCGGACAGGCCGACGTCCACCACCGTGTGGTCCCGGCTCCGATTGAAGAACTCCAGCTTCCACAGCTCGTCTGGCTGCAGCTCCTCCTGGAACGTACGCTGGTCAGTGCGGCCGCCAGACGACTCGGCTGCCACAGGCCAGACGCTGGCTGCCACAGGCCAGACGCTGGCTGCCACAGGACAGACGCTGGCTGCCACAGGCCAGACGACTCGGCTGCCACAGGATAGACGCTGGCTGCCACAGGCCAGACGACTCGGCTGCCACAGGCCAGCCGACTCGTTTGCCGGAGCACATGTAGCACGGCTGCCGGTCGGTCACCAGCCGCCGGTCTTTGACCGGTCATTGGTACCCTGCGGGCCCTGCTGCCGACAGGCGGTCGCTGCATGGATGTTGTTTTGTATACTTGTGTGGGAGCAAGTGCCCCCTCAATGTCGGCTTTGCCTCTGAATAGCTTGAACTTTTAACATGGAGCCCTATGGAGTGTAACCCCAATATATTTGGGCCCGCCTTTGCTTTCATATATTGTGCACCCTCCCCAATAATTTTCAGAAATCAACGTCGCTGGGTCACTGTCAGCCTACTTTCTGGTTGTGGTGATGTGCGGTGCAGCTCGGGTCTGCCGCCACCCCGCCACATTTGTCCGGCAATGTGTGGCATAACCGATTGTTAGCCCAGTCGTGACCCTTCGAACTGCTGCAGGCACAACATTCTCCACATGCGCGGGGTGCCGGAACCACAGACATGGCAGAAGTCCGCAGTGTGATGTGCATTCGGGTGCCACATGGGGTCACACCATCCCACCCACCTCCCGCCTTCGATAAAAACACATAACTCAGTTTTTGGTGTGAGAAAACCTTGGTCACACAGAGTACTACTTGGCGAACTCCAAGCAACCGAGGAGGGGAAGCATTCCTTTCCTCCCTTGGTTACGCCCTTGGTTACGAATGTACTGAAGTGGTGAAGCTACTTGGAAAAGGCCGATGTAGAGTACTGAGGGATGAAGCCAGCCGTCGTTTCTACAGCAAGACGACCTTCACGTGCCGTTGTTTTACCTCATCCTAACTCTGTGCTGTGTGGCCGTATCTCACATACCTGACATACATGCATGCCGGCATACTAGACGACATGCATACCGGACCGGTCATACCGACATACAGGCATACAGATATACATACAGACATACTGGAGCGAAAAGTGCCCATCGTCGAAGCCGAATGCACATGGTTTCCCAGTGCACACTGCACGCAGAGAATACGTCAAACGGGAAAAATATCCGAGAGGTACGACGGACCGAAGGCCATGGGCTCGTCTCACCGTAAGTCGCGAGGGACGAGGTACCACGGACCGACAGAAATGAGTTCGTCTCTCCATAAGCCGCCAGGGACGAGGTATGACGGACCGACGGCCATGGGCTCGTCTCACCGTAAGTCGCGAGGGACGAGGTACCACGGACCGACATAAATGAGTTCGTCTCTCCATAAGCCGCCAGGGACGAGGTATGACGGACCGACGGTCATGGACTTGTCTCACCATAAGTTGCAAGCGACGAGGTACGACGGACCGACGGCTATGAGTTCGTCTCACCATAAGTCGCGAGGGACGAGGTACGACGGACCGACGGCCATGGGCTCGTCTCACCATAAGTCGATGGGGACGAGAACAGGAACCGGCTAATATCATAGGCTTCATTACTGATGGCTGCTATACTTTTCCTAGTCAAAACGAACGCAGCTAATCGGGATGGGGGTAGAAGGGCCAGACATGAATGGACACAAGTACAATACACGTACGTGATACAGTGAAACAGTGCTCCAACGAAATCGGTTGAATTGATCCGCTGGAGGGGGGGCATTTTATGCCATCCCTAAGTTTTTTTCCCGCGATAGTGAAAAATCGGCGAACTAACCTTGATGACTGTCGATCGCTGGTATTAATCTGATGTCAATGAAGGAAACGCAGCATTCTGGTGACGGGTGGAGATTTCGAGTCTGGCCTGAATCTGGCGTCTGAGAATTGTGTCGAGAGATAAATGTCTAGAGATAAATGTCGAGAGATAAATGCAACCCTAAATGCAAACTAACATTAAAGTTGAAGACGTTGCGATGATGAATTGGCTTGCAACTGACATGTACTTGAAGATAGGCAGTTTGGTAGTAGGGTACCTAACTTAACCTACTTAATGTTGATTTTGCCTAATGGATTTTATCTGATACAATGTGGAAATATGTCCATAATAAAAAAAAACAGTTGCATGCATATCCGCACATCTACCAAGTATCCACCCATAACTGCCATTGATGTCCTGAATATAAATTTAAGTTACTGATTATGTGCAAAATGTTAGTGAAGACAAATGATGAAAACTTAGATGTTGTATGTACTAATGTGACACTTGCACAGTCGGTGAATTGTCATCTAGCTGGCTTCTCACTTTGCACTTTATTAATCTTCTGGTTGGAATCAATTAAGAAAAAAGATGGGCTGCTTTGTCCTAGATTGTGCGAATCAGCAAGCGAAGAATGGATGCCAGCAGTTTTTTCCTACCCACCTGGAAAGACGAAAATTATGGATTCGTGCAGTGGGGTGAGTACCAAAAGGCGTGGGCGTAGAAACCCCGAGAGAAGTTGGAGGAAGGCGTAAACCTGTCCTGATTGGTTACCTCCATGCAACACCACAGGTGTATTATTAATTTTTATGAAAGATGGGTGAAGCAATGCCCTGTACAGTTGCCACAAAGCCGGCTGTAACTTGTCACTGCGATGCCAATTATCCGTCTCACGGACCCTAAATATCAACGCAATGGGAATACATGGGTGGGAGAACAAATGCAATATACACGCAGAAGCCGATGCACCTTAAAACTCCAATACCTACTCACAGGCAAATACAGTCACCTCCTTCGGGGCGTCGCCACGATTTGTCACCATAATGGTCTGTTGAACGGCCGAGGACGGGGCTTGAGCCGCTTCCAGGGGTGCCGACAGAGCCTCCTCTAACACGTCAGCTGGGGGCCGTGCCTCGTCCCCCGCCCCGTCATTGGCCTCGTCTGCCCCAGCCAGTGACGATGCCCCACTGCTTTAGCATCGCTGGGACCGGGGAGCCGTCTCCCAGTCCCGCGCCCCACCATTGGCCTTGCTTTTCCCAGCCAGTGACGATTCTCCGTTGCTTTAGCAATACTGGGATGGAGTGTTGTTTCCTCGGATGGTGGTCCTCCAATCCAAGGCACCTGCATTTGAGCCTGCTCTCCTTGTCGTGAATCCATCTCAAACATCAAATACTGTCAGGAAGCGTGCTGATCTCACAAATATATACGGTGAATCCCTCCCACATATCAAATACTGTCGGGAAGCGTGCTGACCTCACCAGTTTACACCGTTAATTCCTCCCAAACATCAAATACGGTCAGGAAGCGTGCTGATCTCACAAATATATACGGTGAATCCCTCCCACATATCAAATACTGTCGGGAAGCGTGCTGACCTCACCAGTTTACACCGTTAATTCCTCCCAAACATCAAATACGGTCAGGAAGCGTGCTGATCTCATCAGTCTATAATCCGGTGTTAATGTAGCATCAGATCCCGTGTTAATGTAGCATCAGTTTCTTGTGCATTACGTGCTACTTTAGTCTCTCAATGACGGCCAGTTTCGTTTGAGTATGTTCGGATATTTTGAAGAAAAGTCTCCACACCAAGGCAGGTTGGTTTTAATTGGAGAAAATAGCCGTTTCTGTATGGTTGTAAAGTGTCGTTTCTGTATGGTTCTGTATGACTGTAAAGTGTCGTTTCTGTATGGTTGAATGGTTGTATTTTTGTGTCACAAACGACATTTATCGGTGCGAATTTGGGCCGCAATGGAAGTTTTATCAATTTCACATCGTAAGTCAATGAAATTACTTCCGTCGCTCGTTTTCCGGGTTCATTGCGACTTTGACTGGAGAGTTTCCACGATGGAGACAAATGGACCAACCTTATCTGTACGAACATTGGCTGAAACGACCCAGAGCCGGTCCGCAGCGTCATTGCGGACGAGACGACCGGCTGGGCCTTGCATCCCATGCGACCAGATGGTGCTAAATTTGGGAAAACTACCAAGCCCATTCAGCTGGATGATGCCTGAAGTTGATGCCGTCTGTCTTATCTATGCATGGGAACCAGCAATGCAAGCTTGCATAACCAGTCTGAGGAGGAGGAGGAGGAGGAGGTAGCTGTGGCAATGTAGTGGATGGCGACCGGCCAGTGGCCGCTGTCTATTTTTTAAATAATGTAATGTTCGCAGTGCTTTGTGCCATTGTTTAGAACTTGTGATCGAGTTGGCTTTCGCCTCACTACTGCGGCGCCGGCATTGGCGACTGGGTCACACATGAGTCTGAGTCGGATCGTCTCAGACCGACCAACCGTCAGTCTCAGACCTCCTGAGTCCGGTCGTCAGATGCTCAGACCGTCTGGATCCGGTCGCCGGATACTCATACCGTCTGGATCCGGTCGCCGGATACTCAGACCGTCTGGATCCGGTCGCCGAATACTCAGACCTCCTGAGTCCGGTCGCCGGATACTCAGACCGTCTGAGTCCAGTCGTCGGATGCTCAGACCGTCTGGATCCGGTCGTCGGGTGCTCAGACCGTCTGAGTCCGATCGTCTTATGCCCCGGTTGAGTCCGTTACAGATCGTCTGAGACCGGGCGTCTTATGCTCCGGTTGAGTCCGTTACAGACCGTCTGAGTCCGGTCGTCGGATGCTCCGGTTGAGTCCGTTACAGACCGTCTGGTTGAATCCGGTTGGATTCTGACTCAGACTTCCGCGCCCGACCGGATTGGCAATCTAATTCCAACTCATGTCGTTTTCTAATCATGCTAGGACTTATCAATAACAAATCAGCGAACACTTATTCAGGCCCAGATTTACCGGTTCAAAAAAAACAAACGATAAACTCGAACTCAGATTCTTGCAGACAATCAACTGATTTGAACTTGAACTCAGGCTCAGAATGTGTAACTCCTAGGCATGCCTGGATTGCATTAAGCATTAGGCAAAGTGATTTTACTTGATATATTAAATAATACAAGTCGGTTTGAGAACATGTCCATTCAAATCGGTCGCACAGTTCACAATGAATAGCACACACTGGTGCTAAAGTGTAATAAGGGTGTGCACCGTTTCACTTTACAGTGTTTTTTTTCTTCACCACCGCCAGTGCAGGACATTTGCCACCTTCTCATTGCGGAGGGCGGGAATTGCAACCCCCTTGCACTTCCAAACGGAGAAGTGAACATGAAGCAACAATGAGAAGCAACATGAAGCAAAAACCAGCGTATTGCACTTGAAAGCATGTCGCGATAGATACCCAATTATATATGCTTAATGTGACAACTAGACCTTCAAGGTCGGCTTAAATTTCAATTTGTTTTCGCAAAATCTAGAATTTTGAGGCTTCATCATCCCCTGGCTGAACACAACAGCACACGCGCTTGAAATGCTCTACATTGATATGCAATGTAATACAATTATACGATGCATATGTTGCATTTCTCAACATTTTCGCACATTATGCTTAAACTTGAATGCTTAACATAGTCGTATTACACGTATCACACCATTGGTGTTACCGTGTTTTAACATTCACTGTTTTGGAATTCCAGGACTTGAACAGATTAGGTACTTTAATATAAATTTACCAGATCGGTAAATGAGCGCTCACCTCCAATATGTCAGGATCTAAACCTCAGGTTTCGGCGCAATAAGAATAACGGCGCAAAGTACTCCTTAATATTTGGCGCAAGGAAATGTGACGTGCTTCCAAAACTGGGTAATACCATCGTCATGGTAAAAAAACAATCCTCGAGGTTCCTGCGAATATTTTTATCCTATCTGCCATCCCGCAAACATGGCTGAACCTATCAATATCCAGGTATTTGCATGCTCCCGTTTGTAATGTGAACAATCCTGGGACATTGCTGGACCATCCACCTTGCATGTAAGTCCATCTACTTTAAGCATCGGAGAAACGCAATGTGGAGCATTGACCTCAAACTCAGCGCACGAATACGGTAAGCTGTTACTGTGATCCATTTATCCACATAATGGTGGCGAATCGTTGCTTGACGATGCCACCAACTGGTCTTCCTACGGGCGATGCATTCTCAATATCGGAGAGTTTGTTCCCGGCTACGCGTTTAACGGTAACATTAAGCTGATACGGGACGACGAATCGGCGCCATTGACCAACGGTTATCACACTCCTAACCCAGATGGCTCGCTTGCAAAGTTGTGAGTTGGGATATAGCTCGTAACAGTATAGCCAGAATGTTGCTTGCATGAGTTAGAATCAGGGTGGTCAAATTTAATTATCCACTTAGAACCCTCCAGAGTAATCAGAGTAATAGTGGCATTACATTTCGCTAAAAATAAACCTTCGGTGACCAAAAGTTCAGGATTGCTTGCTAACCAAAGCAGTGCTGATCAAAGCCCACCGGGCATTATGTCGAAATTCATTTTCAATTCGGCGTCAGGTGTAACCAGGGGGGTGCGCTCCAGCATTGTAGTCCAATAAAAAAAAGGGAGACGCTTGAGCCGACCAATCAGCGTTTGACGACCTCCGTCGGTCGTGACAATGGTAAACAAACACATTTTGTCTTTAGTGCGGCGAAACCGGTGACATTCACACAAATACCAAATTTGTTTCCCTGTCAGCGGTGACATTGTGATAAAGTAGTATTAAAGATCAAGATTAAAGTAGCAAGAATGTCTTTGTAGAAAATTAGCACGAAAAAATGGAATAACATATGAATAATAGCTTCCACAATTTTTTCCCTACAGCCTTTACTATTGCCACGATCGGCGGAGGTCGTCAAACGCTGATTGGTCGGCTCAAGTTTATAGAATTGATGGTCCTCTCAAGCGTCTCCCTTTTTGGGAAGCGGAGCGTTCTACCTGGTGTTCTATAGCCTTGGGTGTAACCAAACGTCTTCCAAATTTGCTATGAAAGACTTAACTAAGATGCCGAATTGTACAAAATGCATCCTGTAAGGGCCTGCATAACCTGTTTCTATGTCCGCGTACAGCCCATCATCATCTGAAAGCTTATAATCGGCAATTGAATTTCATTCATGCCTGCTATGTTTTAGCATCCGATAGCCATGTCTCTAGTGTACTGATATATACCTATGGAAGATGACAACAATGAGCTGGATATTGTACTAAAGGTGTAAGTAGTTGTACTGCTATGTGTTGTTTTCCGCTTCAATTTCCGAATTTTGACACACTGACTCCCAACGATGTATGTCTACCAAGAATAGCTTCAAAGACGCGTGTATCCGAACTTGCGACTCCGACATCGCCTCCAGCTATCAGCATGTCAGGAGATATGACCACCCGGCCACACACAACACCAACTTTAAGGGCAACCATACACAAGCTTTGGAGAAACTACACAACTTGAAGAGGAGCTGGTTTGCACGTACGCACGCACACCTAAAACGTACACAAGCACCTGCACATACACTCACTCCGCGAATTTTGTGTCCCATCCCCAAGTCTATCATTGTCCACATGCGAATACCTTCATAGGCTTTTGGAGCGGCACTTGCCCCCATATTAGCTTTGTTTGCCCCCAATAATTTCAACTTTTAACATGGGACTCCATGTCGGATGCCCTCAAATCCCTCTTGGCCTGCCCATTGCCTTCATGTATTGTGCCCTTCCAAAATTTTCAGAAACCTACACCTATGCTTGTCCGCACGCTGTCTTGAACTGTTTTTAACCAACTGAGCTTACAGTATTTTGGTCACGCCGACCCATCTGTTAGCCATATTGACACGTTGTGTCGAATAAATAGTCCAAGCATCAGTCAGGTCTCCAACGCGCGACCTTGCTGTCAAAGGCAAAACGTGTCCTTCCTTGGCCAGCAACCTGGTCCACCTGGAAGGCGGTCACTGGCCAGCTTCTAAGGAAGGCATGCCCAGATATTTCAGAAAATGCTGCTTTTGAGATATCTTTTTTTGGTTCGCAGCGCTTCAGGGTCTTCTTGCAATAATGTATAGCACTGACTTCAGAGAATAAGATATATCTCTCTCTCCATATGCCTGCATGACATCTCCGAAGATAAACGGTGAGACAAACTGCCTTGAGCCGACTGCAAGCAGTGTGTCACAGAGACGTTCGGAATACAGCACTGCTTCGGGAGGCAAGACCTCAGGTTCCCGAAGCCTTCCTCTCTTTACTTAAATGGACAGATTCTCCTAAGTTCATTGCCATCGCCTTCTTCACACATGAGAACATGGGGTGGATGCTCACCCCACGGCTTTGCAGTTCGCGCGAGTCCGTCAATGCAAAAGCTATGGAGTTTCCGATGCGCAATTCAACAAACGCAGCTGTTTGCTGAAGCAGCTACCGATTCAAAGGGCGACCGGCGTTGCACGTAACATCAAACACAATTATAACAATAATAACAGTTGTCGATCATTGATAAAAGAGCACAGCTGGCGTCAGCGACACCGTTTGCAAGCAGCTAATAATGCTATTGCAATGCCAGCCATAATGCAAGTTTTGACAAGCGAACTTAATGTGGGATACGAGCCATACTATCTCCAGCAATACCATAGTCGCGCTTCCCCGAGAGGGAGGAGAGCAGCATGACTCTCTCTGGAGAATGCCAGATATACGCTTTCGAGCGGGATGCGAACAGCGCTTTCGACGGATGCCAGCCACGGCGACGATGCGAACACTGTCCGTAACGGATACCAGTCATGGTCAGGGATGCCGGCGAGAAGCTACGAGCGGGCGAGCTGCACCCCTGGAGGGGACGCGACCCATACCACTTCGAGGGGATGCAAGCTGTGCCATCTCCAATGGATGCGAACGATTCTAGGACAAATGTACGTAAGGAAAAATGTACGTAAGGACAAATGTACGTAAGGACAAATGTACGTTAGGATAAATATACGTAAGGACAAATGTACGTAAGGACAAATGTACGTAAGGACAAATGTAAAATTTACGTAAGCAAATGTACGTAAGCGCAGATGTATGTATGGCAATTGTACGTAAGCGCAGATGTACGTATGGCTAATGTACGTAAGCGCGAATGTACGTATGTCAAATGTACGTATGCGCAAATGTACGTAAGCGCAAATGTACATCAGCGCAAATGTACGTAAGCGCAAATGTACGTAAGCACAAAAGTACGAATGCACAAATGTACGTAAGCGCAAATGCATGTATCTCCAACAGTACGTATGTGCAAATGTACGTATGCGCAAAAGTACATATGCGCAAAAATTACGTATGCCCAAATGTACGTATGCGAAAAAGTACGTAAGCGCAAAATTACGTAAGCGCAAATATACGTATGCGCAAAAGTACGTGTGCGCAAATGTACGTAAGCGCAAATGTACGCATGCGCAAATGTACGTATGCGCAAAAGTATGTATGCGCAAATGTACGTAAACGCAAATGTGGGTATCCGCAAAAGTACAAGCGCAAATGTACGTATGCGCAAAAGTACGTAAGGGCAAAATGTACGTAAGCGCAAATGTACGTAAGCGCAAAAGTACGTATGCGCAAATGTACGTATGCGCAAATGTACGCATGTGCAATTGCACGTATGCGCAAATGTGCGTACATTTACGCATGCGAACCTTTGCGTTTACGTACATTTGGTTAAGTACATATGCCATGCGTACATTTGCGCTTGCATACATTCGCTCACGTAGCTTTGCCATACGCACTTACGCATATCTGCCATCAGTACATTTGCCATACATACTTTTGCGCTTACGTCCATACCTGCATACGTACATTTGCGCCGATATACTTTTGCGCTTACGCACATTTGCAATTAGGTACATTTGCGCATACGTATATTTGCGCCTACGTACATTTGCGCATACGTACATTTGCGCTTACGTACCTTTGCACTTACATACATTTGCGCTTACGTACATTTGCGCTTACGTACTTGTGCGCATACGTACATTTGCGTTTCCGTACATTTGCGCACACGTACTTTTGCGCATACGTACATTTGCGCTCACGTACTTTTGCGCTTACGTACTTTTACGCATACGTACATGTGCGCTTACGTACCTTTGCACTTACATACATTTGCGCTTACGTACATTTGCGCTTACGTACATTTGCGCTTACGTACATTTGCGCTTACGTATATTTGCCATAAGTACATTTGCGCTTACGTACATTAGCCATACGTACATCTGCGCTTACGTACAATTGCTATACGTACATCTCCACTGACGTACATTTGCTTACGTACATTTGCGTACGTACATATGCCATACGTACATTTGCTTTACGTACATTTGTCCGGTTACCGATGCGAACACCGCCGGCGGCGAGCGAGCTCACCACAATGCTGGCGCGGCAGAGCCACGACTGTCGGCAAGACGCGCCGCCGAGGCCCGTCATGTTCTCCTGGTAGGGCCACGATCTCTGACGCAGACGGCAAGGCTCTGCGCGTGGAACCACTGAGTCGACCGAGTCCGACCTCTGACACAGGGTACAGTATTGGTCATAGTCCGACCACTGACACAGGGCACAGTATCGGTCACAGTCCAGCCTCTGACACAGAGTACAGTATCGGTCACAGTCAATCTCTGACACATGGTACAGTATCGGTCACAGTCCGACCTCTCACACACCGCGCAGTGCCAGTAACCGGCCGACTTCTCCCACACCGCGCAGTGCTAGTCACCATCTGATCTCTTACACAAGATGCAGCACCGGTTAACTTCCGTGGACGGTCGCACGAGAGCACAGAGTGATATTGCTCTAATTCGCATCGGGGACTGCGGTCTCTGCACGCCCTCCAAATGATCCCCGACCATGTCGACAGTTTGTGGACCGCTGGATTTACGTTTATCAGTGCACGCCGTGACGACACTGGCTGACCCCGGTGCGACAAGACCGACACTTTGACACCGTGCAAATCACCAGAACGTTTGCGTGCATGGCACGTCCCCGGACACCCGACTTCCGCTGTATTGAGCCCCACACTATATTGGGGAAGGGGAGGCCGCACAGGTCCGTTGAGCGTTTCCTGACATAGCTTTTTCAACTTGTGGTAGTTAGATGTAATGCTTGGTTATCGAGGTGTAGCCAATTTGACGCTCTGTGAATATCTTAGATGGCCATCATGAATGCCACGTGCCTCTGACCTTTCGGTAGAGGACTTAGCAGTCCGACTTTTGCCTGAACACCACGTAGCGAACCTGTCACATCTGCTCCAATTCTGAACTTTAAAATAGAGTTTTAAACTCGTAATACCCAGAGCGTTGAAACTTAGTTCAAACACTGTCTTCAAGCCGGGTCATGCAAGCTTAAATTAGGTCGAATGCCAAAACCGGAATGCGACGCAGTCACCTTTTGGCAGCATATTTAGCCAACCTATCATAGCAAGGAGCATGTCATCATATCAAGCCATGACACAATGCTGGAAGGTCATCTAGGTGATTGAATTGTGATGGATTACAAGGCCACGTGTGGCTATATCTGGCCATATTAGGTAACTGTACCGAAACCCTATAGCTAAAGTACAGCTTACGACATTTTCTATGCTAGTGTTAGGGATGCGATGTGGGACAGAACCTTCATTCTAAGTCCGGCCGTCTGGGTTTTACTATTCATGGTATGCATAATTCGGACATGACCAAATGCCCTTGAAAGTAAGAATGTTGACCCCTGTGACTAGCTTAGCCATCCCTCAAGGTCGAATTAATTATTTTTAATCGGAAGTTCTGATTTTCTAATAAACGCTTAAACGAAATTCTTCGTTTGATTATATTGCTCTTGATTCTCGAGATACGAGGTAAAGACACCGAGGCTCCCGTAGTGTGACGGTGAGAAAAAACCCGCAGTCGGTGGCTAATGCCATACCTTCGGCACTTAGTTGTGTTATACGAAACGCCTGTTTAGGTGCATGTGCACGCTACGCATTGCCGTATTCAGATTTGGTCAGCTCAGCCAAGTCAGATTGTCAGATCAGCAAAGACCTGAGATAGCGCCTGAACGTTTGCAGCAGCAGCCGTGCCAGACGGTTGAATTCACGGGCAGGAGACCGCTCTGGATTGCCGATGTTTGCGGACATCAGCTGGTGTCGACATCGCCTGCAGTGTCTTCAGAAGAAGAAGCGTGTGCCGAAACACTTCCAGACATGGATACCGTGTACTCGTGCCAGCACTTGCACGGCCGAGGCGGTCTTCACCGGAGCAAAATCAATAGCTGGCTTCAAATGAAAAGTGAATCCGGAAAAAGCAACTAAAGCGGATTATAAAAAGCCGAAGGTTCATTTTCTATCGCGCATAGGTAAGAAATAACAAAGAGCCTATGTTTTCACTCTGTTTTGAGAATTACACACCCACCTCTGAGTGCGGTATTCAATATTTTAATAATGAAGCGTAAATAAAACATTCACGAAGTACAACAAACTTTTCGCGTTGAATCACAGTTTCCCGTAGAAATACTTACGATATCCGTATTCCACCTGACTGGAGAAACACTAGCTGAGTAGTAGGTAATGAGGAAGAGAAGACTGGGAAGTATTTGTGAACGTGTGGTGATATAAATATTGATCGTCAAATTATTTTCTTGATACCGTCAGATAAACCTTTCAATTCGTTTCCACTAACTTCTTATTTATTCCAGGTGCATTCCACGCAAGCCATGCACTATTCCACTCGAGACAATACGTACTGGTTGGTTATTGGAGTTTAGGGGCGCATCGACTGCGTCGGTCATGCAGCGCCCTACAATACGTACTGAAACGGGGCACATGGGTTTCCTCCCAGGACCAGTTGCCCCTTTCTTGGAATGTCCCCATACCAGTCATAGTCAGAGGAACGTCCCTCATACCCGCTGTTTGCTAAATAAAAATCCCGAGGAAATGAGACCAAGACGAGTTAAAATCAACCACACTAGACACAGAACATTCATTCGCAACAAAACTTAAGAGTAAATAAGTGCTTATGCTATGGGTAGTGTTTTTTCTTCACTCTATAAGGAACGAATGCTTTGAAGCAAACGGCTGTCTTTGCTGATCATAGGTAATACATGATGACAGCAGCGTAATGAATAACTATGCGGTGAAAAAGGAGCATCATGTTTTCTCTAAGTACGCACAAGGGATGACGTGAAAAATGAACCGCACTTAATAGACACGACATGTGGATGTGATACTTCAGCGATAAAAGTCATGCTATCCTAGCTACATTGGAAGACAGAGGGGTGCTTCTCAAGAGATAGTGATGGACTCTGAGATGATTTACATATGCTCGTTCCATGGCAGTTGACAATTGGTTACTTTAACCCTTTCTGTCTTTCCTGTCATATCCTCACACCCCGTCTCGGAGGGGTTGATGCAAACCCCCCTCTAATCTCCAAACTAAGCGTCGCACGAAAACGAAAGAGGTGTCATCGGAAAGCGCTCGACGAGTTGGGCCACACCCCCCCCCCCAAAAAAAAAATTGTATCTCCCGAAAAGTGACGTCACTAGGGGGCCTAGGTTTTCACGACTTACAGCATGTTTTTGTCTCTGGGGAGTTCATTTTGGAAGGCGAAATCTACCATGGCCATAACATTTTTTCCCACCGAAATTTTTTTTTGTTGTTGAAATTTCAAAATTTTGAGTTTTCAATTTTCTTTAATTTGTATTCTTCTAATAGGTAGAGCGGACCGAAAAACGTTGTTCGAAGTCAACTTGTTCTGATAAAAATGACTACTTTAGCCAGAATCTTCTATTTTAGCTCTAATGGGCAAATATGCAAAACGAATAAGTAATCAAAAACGGGAAAAAATCAAACATTCCTCAGGTGCATTTTGTTTCGTCCCTAAAGATAAGCAAACGCTGAAAGTTTCATTAAAATATCTTTATCCGTTAAAGCGTGACGACTGGTTGAACTTTCCTGGAGGGGACCTCACTTGACCTCAACTAACTCGTTGACCCTAGATGACCTGACATCAAAATTTTGACACAACATGCCAAATTGATGTGGGAAAAGGTATGCTACATTTCGGCGCGCTGCCGCGCGCTGTTCTTTCCCAATCCGCGGAAAACCTTAGGGGGCCTCCTATCACACACACCCCGAGGGTTAATCGAGGACTTACCAGACTTCGCTGGTGTTTTTGGTGACCCATCTGCAGCCTATTGCCAATACAAGACCAGGGACAGACCGAATTTATTGTGCCACTACCAGTGAAGTGTCCCAGAATCGGACGGCTTTTCCCATGTAGGCCAGAGTCGGAGGCAGTAAAATCTGTATTTTGCGAATGGTTGGCACCAACAGCCGTTGCTGGCATCCTGCGTTCGCTCATGTCCACAATAAACCAAAGTTGTGAAAGTGGGCCGAGTTGTGTCGGCGGGCAGCAGGGCTGCCAGATTTATAGGCCGAGCAGTTGGGAGATGGCGGCCGCCACAGCCAACTCCGAGAACACTCGGCGGTGCCGCTTCAGATAACAGCGCACCGCTTCCGGGCGGACGGTGGGGGTCTCTCTACCTCTCCACCCGATGACCTCGCAGAACAGAGGGCCGACTACAGAATCGTGCATTACACGACTGGCAGCCGACTAAGGCACTTAACAGCTCATTTCGGTGGCAGCTGGCATCAGATGTTGGGGTGGGGATGAAATGCTGGACAAGACGGCCGGGAGTGGAACCGTAGCTGCTGCATTGTGTCGGCTGCAGGAGGAACTGTGACAACTGGGAGTAGGACTGTGACAGTTGGGAGTAGGACTGTGGTTGCTGGAAGTGGAACTGTGGCAGTTGAGTGTGGGACTATGACAGCTGGAAGTGGGACTGTGACAGTTGGAGGTGGAGCTGATAACTGGGAGTAGGACTGTGACGGCTGGAAGTGGACTTGTGACAACTGGGTATAGGACTGTGACAGTTGGGAGTAGGACTGTGGCGGCTGGAGGAGGACTTGTGACAACTGGGTATAGGACTGTGACAGTTGGGAGTATGGCTGTGGCGGCTGGAGGTGGACTTGTGACAACTGAGTATAGGACTGTGCCAGTTGGGAGTAGGACTGTGGCGGCTGGAGGTGGACTTGTGACAACTGGGTATAGGACTGTGCCAGTTGGGAGTAGGACTGTGGCGGCTGGAGGTGGACTTGTGACAACTGGGTATAGGACTGTGCCAGTTGGGAGTAGGACTGTGGCGGCTGGAGGTGGACTTGTGACAACTGGGCATAGGACTGTGCCAGTTGGGAGTAAGACTGTGGCTGCTGGAGGTGGACTTGTGACAACTGGGTACAGGACTGTGACAGTTGGGAGTAGGACTGTGGCGGCTGGAGGTGGACTTGTGACAACTGGGTATAGGACTGTGCCAGTTGGGAGTAGGACTGTGGCGGCTGGAGGTGGACTTGTGACAACTGGGTATAGGACTGTGACAGTTGGGAGTAGGACTGTGGCGGCTGGAGGAGGACTTGTGACAACTGGGTATAGGACTGTGCCAGTTGGGAGTAGGACTGTGGCGGCTGGAGGTGGACTTGTGACAACTGGGTATAGGACTGTGCCAGTTGCCACTGTGGCAGTTGGGAATGGGTTGATCGTGGGGCTGTGTAATCCTGTCGGACGGCTGGGTGTGGAACTGTGACCGCTGTGAGTGGGCCTGACAGCTGGGAGTAGGATTCTGGTACTGAGTCGAGTGGCTGGAGGTGGGACTGTGACAGCCGGGAGTGAGACTGTGACAGCTGGGGATGGGCTGTGACTGCTGGGTGGGAGTGTGACAGCTGGGGTGGTACTGTGACAGCTGGCGGTGGGACTGTGACAGCTGGGATTGGATTGTGGCAGCTGGGGGTGAGACTGTGACGACTGGCGGTGAGACTGACAGCTTGGGTGGGACTGTGCCAGCTGTGGTGGGACTGTGACAGTTGCGGGCGAGCTGAGACGACGGGGAGCGCCGCCGCCAGCCACAACACACCATCGCCGGCCGCCGATCGGGACGCTCACCGTGAAGCACGTCTGGTCGCTGCTGCTGTCGGGCGACGACGCCGTCTCACTGGAGCCGCCCTGGACCAGCTTCTGGGGGACACAGGCAGTCGGCCGCTGTCAGTCGCTCCTGTCAGCCGGCACGCCACGGACGAGCAGCGCCGACTGGTGCCGACCAGAAGCGTCACGCGAGCTGCAGCTGAGCTACACGGAGCGGTGCTCGTCGTGCAGCTCCGGATACATACAGGAATGCTGTCACGGAGCCCGGACTATTGATCGTCGAGTGTTTGACGCACAGAGAACGGCTACACTGAGCTGAAGATCTGAAGGCAGAAATTCCGACACCGTCCACGACGGAATTAATTTTGTGTCTTGCGTCTTGTGAGACACTTTGCGGATTTTTGTCATTTGACTTCCTTTGAAGCCGGACAACTTTGGATCGGCGAGCATGCCTAGCGCATATTAAGTAAGGGGTTCACGTTTAAGCCTATTTCGCTTCCCTGACACTCGGCAAGACGATGCGCACACGGAATTCATTTCCAAATGTCACTTTTTCATCATTGGGCCTCCCTATTCATAAGGGAGAAGCACCACCGGAAGTCTTTGTCCCATACTTAAATTTAAATTGCACGCTAACAGTCGGCATCACTTGCAACTGAACACGCCGAGGAATGTCTCACAATTATATGCATTTATACGAGACACTCGTTCAATAATTGTACGATCTGTACAATCATAATACTAAAGCTGCATTGAGTACCTAAGTTGGGCTAAATTCTGCATCGATGCATCATCTACTTTTCAATCCATAGAAGTTGCACACATCGAAACATAGATGCATGTTGGAAATCGATGATTTCAGTGAATCACAGCATATCATAGCATCATCCTAAGGCTGTTTTGCGATTTACGAAGCCATCAGTATTGCACGGAAACAAACCATACGGGTATGAAACAGACACAATTCATGACTCGACATATTCACCACCTACACGCACAAACTCTCGGAGCCGCTCCATCCACTGCACGAGCGCCGCCTTGAACTCTTCCTTCGAGGCACCTCTGACTTCGTAGCGCACTGCAAACTCCAGCTCTGATACGTGTAAGGAGGCTTACATTCTTTAGGCACAAAGCTTTTAACATTTTCCCATCCGACCAGGCCGCAAGACGCCCGGCCAGATCCCGGCCACCTTCTCCCTCCCCTCTCGTTTTACCTTGAAGCTGAACCCGACCCTGGGTACGTGTCGCGATCAAAAGCGGCATGGAAATAACAGCATCAGACTCCCGTCTGGACCAAAACAACAGAAGGGTGCCCGGCCAGCTGTGAGCCAGCCCCAGTGAAAACTCTCAGTAGAAATTTACAGACCTACAGACCGTCCTGCCTGACAGCCCCAGGCGGCTTCACCACACACACGGCCTGAGGGGAAGAAAAAAAGCACTCCCACCAATCAAAAGGCAGAACCCAATCCGGAGCCCTGGGAGTGACTGGAAATGAGAAAAATCGGAGCTACGGAATGGAAGAAAACCTGGCAGCCTGGCAGAAGGGCTCGAAAACAATCTCTCTCGGAGGCTCTCACGGACGGTCTCTCTCGCTCAAGATATACATATATATATATATATATATATATATATATATACTCTCTCTCTCTCTCTCTCTCTCTCTCTCTCTCTCTCTCTCTCTCTCTCTCTCTCTCTCTCTCTCTCTCACGGACTCTCACACTCATGTAAATGGAGGCAGACGTGACAGGAAGTGCCGGACGGCGGAGAGTGACGACGGCTCGAGGGCGACGACCATCGGGCATGTGAGTGTCATACGTCTGACATGTCTTCCTCTTTCCCAAACCTTTCCGAACCAACCTAAGTTCTATCACGCAGCTTCTGCCTCCTCAACGTCATTCACTTTACTGAAAGGGGCGACCTGTTTTATGGGAGGGACCAAATAGGATAAATTCAGGGTGGGCAGGGAGTGTGTCGCGTGCAAGGATTGCGATGGCGAGTAGTGTGTGTGTGTAAGAAGTGCGTGGGTGTAATGAGATGTGGTGTATGCAAATTTAAATATATTAGATGAATTATACAAATTTTGTGGCAGCAGTCGGCAGTGATGGACAGGAACAGCAGCGGAGCAGGATCGGATAAAGTAAAACATGGAGTACAGCACAATTATGCTTGCAACAATTCCTGTCTTCCTCTCTCCGTCTAAATAAACTCGGCCTTTAGACTAACAGGAGTTCAAAAAATAATGTTATAGCTACCCACCTACCGTGGTGCAACCCATTTCGTTGCAATCCAAACTTTACCTGAGCACAAGGGATGATGTTCACATGATGTTTGATAATTGCCTAGGAGGTAAGAATGCCATATGAAGTAAATCTACATATAAGCGAGGCAGTCGACCTGCGAGGCGTCCTCCTATGGACTGAACGTTCCCGGGTAATGGTAATGAGTGTTTAAGCCAGTTTAAATTGTCTAGAATATTAATGTTATTATATATATATATATATATATATATGATCTACGTTTGGATGATGTCGAACTGCGAGAGGGTGCGATGAACGGACACTTCGTGGGCATTAGCACATGCTCTGATTATTTGACTGGGAAATCCCGCTGGCCTCTGTGACCCAGGGGCGCAGATGGGGGCGGGCATAGTATGCAGATGGGATGGGCTGTTAAGGAAAGCCGCCCCACCTTGCGTCCGTCAAGTTTAGCACCGAACAATAGGGTAATGCAAAACACTGCACGGTCGTAAGTCCGCCCCCGTTCGCTATATGTTTGGACACGGAGCTGCATAGCGTTTCGGGGGAACGTACGGACAGGTTTGGCATGCCGTAAGCCCCGAGGCTGAAAAGGTAGGGCAGGCTAGGTTATATAGACGGCCAAGGGACGTGCCCAACGTGGTAGGGATCCGTGCCCGCTCGTGAACACATTCATCTGGTCGCACAGCATACGGCGAATAAGGCCCGGTGCGGCATCGACCGTTTTTTTAAGGTTAGGTATGTCAGTCAAAGACACCAGAGCACTTGTATACGCCCTCGGAGCCCCTTGTGGCAGTTAAGACTTCATCCAGGCGAGGAACGCTGCCAATAATGGCGAGACCAGCTATGATGGCAGTGGAAGGTTTACATATTCGGCCAACCTACCATCAAAAATAGAGCAATGGTCCGTCGATATATGTGTTTGTGTACCGCTGAGGGGGGGGCAAAATTTGGGGACCAAGCATTTCATTACTTAATAAGGAGAGAATGAATGGGACGAGCGAATGTGAAGTGAATGAGGAGAATGAATGTGCTTTAGGTAGCTTTAGGGACCAGCGGAAGCCGCTTGGGGCTTATCACCCTATTTTGTACGGTACATTGTACAAAATTATAGTACTATTAGCATCCAAAAAGTCCCAACTCGGGACCGGCCATTCAAACCACGGACAAAGTACATTCTCATTAATTCTCTAATGCAACGTATTAATTCTAAATTGGCTAGAAACACTCATTTACCTATATGGTGTTCCCAAAACTTTGACCTCGCACACCTATAAATTCGTGTTAGGGACGGTAGCTCGAACAACATCAAGCCGGCTGGGGTTTGGGGAATGTGTGGTGGAGGTGGCGGGGAAGCACAGCACAACACATCCATGACACAGGTATAATCAGCAAAGCAGTGATTTAGCTCAGTCTTAATTAGCCCAGTATAAGTCTAGAGTCAGCCTATGTTCAGCCGGGTTAAAGTGCAGTCCTAGTTAAAATAAAGCCCCATAGTTAAATCGGATCAGTTCCAGTTAGGCTTGGTTAGCCTTACTTTTCACACACCCATCAGCACTCCCACTTCACACAGCTCACACACCCCTCACCCGCCACACCCGCCAACCACCGAAACCACCACCCCCACACCCCACCGACGGCAAAGCCGCCACCCCTACATACGCTACTGAACGTTCTCTTCCACACAGTGCCTTCTTGAGCTTAGGGTAAAGAAAGAAGTCCACAGGAGCTAGGTCAGGTGAGTACGGTGGTACTTGATGGTCTCCAGCCCCGACCCTGTAGAAACGCTTTCGTCTCCCGGGAGGTGTGAGGCTTGGCGTTGTCATGGTGAACTCTGAACAGGTGACATCGCTTGGTTGGCCGTTTCTTGCTGATGGTCCTCAGCATCTTTCTCAGAGATGAATATACCTTGCTGAGTCGATGGTTTTGCCTCTTAGCACACCTTTTTGCGTCCAATTTCGTCGCCTGTGCATCCATTTCAGTGATAAGCCCATCCATTTTCGACAGTTCGGCATAGGGCATCCAATTTACAAATCACAGCTCCACCTTCGGCCTAGCAGCATTCATTTGGGTGCTAGTGCAACCGATTTAGGCAGAACTGCATTCGAATTCAGATTTGCAGTGAATATTTCGGCATGTGTAGATAATTCAGTGATAGTGCGATGAATTTCGGCAGAGTGGAAGCAAGTTCGGCGCGCATGCTCATTTCACTGAATTATAATGCACTATGCCGAAATTGATTGCACTATTTTTGAAATGCACGCTTCCCGGCCGAATTTCTCCGTCTTGTGTCATATTCTGACGCAATGTGCTGACACGGCGAAATTGGATGCGCTTAATGCTGAAATCAGTGCAGTTTGTTAAAACTTGCACGCAAAAAGGTGTAGAAAAGAAATACACACAATGCCCAATGCGTCGAAGAACACCGTGCACATGACCATCCCGCTCGTGCGCCACATTTTCGATACCATCAGGATGCGTTCGCTTCTCATCTTCCACTTCTTGCTCGCCGTTCGTCGTAGAAGTTAAACCACGTCTCGTCAAAAGTAATTAATCACTCTAAAAAATGTTTGTCCTCAAAGTCGTTCTGACTGAGCAGCTCTTGCGCAGCCTGCATGCGTGCTCTTTTGCTCCGGAGTGAGAGCATGGGGTATCCATCGGCAACAAACCTTGGTATACCCCAATTGATTGAGCACCCTTCTCACCGTCGCTTTGCTGATGCCTAGCCGATCAGTGATTTCTTGGATGGTGGAACGCCTGTCTTCCAAGACCATATCCTCAACCTGGGGCCCCTCGAACTGAGTGCCCGCTCCGGGGAGCGCCTGGGTGAGGACTGTCCAAGGTGTTTGTTTGTCCAGTGCTGAAGCGGCGAAACCAACGGCAATTGGTCGATAAACACGCAACGTCATCAGCATAGGCTTTGGCTAGGAACCTACCCACCTGAAGAGGAGTTCGCCAGCGAGAAAGTGTGCGCGAATGACCTTCGGCTGAAATTATTTTTTCGACGCATTTTCAGCGACAAAATTGCGTCGTTCCGCTCAGTGATCAATCAGAGAACAGGCAAGGATATTCGTCCTAGTGCATACTGAGAATATACAGTGGTATCGTTTGATTCCAATTCGAATATGCTTTCAATTAATATGCAAGTTGCATGCGTCACCTACCTACGACTGTTTTTAGAATGGCATTTAAAAAATAACGAAGCAACTTAATACATAAATCCAATATACCGGCGAGCACTGAAACATAACCTAGAATCGGCGGTGTGAGGAACTCATTTTGGATGAATACAGAGGTGTGAGTTTGCGTGCTTTTGGGAGGGCACTTGCCCCTCAATGTTGGCTGTGCCACCCCAATAATTTTATCTTTTAACATGGGACCCTATGTGGTATTACACCAATCCTTTTGGGCCCGCCCATTGCCTTCATGTATTGTGCCCCCTCAATCAAGCCTACACCTGTGGGTGAATGGTTCAGAAGAAAGAAGTCTGGGGTAAAGCCAATACCCTGCCAATATGTGATGCTGCACCCAATGGGTCATATGCAAATTCTGATACCTAACGTAACCAAGATGAGGCGAGACCAAGACTTACACCGGGCTACCAGATGGGCACCGCCCGGGTAAGTGCTGCTGCACCCAATGGGTCATATGAGGAGTCTGATGCAAACGTAGCCAAGATGAGACAAGACCAAGACTTACACCGGACCTGTACTCCGTCGTCATGCAATCGCGCATGGACCTCCACCAGCCGGCGTGGTGTGGTGATCCACTGCACACGCTGACTAGTACCGCAACTAGATCTCGCATGTTAGGTTGGGATTGTTAATGATTGACTACGTTTTGGAACCAACCGCCGACGCCATTATAGTGCCATTAACCGCCATTGTTTCTCTAAAATGAGATAAATGTGTTGGAATAGTTCTTGTCCCCCTTGCTTTATCAGTCATTTCGCGTATGACTGGGGCAAAACTTCTTTTGGCACGCAGATAGCTAGTTCAGGACCTCGACGCTTTACGATATTTAAAACCCCGGTTATGTTCAATGGCTCTGAGCTTCCATCTCAGAGCTCTGATCTGCACATCTTGACACGCACTTCAACATCCAGCACTTATATTGTGCAATTAATCAACAGTCAAACGGCCACAATCTTCAGATTATAATGGTGCAGGTTAAATGTTCGAGTTAATACCATAGCTTCGTCTTGACAGAGACAGGCACAACTGCTTCACACTCGATTCACACGGCCATTCCACATCTTCATACCTCTCGACAGTCACATCTTCATATAACATCTCTGTTTCTCATCTCCCGTCACAAGTTCGATTATTCCAAGAGGCGGCAGTCACAACAGTTACTTCTGCTTACGTACGGACCGGTCTTCATACACGCTACTTTCCCAAGTATTCAAGCGGTTGCATCCCAACAGTCACGCAACGATTTTCTATCAGTCTCACGTACCTCCAGTGGTGAGCCCGGGCGGCTGGCCGACGGCGGCCAGCCCCCCGCCAGTGGCGACCGTTCGCGACGACCGCCCGATGACAAGAGAGCCAGTGCTCTCGGCTCCGTCGCGAGGTAAGCGACAGCCTACGCCCATATCACGTGATCAGTCCAGGGCATCGGCTCAGGCTAGAACTCTGTGAACTCTACTGCAGGCGGGCGCGCGGTCTCTCTCAGAGACATCCCATGTCAGCTCAGAGTCGTCTCTGGTAACATCCAGAGTTTCGACCTCGCGTGGGAATCGGTGCTGTCTCAGCACCTCACCGGACACTGGTGATCCACAACAACGGCGCTTGACTGGCAGAGGCGCGGTACTGCAGACTCTGGTCTGGCGACACAGCGCCTGACACAATAGCGACACTCGACAGTAAAATCACCGCAGCCCACTGACAGCTGGCATCTAACATCCATAGACACACCTGTCATTTGTCATCTATGTACCTTGTTCCCATAATATAATTACTGACATACATCACCCAAGACAACCACATTCACATCACTCCAGACATTTCATCATCTGACGACGGCGGCGGCCGCGTCAGGGTACCGGGGTACCTGGACCGGAGGGGAGGGGTTTGGTCTCGGCGGCCGGGTATCGAGGTCACAGCGCAGCGGCGTCTGCCGGAGAGGGAGGGGATGGTGCAAGGTCCACTGCTGGGCCTCGATCTCAGCGGCGGCTTGCCTACGTCAGCCGGACAGGCTGGCGCCAGGTATCCGTCGGAACTGTCGCGCCAGTCGAACTGTGGGGAGGGGGCTGAATTTCTGGAATTAAGATGCCCCCCACAGGAAGCTTTGCTAGAAATGTGACAGTAAAAAATGCAAATTTTGAGCAAAATTCAGCAAATGGGATCAAGGCATCGATCTGATGCGACACATTCCCTATGGGTCACAACGCTACTCATGATACGTCATGAGACAGCAAGACCCGATGTAAGTACGATATAGTATGTACTATGTACTATGGTGTAACTTTGGTAAGCAATTTTTTTATGCACACGATCCGTAAGTTTGTCAAATCTTGCGAAGATGTCGCAAACTTTTTTGACTGCTGACAAAATCTGACCTTTAACCTCACCGTTGATGTCATTGCATTGGAGTTGTTTTATATACATTTGAGGGGGCAAGTGCCCCCTCGATGTTGGCTTTGCTCCCCAATAATTTCTATGTTTGACATGGGATCCTATGGAGTGTGCCCCCAATCCATTTAGGCCCACCCGTTGCCTTCTTGCATTGTGCCCCCAATCATTTTCATAAATCAACGCCTGTGGATCAGTGTAAAGACACCACATGATAATGTGTGGTGCCCGTCGCGAAATCTTGTAAGAAGCTGTATGCTCGTTTATGTTTTGTTCCCTTAGCTTGTTCTGCTTGGCATTACCACGTCGGGACGGGGTCCTGCCAGCCCCCTCCCGTACCATTCGAAGGTGGCAAACTGTCCAATACTGGCGAGGGTTAATGACCTTACATTACCAGTAGTAGGTTCTCGTGAGGGTTAGTGACCTTACATTACCAGGACTTTGTAGTGGGTTTTCGTTAAGGTTAGTGAATTTACGTTACCATGGCTCCGTAGTTGGTTCTCGTTAGCATAAAACAAACATGCACGTATTTCCTTGGCGTTGCTTTTAGGAAGTAGATGTGCAGAGGCTAAACTTTCAACATAGGTTAATGCTCTCGTATGACCTTCAAAAGGTTCATGGCCTGATGCCAAGTGGGAAGGGTCAAAAACTCGTAAGCCCTAACTATATTTGATTAATCAAACACAAATGTGTGCCGAGTGATGCGCACTAGTTCATTAATGCTGATGCCTGTGCAATGTCATCGCAGTTTAAGCACAAATATGCCTTACATGTCCTCCAAATTGACGTCCTATTGAAGTGACCAAACATGTCCCGGATTTTGTATTTACATATATGTACGCACAAAAGATGCATCAGCCGATATTCGAAATGTTGGAATGCTGTCTTAAACGGTTGGCTCATAGCCAAAAAACTCACTGAAGGAAAGGTGGCGCCTCCCTTCCCCCCGGTCCGCGAGGGTTAAAAGGCTGGCGTGAAGATGCCTGGCGGACAGAATCGCCGTTGAATGATCCAATGATCCAATGATCAAGCCCGACAGTTCTGCCGCAACAAGAACATGTCGGATATTGTTGGAAGCGCTCAGCTGTCACTACTGGTGCGGGGGTGTTCACCTACCACTGCTGACACTGCTGACATGAGAAAATGTCATCCGACACTCCTGGCGTGAGTGAAGCACACCTGACGCCGCTGGCATAACATGACCCCATCTAGTCTAGCTGCCGTGAGAGGATCCCACCTGGCCTAGCTGCCGTGAGAGGATCCCACCTGGCACTGCTGGCGTGAGCAGATCTCCTGGAGGATTCGATCTCGCTCCTTCATTTCGTTTTCCAGCGACTCCATCCGAGCATTCAGCGACTCGTGGATTTCCGTCTGTGGGAATGACAGAGACGGGTTGCGCACTATGATAGTGTCAGGGTGAGGTTATCAAAGGCACACCAAGATTGGTTCATACACGATGATATGTTCAGGATCGGGTCATCATCACATCAGGGCTGGGTCATACACGATAATAATGTCAGGATCGGGTCATCATCACATCAGGGCTGGGTCATACACGATGATAATGTCAGGGTCGGGTCATCATCACATCAGGGCTGGGCCATACACGATGATAGGGTCAGGGTCGGGTCATCATCAGTCACACCAGGACTGGCTCATACACGATGATAGGGTCAGGGTCGGGTCATCATCAGTCACACCAGGACTGGCTCATACACGATGATAGGGTCAGGGTCGGGTCATCATTAGTCACACCAGGACTGGCTCATACACGATGATAGGTTAGGGTCGGGTCATCATCAGTCACACCAGGACTGGCTCATACACGATGATAGGGTCAGGGTCGGGTCATCATTAGTCACACCAGGACTGGCTCATACACGATGATAGGGTCAGGGTCGGGTCATCATTAGTCACACCAGGACTGGCTCATACACGATGATAGGGTCAGGGTCGGGTCATCATCAGTCACACCAGGACTGGCTCATACACGATGATAGGTTAGGGTCGGGTCATCATCAGTCACACCAGGACTGGCTCATACACGATGATAGGGTCAGGGTCGGGTCATCATCAGTCACACCAGAACTGGCTCATACACGATGATAGGTTAGGGTCGGGTCATCATCAGTCACACCAGAAATGGCTCATACACGATGATAGGGTCAGGGTCGGGTCATCATCAGTCACACCAGGACTGGCTCATACACGATGATAGGGTCAGGGTCGGGTCATCATCAGTCACACCAGGACTGGCTCATACACGATGATGGGGTCAGGGTCGGGTCATCATCAGTCACACCAGAAATGGCTCACACACGATGATAGGGTTAGGGTCGGGTCATCATCAGTCACACCAGAACTGGCTCATACACGATGATAGGGTCAGGGTCGGGCTATCACACTGGAAGCGAACCAAACGATTTGACCCATGTTCCACTCCAGAGGATGGTTCTGCTAAGGATCCCCAAGGTCTGGGTGCATTCATGTCGCACAATCCAATAAGCTACGATTTAACTTTGATCTTCATATGATTTTCTTGGACAGGATTCAGCAGCATCCTGGATCTAGGTATTGATTTTGTTGGCGGATGGCTTCAGAATGCATGATCTGTGCGACATTGTTGTCCTGGTGCCCTTCTGGATCCGGAGACAGCATCGGCTTGTATGTTCCAGAACGTATCTGTTGCAATGATGCGACGCTACCGAATTCAACATACACATATTCAGAATAACGGTGCCACTTCAGGGGCATACTTACTGGCATGCGTACTCATACAACGTAGAATTGAGCTAGGAACGTCCCAGATACGCTTCTTGCTTAGAGGACAACGGCAGAGCTACTTTTATTTCACAGTGTGCTTTTGTTCTTGCATTTGCAGCTCTGCAAGACCATGTGCAAAATACTGCATGCAATTCGTAATTTAAACAAATCCGGAACTTCTTGACATGACGGGCAATTGTCACAAGCCACAGCGAGAGGTTCTGGGACAACGCATGGCCTGGCAGCCCGGATGCAGTATGGGAGGACTCGGAATCAACAGTCAGCATGTCATCTGCTGCCGCGACTGAAGAACAGCTCAAGCATTCCGACAGCGGCAGACAACTTATGTTGTCATGTCTGGGGAACAGCCCCATCATTCCGATAGCAGCCGACAGTTTCTGTTAACTGTTGACATGCCATCTGCTGGCACGACTTGAGAACAAATCTAGCCTTCCGATAGCAGCCGACAGTTTCTGAAAACAAACAAAACATCAGAACTATCCTAATTGCCTTCAGTTTTCTTCTACGCCAATGCCGATATTTTATGCGCGAGGACAGCCTTCACGCTGCACTTGCGGCATGCCAGTGGCGCGGTATGATCTGGACGGAGCAACTGTGCACGGGGCGGACTGTGAGGAGGCGGTGGTCCGCCTGACCGCCGCCGGCCACCTTTATGCGGGACATTTCCGTTGGGCTACCGAAGCAGGAGAAGCTCGACGAAATCCGATACGACCGAAATTGCTGCGTGCGTTATTTCCCGGAAGCTGCATACGGCGCGGACGCGGAGCCGCTTTGCCTAATGAGATGTGCGTATTACGAAAGCCCTGGTGGCTAATAAACGAAACATTACGAGGCAATAATGAGTAGATCAGACATTGTCCTCAAATTCTGACATTTGAGTGGAGACTCATACTAGACAATTACTTTGATTAATATGCATGTAATATGAATGTAATATGTATCCAATATGTATATAATATGTATCCAATATGCATGTAATATGTATGTAATATGTATGTAATATATATGATTAATATGTATTAATATGTATGTAACTTTGATTTACGTACAATAGCAAATAGTAATTTTGGAATAACTTCTTTTTACATCACAAGGTGCCAATCTTTCTTCTGTATTGCGGGTTATAAGTGACATTTGGGTCTTTAAAAGCATTTATGGCTTCTCACAGCAGCACTGCGGACTGGTAAAAGCAGCAGATACACTACTGCCATCACCATAATCAAATAATCAACAGATGTCATAAAATGGCTCAACAGGCATTATCACCTACATTTGCACATATTCCTTACATCGGTTGACCTGTTTGACATTAGCTCATCCCACCTCCACTCTACATGAAATCAAGTTCGAGACTCTGAGATCAGGGCCTACAAGGATGCATTTGAACGCAGGGTCTTTTTTTCAAAGAGAGCATACAATAGTTATGCGCGAAAACTCGTATATGACATAAAAAGTAAAGAAATATTTGGATTTTTGGGACTTTTCTGAAAAATGTTCCAAAAAAGGACCGTGAGGTTTGCTTTGGTATTGCACATAACCTTGGTACGTGTCATAGCGTTGATTAAGTTTTCAAGTTGCATATCATTGCTTGAACAAGGAATTCACATTCATTTCAAAAGCAGGATCTGAAAGCTACGGCGACGACCCGCTAACTGACAGGGCCCGTCCTTGACCTATTTGACCTAACCTAGATGGTCAACCAAAAGAGATGACACGAAAATGTTCCGAGTACTCAGTTCAGGGATGGTGCTACACCATGCCGCTTACTGTATCTCTATCTTGCTTGAACGAAGATGAGTGAGGGTCAACTGCACCCGCACCCCCTCCGTGCTGTGAAGAAAATAAAATTATACCATGCCGCGCGTATTAATGCCACACGACTTGTAGCAGCGTCCATACAGAGATTTTCCGAAACTTACCATATACATGTTCGGTCGTGAAAGATTCGAGGTTAACCGTTAGCGGCCTTGCTAATGCTCTTATTGGATGCACTCATCGGACGTTCGGCGGGACAACCTGCTCACCAGTTTTTCGTGGAGCATGTTGCGAATCTCGGTGACCAAGTCTCCGGACGGGCTGACCACCTGCGCCTGCGGCGTTTGCGACGTCACATCCGGCAACACGTCCCGCGAGCCGGCCAACGAGCCGGGCGGCGTGTGCTCGTTGAAAGACACAGACTTGATGAAGTTCTTCTTCCTGGCCAGGTAGGCCTGAATGTTGGGCGACTCGGCGCCGGCGGCGGCGTCCACCGAGCCGCCCAGCCGGCGCAGTATGCTCTTGAGGCCGCGTCGCTCCGCCGTCTCCGAGCCCGTCAACGAACCTGTCAGCGAGTCGGTCAGCGAGCCAGTCGGCGAGCCAGTCAGCGAGCCGCCCGCGCCCACCGCCGAGCCGTGAGTCATGTCGCTGCAGCTCTCGAAGCGGAACACGGCGTCGCCGGTGCTGGCGCACGGTGAGCTGTTGCGCGGGCTGCCGAGCGGGTGGGCCACGTCCGGTGGCGCGGCTGCCGACGGCACCGGCGCCGCCGACGTGGCGGCCGCCTCGCCGACGCCAGCGCACTTGCCCGTCTCGATGTGGCACGAGTTGGCGGCGGCGGCGGCGGCGACGGCCGGCTCCTGGCTGGTCTGGGTGGCCGTCGACACGCTCAGCGGAGCCGGACCACTTGGTGGGCCGGCGTCGCGATCCGACTCGGCCAGACACCGGCCTTGCAGCAGCTTTAACACCGGCGAACACTTTAGCACACCACCACCACCACCGCCGCCGCCGCCGCCGCTGCACCACTCGGCCGGCGGCGGCTCCAGCTCGGCGCGCTCGTCGTCGGCAGCGGTCGAGGTCTGCCGCGCGGACGACTTCCGCTCGTCGTCGGCGGCGGCCGAGGTCTGCCGCGCGGACGACTGCCGCTCGACGCTCGACTGGCGAGCGTCGCGGTCGCGCAGCAGACGCAGCCGCTGCATGAGCGGCAGGCCGGCGCCGATCACCTCCGGCGTGGCCGGCGCCGGCTCCGACGGATCGGCATCGGCCGACGAACACACTGGACTGGCGTGCAGCGCCGTGCCGAACTTCCGCCGCCTGAGGGCACCGGGCGAGTGGTCATCACCTGGCACTGGTGTCGCCGGCTTCCTGTGGCCAGGGGACGGCAGATGGTCTGCCTACCTGTGGCTGCAGACGGCGTCCTGCAGCCAGGCTACGCTGTCCCCGAGCACGACACCGGGACGAGTGAAGGGCATTCTGTTGTTGCCAGTGGTGGCGTATGGCACAGGAACTTGGTGGGGACAAACAAGTTGATTTAATCGCAATAAAATAATCGTCGGTCGTTATCCTTGTCACATTGTCTCTTCTTCAATCGATCACATCTGTTCTCGCCAAATAAAAGCAAATGTATGTCGATGGTAACTCTCAAGGAGATGATTCTTTGTCGTGTACAATTCAGACAACATTCGCGGGCACACATTTCATTCAACGATGTTTGTCAAAAGTCTTGGAGTTCATCCGAGGTATGCATATGCGAGCAGCCTCAAAATTAGACAACATCAAAGTTTACTTGTATGCTCCCAATACCGATTAGTAACACTTTATGCGGCGACTTGACCTTGCTCGGTCGCCAAGCCCAATGCCTTGACGATCGCACAAAATATTGGACGTCCTGGGGCATGGCCATTGTACATGGAACAAAACATGCAGAGGAAAGTGAGGTCAGTTGAGCCTACAGGTAAGTTGAGCCACCCCCATTATTTCACATCCTATGGTGCCATAAGAACTTATAAAGCCACCTGTCGAAGCTTCGAAGGAAGTCCCCATTTTTGGTTGGACGGGGGCCGCAGAGCGGTAGCTATCCGGTGAGCCTTGACCCAAAATACGTTTTTAAGGTCTAAGGTATTTTTCTTGATTTGGAAATGTTTTCTCTTTTCCTTAATTCGTAACAGGTAGGCTTCGGATTAAAGCACACAATTGTAGGCATGTGCTTTGTCTTGAAATCCGCCTAAGCCACTTTTGCGTGGGATGGTGAGGAGATGGGCAACCATGTTTTATTCCAAATGAGGTAGGTATGGGGTTAGTTGAACAATCGCGAGCGGGGCAGTATGAGTCGTGGATGAGCCGTGATCTATTAATGTGACGACGCATTTGTGGCCAAAAGATCATGCTTTCACAATATGGGCACAAATAATCCATATGTCCCACCACGAGCGCTCAAGTCCCTCCAAAGTAAAAATTGGCTAACTTACCTCGACTTCCCTTACCCATGGGTGTAAGTTTCTGAAAATTATTGATGTGGCACAATCCATGAACGCAATGGGTAGGGAAAAGTGAATTATGGGGGACTACCACATAGGGTCTCATGTTCAAAGTTTAAATTATGGGGAGGGGGGGGTGAGGGGGAAAAACCAACATTGGGGAGGCAAGTGTCCTACCAAAAGCATATAAAGCTACCTGCCAAGTCATGCCATTGAACATGCATGCTACATGTTAAGTTCAAGGTTGCATATCAAAAGAGTATTACTGTGCGCAAATGGGAACACAGTGTGGGTTTCGAACATTTGGGAATTGAAGTCCAATTAACTGACTTAATTGATTGGGCCACATGATTAACGGATAAATAAAATTCATAATTCTTCCCTTCACTAATTCCACATTAGAAATTGCACTGTTATTTGTACCCTGAAACATGGGCTCCGGCACAGGGCCTGAGAGGGGGACTGAGAGAATGCAATCCCCTCCAACTCTTCTGACACTCAACTAACACTATGCCTTTGGGCGCTGCACGTAAATATCGGTCTGACATTGTTGATAGTCCTCCAACGTGTTGACTGTTGCGGAGGTCGTGCTCTCGAAGACACTCCACCATGCGATATTGTACAGAGTAAATTCGGAGGAGGTGAATTCGTTGCCGACGCTCGCCCGTGTGCGGTGCTTTGTCACTTCCACAGTGCAGGGTTGTTGTTGCTGCGACCATCCCCAGCGCCTCAAGTTGCTAGCGAAATGAAACAGATACTATGATGCTGCATTTGACGAGACTACTGCATATGATGCTGCATGTGACGAGACTACTGCATATGATGCTGCATGTGACGAGACTACTGCATATGCCTAACGTTGCTGGTTGACCTCCAGATTAGCTTAAATGTCGATTTTGTCTGCAAAACTTGAGAATTTTCATGTTTAATAGTTCCCTATGTAAACATAATAACCGAAACGCAGTTGAAATCTGCGCCATAGTATTCTTCAGCATCTTGGGGTACCAAGAAGGTGGGATATGCTACATTTCGATAAAAATGTCAAGGATCAAGGATCCTTCCGAACTTCTCCGACATATCCCTCAGTTATGCAGACGGAAGCTACAATTAAGTACCCACTTGTCATCAGCATGTCTCCCTTCCTCAAAATCCACTACCGGATGGACGCATGGGGAGGAAGGCGAACAGCATCATACAATAGCTCTGCGATGCATACGCTAACCATGGCCTGTGCAGTGGGGGCATTTCAATTGTCTTATTATCTTGGGAGGTATGTCCACTGTCAAGAACATGCTACTGTCTGGAGGTCTTAATATGATACTTGACTTAATTCGATGTTGGTTTATTGGCGAAATGACTGCTTACTGTGGGCCATTTCCCTCGGATATGATAGCCGGCAACTGCGGCCATCTGCCAGTGGCAGCTTATAAACAATCAGTCTAACCCATGACCCTCTCGAGCACTCATCTGACCAGGAGCCAATGAAACATAACACTGCGCGGTCGGTTACGGCTCAGCCTAACCGATGCTCAGAAAATGATGAGTGCTCCATTGAGTTACTCATGTGTGCTACATCGCAAATTTTTGTAGCTGTGATATTTGGAATGTGCAGTGATTTGGGGTAGGCGTTGGCCCGATTGCACATCGATTGGTATGTTGCGGAACAGCATCGACGCCTGCTACTCGTCAGGGGCCAGGCATGGCTGCGAGCGGCGAAGCAGAGGTGGCACCAGGCACGGTGGACGGGGAGCAGAAGCCGCATATTTATTCAAGATACTCAACATGGGTTTAGAAAAGGGCGATCGTGTCTCACAAATCTCTTGGACTTTTTGAATTTCGCATCAGGGAAATCAGGTTGATGTAGCACATCTTGACTTTAGCGAGGCCTTTGACAAGGTACCCAATAAACGGTTAATGATGCAGCTTCGGGTCCATGGTATTGCAGGTAGCATCCTAAAATGGATAGAGTTGTGGCTTTCAGATAGACAGCAGAGAGTGATGCTAAATCGTACAAAGTCATCATGGCAAAATGTTCTTAGTGGAGTCCCCCAGGGGTCAGTACTGGGGCCACTATTGTTCAATATATTTGTAAATAATATTGAAAGTGGCCTAAGCAGTAAGGTTTTGAAATTTGCGGATGATTTGAAGGTCTTTAGGGCAATAACAGGACACAATGAGCAGGTCTCGCTGCAGAAAGACTTGGACGAACTTGTGAAGTGGCCCGAAAAAGGCAAATGAAATTTAATTTTGATAAGTGCAAAATCATGGTAGGCAGGGTATGAAGGCTCCATACTTGATGGATGGCCAAGTACTATATGTGACTCAGTAGGAGAAAGAATGCTTGGGTCAATAAATAGGAATGTATCATACAAAAGTGAGGAAGTCATCAGGAAGCTTTACTGTGCATATGTCAGGCCACATGTGGAATACTGTGTCCAAGCTTGGTCCCCTAGTTATGAAAAAGATTGTTGGCTTTTATAGAGAGTACAAAAGAGGGCAACAAAAATGGTTAATGGTATAAGCAACCTGGCATATGAGGAAAGATTGAAGAAATTGAATATGTTTTCACTTAGATATAGAAGACTGTGAGGAGATCTCATCGAGCTTTTTAAATTTGTTCATGGTCGGGAACAGGGACATCTCAGGGAAATGTTTGAATTTAACAGAAATGATACAATTAGAGGTCATCAATTTAAAATTAAAGTTAATAACAGCAAGACAAGGTTAAGACAGTCTTTCTTCACCAACAGGGTAGTAGAACACTGGGACCAGCTGCCAGAAACCATTGTCAGTAGCCGGACACTGAACATCTTTAAAAACAGCATAGACAATCATGATAAGACTAGAGGGCTTGCTTTTCGGTATTCCAGGGAGGGCTGATAGACGGATTTGGTGGGCAACTGGTTGAGTGTCCAGAGCGCAACCAAGAAGGGCCCTTGTGGCTCATAGTTGCACTGATCTTTTATGTCTTTATGTCTTTATGCCTCTTCCTGGACTGTTCGAGGCCCCGCTGTATTTATTTGTGAACCCCGTCACGATTTCTTTGGGCCCCGGCGCGATTGTCTGGTCCCGGTGCGAGTTTTCGAGCCCCGCTCCACTTAGTTATGGCCCGATGCGAATTTCTGTGGGTCCCGAGGGGAATTTTGTGACCCCGAGGGATATTTTGGAGCTCCAGCGTGGGTTTGGGGGTCTACGACCACACTGGGCGGGGTGGGGGAACAGTTTCCCCCTTTGCCCCCTTCGGTACGCCCCTGTCTGCGCATGGTATACAAAATATGCCATATCACAACATATAGCAAAAAACAGCAAAAGCTAATGATTTGGTCTGATAATACACACATGGATATACGAGTTAAGCTTCCGGAGACCCTTGCATGGCGCTTTTTTCAACGCCTCCGTGAAGGAAACAGCATCAGCTTTTCGCAAGGAGCGTGCTATGCGTACGCGAAGTGCTATGCTTAAATTCACAGGCGGTTAGCAGCTTTCCAAACATGTGTGGCGGGCGGCTGGGGCGGGACGCGCGCGGCGCCAGGCTGACCGAGTGAGGACGACGTCGCCAGCAGCGGGGAAACAAACGACCGTCAACGTGCACGTTCCGGTCGCTGTGCTGATGCATATCCGGCGAGGAGTGACACGCGTTGGTCGCCTGTCAGAGCCAGGCGTGCCGGCGCGTCCCGTACACTACGCAGATAAAGGCTCGGCACGGCGATAATGACATGGTTGGCCAGATGGATGGGGAACTTCAGAGACGGCGATTCTGACGTGGAGGGCTGGTGGAACGGGGGAGCCTCCGAGGTAACGAGAATGATGCTACTCTTCATCGGTCTCAGTGGCAGCCAGGGAGTGCGCATAGACCACCGCCAGTGATAGATGTTACTCTCGAGATGATAGATCAGCACAGATGGAGATGGGCATCGCGCGGCGCAACCTTGTCCGTGTGTTTTCAGCACAGGCTTCAGCGCATGTAGCCGACAAATGCACTTGTGAAATGAGCCCTTGCGAGAAATGGCTGAACACATTTCGGTTAGCTCCTGTCAGTGTGCGGTCACGTGATGGTTGCGGTTAACCAGTTGTGGTGACCAGAGTGCTCGTTTGCCTGAGATTGTGATGAAAGGGAAGGGCCCCTTCCTTTTTGGTCGTAGCTGGCTGTCACAGATTAGGTTTGATCGGCCATCCGTATGTCACGTGTCAACTAACTCTTGGGTCGAGAGGACCCTGGTCGAACTTTCTGACGTCATCAACAAGGAATTTGGCTGTTACAGCACACAGGTCAGTATCTTGACAGATGGAAGATGTGGAACAGATACTTTTAACGTTCCCAGTGTGCCGCTGGCTTATCGTGAGTGGGTCAACGTTTAACCAGAAAGAAAACAAACCCAGCAGGATCTACGGAGCCCGTGAAATACAGCACATGGAACACAATACGTGAAATGCAATCTCAGAGCAGAGAAGTTGTGGGTTAGAGTCTCATTTGTCGCTACTCTTCGTCCACAACCAATCGGCGTGAAAGATTGGTGACCAAAAACTGTCGATAAGTGGTAAACCAATATCCACTATAGGCAGAAATGGCAATGTTTTCCAAGTCAGAATAAATATATCTGACTGTGCTATCATTGTCCTCTAACGGTCAACAAAGTTTCCCCAGTCGAGCAACATCCGATACCCAGGGTGGAGGGCTCCTCTCGAGTTTATCAGGCAACAAAGTGTATTCGAATATTGACTAAGAATCAGCGCATAGTGCAGTGGTCCTCGATGAAAGTTCGCGAGTATATTTGACAGCACGTCAAAAGGCCTACCGAGACAGACAATTGAGTTTTAGCTGTACGTCGGCGCCATCCGTCTTTCAGAGAGTAATGGACACGCTGATAGCGGGCACACGGGCGCGCATATTTCTGAATGACGTCACAGTGTCACGTCCGACGACAGAGGCTCAATTGAAAAAACCAATAACCAACCAACCGAAGGCCTTGCGACATGTCTTTGGCAGGCTAAAAGAAGCAGAGCTCAAAGCCAACGAGGATAACTGTCACTTTGGTGTTTATGGCATGACCTATATGGGTCACAATGTCGGGAGTAGAAGCTAAAGATGACAAGTTTGTGGCCATCACTGGAGTCTCTCAAGCCGTGTAATTTGTCTGAGCTGCGATGCTGGCTGGGGCTCGTAAAATATTACGCTACATTTTCCAAGGGCCTTGCGACTGTTTTCGCGCCACTGCACGCGTTACGATGCCAAATCAAGCCCAGACAGGGGACAAACAAAGAAAAGCAGGCTTTTGGTGATGCGGACCTTCTTCTTAAAATATCCCACGCTTCAGCACATTTTGATTTGAGGCGTCCGGTGAATTTGGCTGTGACGCTACCCCGGTGTAGACGGGGTGTATGCTAAGCCATCAGACAGCTTTTGGCATGTGAGGCCCGGTGTAGACGGGGTGTGTGCTAAGCCATCAGACAGCTTTTTGCATGTGAGGCCCGGTGTAGACGGGGTGTATGCTAAGCCATCAGACAGCTTTTGGCATGTGAGGCCCGGTGTAGACGGGGTGTGTGCTAAGCCATCAGACAGCTTTTGGCATGTGAGGCCCGGTGTAGACGGGGTGTGTGCTAAGCCATCAGACAGCTTTTGGCATGTGAGGCCCGGTGTAGATGGGGTGTGTGCTAAGCCATCAGACAGCTTTTGGCATGTGAGGCCCGGTGTAGACGGGGTGTGTGCTAAGCCAGCGGATATAAAAAAACGAAAGCATCTGGCAGTGATCTTCTCACGGCCGCTGACGAGACCGAGCGACGGTATACTCCTAGCCCGACCGAGAAGGTCCAGCGGTGGTGGCAGTTGTGAAGCGCTTCCATTACCTCGCTGCTCATGCGCTCACAGCACGAACGGGTTTAGGACCAACGGGCGAAACCAAGTCGATGCCGCTCATGGCGTCACCTCGGGCGGCTCGGTGCGCACTGATGCCGGGTGTACCTGATTGCCGGTTACAATAGACACCAGGAGCTAAGCAGGCTGACTGTGACGTCATGCGCCGACTGTCGCCGACCGATGCAGGTGGCAGCCGAACAAGTCCGCAGCCCGCACAGTCGATTATTTATGTAATGGAATTTTTCCGCTCCTCTCCCATGCGCGATAATCAGATCCGCTGTGGGACCGAAACTCAATCTCAGCCTCATTTGTGACTGAGAGGGATCTAGTATTGTTGGCCGCGGCACAGTATACTGAAAGTTCTTTGCAGCAGTCAGAGATGCTGAGTCCCGGGTTTCGTCCAGGTAAGCATCGGATGTCTGAGCTCAGCATTCTGGCCGGATGTCTACTTCGGTGCCCGCGGGCATCATTTCACCGCAGGGACGTAAGAACATACCCAGAGATGCAACAGCACGCCGGCCATTGTGGAACATGTGACACTAAATCCTTTGCCCGAGCGTATGTGTGGTGTATCCCAAACGTAGATGACGGCGTGGCAATTGTGACAAAAACGTGTGAGATGTACCAGGCACATCGAGCCAACGTGCCAGAAACGCCAATTAATTCCTGGGAGTGGCCCCGAAACCCCTGGGAAAAGATTCATGTAGATTAATGGAGGTCGGTTAAAGCTTGAACGATTTTGATCGTCACTGACGTATTTTCCAAATGGATGAACACTGCCCCGGGGACTTCCCGAAACTATCATACAAGCCAATGCTCAATGTTTTGTCTGATGAAATTATGACTTTGTTTTCTCAAATTGAATGCAACATTTAACAACGACGGCGTTGTCACCAAAGTCAAATGGCTCGGGAGAGCGCAGCGTTCAAACGTTCAGCGTGGCGTTCTACAAGCACACACTTGGTGGCGTTCACACAGCAGTGTTCCGGTTCTTGGTTCGTTATCTCGCCACATCGCACTCGACAACACGTGGGTCGCCATCTGAGCTGCGTTTAGGCGGAGCGACGCGCACACCACCTGATTTGGTTGGACCAGATTTACATTCCGGTGTTAGATGACAACATAAAAATTGGCAATTCTTCAGAGATGGGGGTACTCAGGATCGAGGTGAAGAGTATGAGATCCAGTGTATGCGTCGGCAGTCGGCTGCATTCCGGGTGGGGATGGAAGACGGTGGTTACCTGGCGTGGCGATTAGGCAAACCGATGAATAGCTGACTATTCGTTTGCGCGATGGCAGAGCCATTTTAGACATCTGGAATCGGATGTGACCACACTCGAACGTGACCGGTTCTACCACGCTGATGGCTGCTGGGACGACATTGGTTGGTCAGCCTGATCATGACCTGTCGACATCGACTGTCCCGAAAGATAGCCTGCGACCTCGTGTCTAGCAGGGGCAACCACACCGATTGCCGTACGCATAATGTGGATGCTTCGTGCTGGCTTTGGCCCGTTGATATGGCGTGTGCTGCATGCCGTGATGGAGGAATGCCATGCGTTAATGTAAGCACCGCAGAGGCCTGGTGCCGCCTCTGCGGTGCCCCCACCCCTTGTGCCGCCTCTGTGGTGTCATGACCCATTCCGCCGCGGGCGATGCGGCGCAACACCGGAAGGCCGGCCAGCCGGGAATAGGCAGTCTGGACCGATTAGTCGGCGTGCTACTACACATGTCACCAAACTCGCTCCAGTGGATGACTCCCGGAAACCAGCTAGTTAGTTATTTGGGCTTTTGGGCGCTTCGACCAGTCTCGATCATTCGCGCCCAACTCCCAGAAATCAAACAGGAGGTGAATTTCATTTGCCGATGAACATCTGGACACATTTATCCAGACGACAGTTGAAGAAGCTTTAACTACAGATAAGAAAATATTTGCTTTCCAGTTTTCATCAACGTCTCAATGTGGAAAATAGAAGTGAACTTTGCAATTTAGCTTGCATCATGTCCCTTCATTCAATAGATACCTTTGCCATATTTACTCAGTGCGTCGATGTCGAAGGAGCAGGATACTGTGATTTCCGTCTAAATCTGCTCACTGATGCATATCAAGTGGAGTTTGAATATCTAGACCAATCTGTCTTGAAGCCTGTGGCCACCAACGCGTTTGAGCAGACCCACACCAGCCAAGTCTGATATGCTGATGAATATATGAGCAGCTCTGACGTCAGACATGACGTCTAGCCGCTACAGATCAATCCCAGACACTACCGGGTCCGGCCGGCCGGGGCCATAACTCCGGGGATCTGACCGCCACACACCCACACTACCGGGTCCGACCGACCGGGGCCATAACTCCTGGGATCTGACCGTCACACACCCGGACACTGACAGGTCCCGTCAGCCTAGGTCATAGCTCCGGGGATCTGACCGTCACACACCCAGACACTACCCGGTCCGGTCAGCCTAGGTCATAGCTCCGGGGATCTGGTCACATACCCAGACACTACCCGGTCCGGTCAGTCTAGGCCATAGCTCCGGGAATCTGACCGTCACACACCCACACTACCCGGTCCGGTCAGCCTAGGCAATAGCTCCGGGAATCTGACCGTCACACACCCACACTACCCAGTCCGGTCATCCTAGGCAATAGCTCCGGGAATCTGACCGTCACACACCAACACTACCCGGTCCGGTCAGTCTAGGCCATAGCTCCGGGGATCTGACCGTCACACACCAACACTACCCGGTCCGGTCAGCCTAGGTCATAGCTCCGGGGATCTGACCGTCACATACCAACACTACCGGGCCAGGTTGGACGAGGTCACAGCTCCGGGATCTGGCGTCACGATTTTGGGGATTTGGTACAGCGATACCCTGTCTCGTGAGTCCAATTAATTATGTTCATTGAGAAATCGTGAGCCTCGTTAGCCTGACTCACGAACTCCAGAATCGTGCGTTGCGTTAGCGTGACCCCCGAACTTTCGAATCGTGCGCCGCGTTGGCGAGGAACCGGAGGGACATCAGGAGCCACCCTTATTGGGCCGAATTTATGGCGCAATCCTACAGTCAGATAGGGCAGCGCATTACTTGTCTGCCGAGGTACATTTGCACTATTTTTAATTTTGGCGCAGCACTTAACATTAACTCGAAATGTCCGTATACACATTGTGTCTGATGCACAATGGTTCCTTAGAAGGAAGCTAGCGGCCACCATATTCTGTGGTTGCTGTTGGCAGCGCACTCGTTAAAAGTGCAAACAAACCAAGTCGGAATGATGTTTGACTTCCTATTAGAGCATCCGGGATCAGTGCTGGACAGCTGGTTGACTGTGGGTCCAGAAGGGCCTCGTGGACGGTAGTGTCGGAGTGGTTGGCATGGTGAGGTTGAGATTCGGGATCAGTGCTGGACAGCTGGTTGACTGTGGGTCCAGAAGGGCCTCGTGGACGGTAGTGTCGCAGTGGTTGGCATGGTGAGGTTGAGATTCGGGATCAGTGCTGGACAGCTGGTTGACTGTGGGTCCAGAAGGGCCTCGTGGACGGTAGTGTCGCAGTGGTTGGCATGGTGAGGTTGAGATTCGGGATCAGTGCTGGACAGCTGGTTGACTGCGGGTCCAGAAGGGCCTCGTGGACGGTAGTGTCGCAGTGGTTGGCATGGTGAGGTTGAGATCTGGAAGAGCCGTGACAACCTGGATACGTTGCAGCGGTGCTGTCGTGCTGGCTTCGCGCTGTGTCAGATGGCTTTCAGTGGATTTGATTGTGGCGTGGCAGCGGCACAGCTGTTGTGTATTCTTGGATTGGAGGGTAGGGATGCCTGCGTCCACTGGTAGGCTAGTTACAGGTGTGCAGCTGAGAGCACCTGTGGCTGCTCTGATACAACTGTTTTGAAGTACTTCGCACTTTTTGCGCAGTGCCGACGAAATGGTGCTAAAGATGATAATGCTGCATTTAAAGATTGGTTGAACGTTTGCTTTGTGAAGTCGCAACAGTGTTTTCCTGTCCCCGGCCCAGGTTGTGCCTGCTAGTGCACGGAGGAATTTGATGCGCTTCACACATACATTCGTGATGTCAATGATGTGTAATGAAGCACCGACTGGTTTAGGATTTTGCTAAAGGGGATTTGCTAGGACGCCTTCGGCTGCAAAATGTGTTGAACTGGGGGGGGTAGGGTAGGGTAGTGGTGGTGCACTAGAACCTGCCAGATGAAAGTCTTTTCCATTCGGAGGAGCGCCTTCAACTGACAATTTCATATTGAGCGAGTGGGGTGAGGGCGCACTTGAACTTCCAGGTTGAGCACATTTTTCACCTGGAGAGGCCCTTCGTCTCAATCGGGAGTGCCTTTCTGGGTGTTAAGTGTAGAGGCGGTCGCCCCCTTCGCGCTTGCTTGGATCCGTCCATGAAGTTAAATCCGTGATCCAAATTTTCTAAGAACTTGACACTTTCCACTTGTTCCATGGCTGTGTCGTTGATGCGAAGTGAAATTGTGGATGTCATGGGAGGTCCGCTGAGACGACCATGCGCGACTGATTCTTCAGCAGACGGGGATTTAACACATGGAGCCCCATGCAAAACATGGGGCTCCAGCAGACGGGGAGCCCCATGTTTTGCACCACTCTGTAATGTGTTTTACTGCTATTTGAATTGTGTTCTTGGCTCTTAAGAAGCACCGCTTTGTTCCCCAAATGGCTACATCTTCCGCGAATAGCGAAATGAATAGCGAAGATATTTTTATGTGTGGTCGGCAATCATGTCGTTAATCATGATGAAGAGGCTCGGTGGGAGCAAGCTGCCCTGGGCCGGGTCCTGCTCCTGTTAGGTGGTCCTTGATGTGAGGCCGCCGTATCAGAGTCTTGTTTCTTCTAACCTTGAGAAAGTTGAGAATGAAGTGTGCCAGGTAGGTGTCTGCGTAAGTTTGAACTGTACAGTTTTTGTGTGAGTGCGGACTTGTGTACTCAGTCGAATGCGGCAGTTACGTCTAAGTATGCTGCTATTGTTTGTTTGCAGCATAGACCACGCTTAATGTCGCACTGTAGCCGAATGTGATCGTCTGTTGTAGATTTATGACGCGGGAATCCAGCCTGAAAGTCGTTGAGCATATTGTGTTCCGGAAGTAGTGAAGTAGGTCTACATATTGACAAGACGCATTTTAAAATGAAATGACCTCTGTGCGGCATCGATAACAATTTTCCCACCCTGGCAGGAAATATGTCGTGCAGATAAATATCATCAATGGCCCCTTTTAGGTGCGCTGGATGTCTGCTGATGTTTGAAAAGTCGGTAGTGAATGTCTTCTGGTTCACCCGATGTACTTCTGGACTTGCTGGTGGCAAGCCTTAATTCGTGCTCAGTGAATCGTTGATTCCAGTTTTCAGTGCTGTCCGAGTTGAAATTTGTTTGAGCAGCGCGAGTGTGGAGAGAGCAAGCCATAGTGCCACCATAGGTGTTGCGTGCTGTGACGCCGTCGTAGTGCACCTCAAAGTGTTCTATGACTTGCGAGTCAGTAGTGCGGTGTCCGTTCAGTAAGCTGAGGGAATGGATCTGGCGGCGGCAGCTTCAGGCTGAAACGTCCCATCAGGTTCCATATACTGCCGGTTGAGGTAAGCCTATTGGATTGTGACGCGAGTTTATCGAGAGGTTTGCCATGCTGTTTGAAGTGTGCATCGACAGTGTTTTCGAGATTGTACTCGAGAAGGTGTGCCTGGCACACACATCTTTTATACCGTTTGTGGGCGCGACGCTGTGCGGCGACTGCCCTTTGACAATTGGTGGTCACACCAAAGTACCGATGCTCTTTTCCGAGGGTTGTGCGTTTTTGTGTGTGTGTGGGCGGGGGGGGGAGGACGGGGGGGGGGGGGGGCGGTGGAAGGGAGGCTTGTCCTGCTCAATTGATGGCTTTGAACGTTACTTCGATATTGCAGTTCTCTGAACTAAGACGGTTGATCTCCAACTCTTCATCGGATTTTGTCCAGTCTCTATCAAGTTCCAAGAGGATTGTGTGTACAATTTGGCATGAAGGAAACCGTCCATGCTGAGCCTAATTGTGATTGGGTAACAGTCGCTCAGCCAGGGATCGTCAGAAACTGTCTAGTCCGCCAGGGAGTTTAGTCGCTGGATTCACCTTTGCCAGGGCGGGAGGCAATTCAAATACACTAAATATGCCTATATATATATATATATATATATATATATATATATATATATATATATATATATATATATATATATATATTTTTCTATGTATGTATATATTGTATATATATATATATATCATATATATATATATATATATAAAAGTTCAATTTCAATTGTCTCCCAAGAATGCGGTAAAAACGTGGAAATTGACCTGACGTCAGGTCAGTAACCATGACTCAAAGTACAATTTTGAGACAGCAGGATGTTCATCTTGATGAAAGAACAGCATGATCCGATTTTGATGATATGTTGCCACTCTAAATGGTGGCACATTGAAGATTTTGGAACATTGCTCTCTTTGATGTGCCCCAGACCAATGACCTTTGATGACCATGACCTGAAATTGATCAGATATGCAATACATATGCGTAAAATGTATTACACTTTTCGGAAATCTGGAACTACTCATTTCATTACTATAGAGGAAAAAGCCAGGGTGTGGCGATCTCGAGAGCCCCTCCCACAGCTCGGCGATGGTTTATAAGTCAGAATTCGAAGACATCGAAAGAATGCCTCCTAAGGCCCAGCTGCGGTGAGTGGCACCACCGATACTTAGCACCACTAAATTGTGGCTTGAAATTAATGGAGTAATTTCGCGATCATTAACTTTATTGCTCTCCCAGGCGTGCTGATGGGAGCTAAAGTCTCCCATGAGGGGAGCTGGTTGCGAAGACTGGATGAGCGGGTGAGTCAGCTCCTCCAATGTGAAGTTGGCAGTTGACGGTGATATGCAAGGTGATACGACAGTGGGTTGACAATGGGAAATTTCGAAACGGACTGCCATGCTGCTAATGCGCTTCTTGGACCCCAGTTAGTTATGATCTTCGCTGGATAATTTCTGGTTTAAGATCTATAAACTTGTACAGAATGTCGCCGGCATTCCATTGAAGAAAGGTACTTATTGCCAAACTTGATGGCGTGTGCTGACACTTTGCTGTCGCAGGGGACAGGAGGGAAAGGGAAGACCAGATCTGTCGGAGCATATGAGAACTGTGTGTCGAGTCCGACGGAACTGACTGTCGGGCTCTAGTCCCACTGAGTCAGACTGTCCCACTGTCCCACTGACTGTCCCACTGAGCCTCGAGATGAGGAGCCTACCGCGCTAAGCTACCACGGTAGCTAACCGCTGAACTACCGCGGTAGCTGACCGGTCACTACATTGCTCGCCGAGAGCATGCACCTTTGTCTCAAGTGGCGACAACTGCACCTTGACCCGAGGCACTGGGCGGCAGCATCTAGCCTGAACCTGTGATCATGGGAGACTAATGGGCGATATATTTGTGCCGGTGGTGGTGCCGCGATCGCCCTGTCACTTGACGATTTATCGTTCTCAGTGCCGAGTAACCATGCAGGCTGAAACTATGCAAGGTCATGGAGAGGTCACGACGTTACCATTATGGACTGCCATTTACCGTAAGCGCTGGGTCAGGATCAAATTATTTCCTCACGTATCGCCATGTAATAATTATATGCTCCAGCAATAAATCGTGAGAACATGCTTATGATCTCACAGTTTCGTTGGAAGCCAATGACTAGCCCCACAAACACACGCACTTGGGCACCACTCTTGGACGCCACGGCCGGGCGTCGCCACGCCTCGCCGTACCCCATCTCAAGCACCACCGCATCTCATCATGACACGTCGCAGTCACACGTGCCACTTGGGCGGGACGGACGACGTGTGGGCGCGTCTCGCGGCTCCACCAGACGTCACCACGTGACAAGTCACGTGGTCACGTGCAGTTAGGGCGACACCTACCTCTGCGAGGAGCGGCGACCCTTGGCCTTCAAGGAGCTCGACTCGGCGTCTTCGTCGGGCCTCTCGTCAGACGAAAAGGTGGCCAGTTCCTGGTCGCAGTCACTGTGGAACAGCTGACCCCGGTCAGTGGGCGCCGCCGATCTGACTCTCGCAAGACACAGGGGGAAGCCGACGTTCTCGGATAGTATTGCGACTGGCATACACTTTGGGAGATTTGTTCTCCGTACTTGATATTCTTGTTAAAGCCCTGCACGGCATTAATTGTTTGAAATGCCCGTGGACAATTTCTAGTTTTGAATTACTAATAAATACAGTTGAATCCAGAATGTTAAAAAGATGATATGCACCTTCACAACAAGTGTGCCGAGATTGGAAAATAATGAAGGATGCATATAATCATGCATTTATGAAGGGCCAATCCATTCTACTGCGTCCCAGATAAATTTGGAAAATGCAATAATTAATGCAGTACCCATGTTTGTCATGAATGCATTTTTACGTCCTAATCTTCGTTTTCTGTCAGGCGTGGAACACTCACTGCACCCATTCTGTCAGCCCAATTGTGGACAGTCGGTGGACAATCAGTGGATAGTCAGTGGACAGTCAGTGGACAGGCAGTGGACAGTCAGCGGACCTTCAATGAACTTCCAGCGGACCTTCAATGGCCAATCATTGCACCGTCGGCGGACTATCAGTAGACCGACAACGGACCATAATTTGACCATCTGTGAGTGAGTAGTGGACCGTCAGTGCACCATCAGTGAATTACCAGTGCGCCACTTGTGGACCATTATTATGTTATGACTTAATAACTGTCCGTGAGAACATTAGTTCACCAGTGCGCCATCGCAATGCCATCGATGGAGCATCAGTGCAATGCAATGGATACGGCCGCACCGACCTAACTATCTGGCGTCAGGCTATCCCACACATACGCACAGGAAGTGAGTGGCATTTCGCAGTGATTCCGAACGATCCTGCACTCAGAGATTATTAACGACCGTTTCAGTTCGCTTCCTCGGAAAACAGCCAAACCGCTTTTGGCAAACATTCCAAGGACGTAAACAGAGGCCCCGAAGCCAATCTACCTAGCAATTGGGGTAGTTCTCCAGCGTCTGGAGGAGTTTACCGCAACGGCTTCAGTATCGAATCACATACAATATCCTTCCGCAGCCACCTCAGATGAGGCAAGTGCGGATCGACCGGCCTGACCTGGGCGGGCTCTGAAATATCAACGTTTGATGTCGGGCTCTGACCTGTCCATGTCTGATGTTCGGCTTTGACATGTCAACGTCTAATGTGAGGTTCTGATCTCTCGCTGTCTGATGTCGGGCTCTGACCTGTCCGTCTGATATCGGCCTCTGACCTGTGGATGTCTGATCTCGGGATCTCACCTGTCAATGTCTGATATCGGGATCTCACCTGTCAATGTCTGATATCGGGCAGTGAATTGTTGATGTTCGACATCGGATTCTAGTCTATCGATTCCTAATCTAGGGTTAAAACCTGTTAACATCTGATGTCGGGTATTCACCTGTCGGTGTCCGACGCGGGGCCCCGACCTGTCGATGACTGATACCGGCCTTTGTGACCTGTCCATGTCTGATGTCTGGCTCTGACCTGTCGATGTCTGATACCGGACTTTGACCTGTCCGTGTCTGATCCCTGACCTGTCGACTCGTCGAGCGCGCCTCAGCACGTTCTTGATGACCCCGACCTCGGGTCGCCGTCGGCCGGCCGGCTTCCGCTCGTGGTCGGAACAGGTGGCGCCGCCGGCGGCCGGTGCCACGTTGTTGGGCACCGTGCGCACGTTGGACGCCTTGCGCGCCTCCAGCAGGCGTCGTCTGCCCAGCGTCTGCAGTATCTCCTGCGGGCCACGGCTCCCGGTGGGGTACACTTAAACATGACGTCCTGCCGGCACAACAGCCTGCCGCCCCGCCCGTCTAGCCGGTGAGCAGAACGGTGCACCGCCGTTCAAAGGGCGGGATAATGGCGAACCACCGGTGTCGCGGGTGGCTATAACGGTGGACCGCCAACCTGGCGGACCCATAGTCGCTTAAATCCACCCAACATCGCGGGAAAGACAGACAGACAGACAGACAGACAGACAGACAGACATGTAGTAAGGCCATCCACAATTAACTTGTGGTTATTGCAGCCTGACGTCATACAAATAAAAAGAGGTCGGCAGAAGTATCATACATTCAGATATTGTCTACAAGCAGTCATAAAAGCAGACACATAAAATGGGCGCTAAGTGCCTCCACAGTCCGGGTTCCTGCGCAGGTGACGCTTTAGGTGCGATCCAAACAGGGGGATGGGTAGCCGCGTCAGATCGGGCGGCAAGGCATTGTATTGTCTAGCCGCGCGACTACAAAAACGTCGCTTGCCCATGTCGGTTCGCGATCTGGGCACGTGCAGATCGCTGTCTTGTCTGGTGGTCCTGTCATGTGACTGTGATACCAGAGCAAATTCACAGGCTCGTGACTCTGGTTCACCCAGGCGACGCACCTTGTGCAGCAAAGTCAGCGTGTGGTACTGAACGAGGTCCCGCGCGTTCAGCCAGCCCAATTTCTCCAGCAGATCCGATACATGATCAATTTTTTTGCGGACGAAAATTACTTTTGCTGCATAGTTAAAATGTTTTTGATGCGAGACAGATTATTTTGCGCTCCATTGCCGTACACCGAAATACAATACCGGATCTGCGAGAGTACCAAGATTGACTAAAGCGGAGATGACAGCGGGCGGCAGGTAACTCCTCAGATGCGACAGACCACTCAAAGTACCGAAGCAGCACCTAGTGATGGTGGAGACGTGGGAGTCCCAGCTGAGAGAGCGGTCAAAGATTAATCCGATATTTTTAGCTTCCGAGATGGGAGTTAGATCGTGATCGCGAAATTTTACGGTAATTTCTAGGGTGTGGCGCAAATTTTGCTGACTTCCCAGCAGCATCAGTTGAGTCTTTCCGGCATTCACTTTGAGGCCGTTTGCGCGAAACCAAGAGTCAAGAGAGGCCAAAACATATTCCATCCTCGTGACGATGTTTCGAAATTCCGATTTCTTGCCACTAACAAAAATTTGGGTGTCGTCTGCATATTGGACTACCACTGCACCTTCAACGAACAGACTGAGGTCGTTGGCGAAGATGCAGTAGAGGAGCGGGCCGAGAGCAGATCCCTGAAAGACACCAATGCCGTTGGGAAGCGGAGTATACTTTTTGAGATTGCCCAGATTGTCAGCGAGGCTGACACACTGGGTATGATCGCAAAGGTATGCAGATAACCAAGAAGTGTCGATACCGTGAATGCTTAATTTAGTCGAGAGCCTTGAGTGATCAATCACATCAAAGCATTTGCTCAAGTCCAGCAGGCAAAGAAGTGATAACTCACCTCGGTCATTGGCGGATAGGATATGATCGGACATGGAAGTCAGCGCGGTTTCTGTCGAGTGACGTGGACGGAAACCATGCTGGGTTGAGGACAGGAGGTGGTTTTGGGACATGTAATTGTAGAGCTGCTGGCGAATGGCACGCTCTACAATTTTGGCAATGACAGGAACTATGGAAATAGGACGGTAGTTGGAAGGGCTGGTAGGATCGCCCGACTTAAAGATAGGATGAACGAGGGAGTGCTTCCAGGATCGAGGAACATCAGAAAAGGAAATGCTGGAGTTTACAAAATGCAGGAGCACCGTGTCGATGGCGTCAAAGGCCAGGTGCACCATGTGTATGCTGACCCCGTCCTCGCCGCAAGCCGACGAGCCACTCATCCCCAGGATGACGGTCCTCAGCTCTGACAGCGTCAGAGGTGCCACACAAAACGCACAGGCGCCAACACGTGGTAGACGGCATGCTAGGTCTGGCATCTCTCCCAACTCTCTCACCTCACTCGCAACACGCGGACCAATGCCAACGAAATAATTGTTCAGTTCATCGGGTGTGGCGTCGGGCACCTTACGGACGGGCTTCCCACCACTGACGGTGGATCTGATGTGCTGCCACATCGATCGACGTCCGTCCTCCTGGATGCGCCGCTGAATGTCATTGCGTGCGTCACGGCGTATGGCGGAAAGACGAGAAGCAATCTCTTTACTCGACTTTCGGTCGGTCTGTAAACCTCGGCTTTACAAACCGACGGCATGACAACATATATAACAACGGACGGCTAGGGACATTGCGTATGCACAATCCCGTAAAGCTGCAGTGCTACGGAGACCTGTACCACGATACAAATTCGACCGAAGATATTGAATAATAGCGTCATATTTTAAGTCCGGCATTTCAGGCTACTAAGAGTGACTCACTGTTAAGAGCGACCCAAAGGCGAGCTAAAACTACGTGTTTGAACAACAACCTAGAGGCATCTTCCCGTAGCATGATTGGATGCAGGATTTCAGCCAGTGGAAGGCAATTCGTTTCAACTAGTCCCTATACGGAGCTTCGAAAATACACATCTATTTCGTTGAATCGAAAGCTCTGAAGGGTCCTCGATATTAGGCAATTTGTCGTTCAGAATTCCAGATGGCACCGGTGCCATACATGCATGGCATATTATATAAGGACCCTCGAGTCGCTAACCAGAGATAAACGACGTCCCTCGCGACGCGAGGTGAAGAGAGCCTCCCTTCTCAATTACTTCAAACTGATGACCATTTTCATCGGCCATATAGAATGGTACTAAGGAAAACAGACTGTGTCCCAGCTTCATGTACAGCTCCCATCGCCTGGATTACATCACACCTGGCGATAACATTACTATCTTCGCCACCGCGTGCTTGGAAAACACCAGTTCAAGACTCTTGATAATACCATTGTCAATTGTGACGTGGTCTAAATAACACATCTGAGGTCCTTCGTATCGCCAGATGTTTCAGTTGAGACATATACATCTTACCAAAAGGACGGGTTAATGTATTTACTTTCTTCTCCTCTCATGTGCCCCGACACCGTCCCACTGCCCAACTTGTACTTCGCGCATTCCATCACGCACTACACATGCAGCAATGACAGGGCTACATGCGGACGGGGCAACATCCGTCCACAGACTGCAGCCGGGACCGGCCGGTCCCGGCCCCAGCGCGGCATACATCGCTCGAGGCGCAGGTCAATCCAACGGCGCGCGCAGGGTGCACGAGCTCCCTCCACAGCGCCCACGCAGGGACGACGGGCACAGCACCAACAGGCTGCGCGCGCAGGGTGCACGAGCTCCCTCCACAGCGCCCACGCAGGGACGACGGGCACAGCACCAACAGGCTGCGCGCGCAGGGTGCACGAGCTCCCTCCACAGCGCCCACGCAGGGACGACGGGCACAGCACCAACAGGCTGCCGCCCCATATATCAATTATACGCCCGTCGTACTGCTGATGCGTGAGTCAATCCGATTCATCAGAGGCTCATCACGGCCATAAACACATATCCCATTGCCCGCCAGCCTGCGCAGGCGTTGTGGTGGTAGCTGCGTTAATGCTGGTGGTGTTTGGCATGCCTATCACCACGTGGTGATGTCGGCTCTCTGGGGAGTTAACCAAGCGGCCGTGTGACATTACCGGAGGTCATCATGTCGTGATGTCGGCTCTCTGGGGAGCTAACCAAGCGGCCGTGTGGCATCACCGGGTGCCAGGCGTTGTGCTCCTGAGAGGCAGCATCCACCAGGAGCTCATCAGCTGACAGCCATGGCGGTCTGGGTCAGTGGTCCACAAACTGCAGACGGGAGGATCCACTGCGAATATGTGTGGTGGCACGCTTGAAGAAATATCCTGCCCCTGTTTGGCTTCGTGCATGAACACCTACTCCTAAATTGGATCGCAATTGCATGCTCGGGCATTAGAAGAAAACATGTTATGGCATGCACACTAACGGACCCAGACCCCATGACTCGAATTAGATGCTAAGTGAAGGGCAAATCCCACGGGTGATCGGAATATGTCTGAATTTTCACGGGAAATATCGGTGAACAAAATACTTATTTATCGGCGTAAATGCCTGGATAACTACTGTGGTGTTCTGAAGCCAGGGGCAAACGATATTCAGATACATTTAATGCAATCGGCTTGGTGATGAAGGAATTCGAACATCCGACATTCCCACAACGCATTACCAGTCACGACTATGACATGTGTGACACGGTTGTCGTCATGGTAACAGGCTGAAGTCTTCGCTAAAGCGCCGGATTTATATATCACCTCGGAGATCGCAGTGGCAACGTCGGTGTCCTGTGCGGAGCAGGAGCCGTCGGCCCCGGTAAACACCTCACCTCGACAGCCAGACACTCTCTTTTAAATTCCGATATTTCAGACCGTCTTGCGCATTTCCATGGTGAAAGCACAGCGGAAGCAGGCACGTGGCAGCGTGGTGATTTTAATTTTCAGCGGGTGATGAAGCAGGCGTTTCTTCCACCTCGAACGCCACGGTCGGCTTCACGAAACGGCGTCCGCATTTTGAGCTGGAGAACAGCGTCGACGGTCGTCGAGTTCCGGACGTGCTTCGTCATCAGTCGGCGAGTTGTGATCAGATTACAGCACGGATTGCCCCCGGCGCCGGTCGGAGCTTGCCGAGAGAGCGGGAGACGGTCCGGGTTATCAGGCATGGGGTGATGGTCTGGAGTTGCCAGGCAGCGGGAGAAGGTCCGAGGTTGCCAGACAGCGAGAGACTGCCCGGGGTTGGCAGGCAGCGGGAGACGGCCCGGGGTTGCCAGGCAGCGGAAGACGGCCCGGGGTTGCCAGGCAGCGGGAGACGGCTCAGAGCTATCGGGCAGCGGGACACCGCCCGGAGCTACTGAGCATTGGGAGGCCGCCCGAAGTTGCGGGGAATTTAGGGACCACCCCGGGTTACCGAGCAACTGGAGAACACCAGAAGTTACTGACAGTTGCGGGGAATTGGGGTATCCTCCAGAGTTATCCGGCAGCGGAAGACCACCTCAACTTATCGAACATTGGGAGGGCTATCCAAAGTTGCGGGGCATTGGGAACCATCCGAAGTTGCGGGAACTCACAGTCGCGTCGGCAGCCGACAGCAGGCTGACTCAGATGGCCGCCGGCCGACACACGTCAGAATGGACAAATGGCGCCCGCCCCGCGGCACACAGACAGCAGTGGTACACTGGCACACACCTGGGTCTCTGGATAAGCCAACACGCACCGCCACTTACCTGGACATCAAAGTCAATAGCTGGCGGTGATACGCTGCGAGCCAGTGGTAACAACCTGGTCTCGCGGTGAACGTACCAGCAACGGTGGGCTAAGTAGTGCCAGGCTGACCACCAGCGACAGGCTGACCAAGAGACAGGCTGTCGGACCGTGACCGATCGGCGACCACTACCACCCACCTGGGCCTCGAGGTAGTGGCAGGCTGACCTACCTGAGCCTCGGGGTAGCGGCAGGCTGACCTACCTGAGCCTCGGGGTAGTGGCAGGCTGACCTACCTGAGCCTCGGGGTAGTCACGCATCGCGCCGAGCACGTTGTCTCGCGACAGGCTGAACAGCTCCGAGTAGCCGACTGAGCGGACGTCAGCTGTCCGTCTGCGGCAATACGCCCACACATCGCCTCATGTAGCGACAACCACCACAACAACCACCGCAACAACCGCCACAACCACCACCACGACATACACCGACTGAGCGGACGTCAGCTGTCCGTCTGCGGCAATACGCCCACACATCGCCTCATGTAGCGACAACCACCACAACAACCACCGCAACAACCGCCACAACCACCACCACGACATACACCGACTGAGCGGACGTCAGCTGTCCGTCTGCGGCAATACGCCCACACATCGCCTCATGTAGCGACAACCACCACAACAACCACCACAACAACCACCACAACAACCACCACGACATACACCGACTGAGCGGACGTCAGCTGTCCGTCTGCGGCAATACGCCCACACATCGCCTCATGTAGCGACAACCACCACAACAACCACCGCAACAACCGCCACAACAACCACCACAACAACCACCATAACAACCACCACAACAACCACCACAACAACCACCACAACAACCACCACAACAACCACCATAACATACACCGACTGAGCGGACGTCAGCTGTCCGTCTGCGGCAATACGTCCACCACAACAACCACCACAACAACCACCACAACAACCACCACAACAACCACCACAACAACCACCACAACAACCACCACAACAACCACCATAACATACACCGACTGAGCGGACGTCAGCTGTCCGTCTGCGGCAATACGCCCACACATCGCATCATGTAGCGACAACCGCCACAACAACCACCGCAACAACCGCCACAACAACCACCACGACATACACCGACTGAGCGGAAGTCAGCTGTCCGTGTGCGGCAATAGTCCCACACATCCCCTCATGTAGCGACAAACACCGCGACAACCACTAGCCAGGTGCCCGTCACGAGCCAGATCACTGCGCTGCCACCTCCTGGTGTTTATACGCAACATTACCACACACCAGACACCTTGGCCATTAGAGTATGCTCACCCTAGAAGTGCCATGAAGGGTGGGGGTGGGGATTTCCCCTCCCTGATGTTTTTTTTCCTGGGATAGCAGACGAACGCGTATCGCTATGGGCCTCAAAGTTGGCATACCTTCTGAAAATTGAATACCGGATGTTTATCTTGAATCTTTGTTTAGGAACAGAAGCCACCGATCTATACGAAGTGAAAGTCAGTTCACCGGTTTCAAAGAGTATCATTTTAGGATATTTTTCTGAGAGCCATATATATAGGGCTTCACAGACACCGAAACGTTTTGCATATCGATGTGTAATTATTTGTGCAAAACAAAAACAAAGAAATAGTTTGCGTGACCTCACGTGTGGGGATGAGGCCAAATCAAGGTCACAAAAACTTGTTTTTGTATCTACGTCCAGAATTTCCAAGGTACCAATCATTGTGCATAAACAAGACCGTATGTGATAGAACACGTCGCTTGCAAGGTTTCAGACCACTGCTAGGTCAGATCACGGAGGTATGACTGAAAATGTCTCCTGTGCCCCTATCCGCAGAAGTGACGAATTGTCAAAATGGCATGGATCGTCCTTTTTAGACAGCTAAACCATATCATCTGCTCTTATTACCTGAGTTGACATGTCTTGTACGTATCTCTTTCGATGCTTGTACTATTCAGAGATTATCCTAGGTCACACAGTGATTCTGGCTGGCCTAGTCGTATCCTATGTTTGCAAGCAAGTTAATTTTTGGGTAGTTTTCCACGCTTGATCCGAATTCAGTACTTCGCCCACCTAGCGCCAAAAGTAAAAGAATAGAACTAGGTTAATCATCCAGGCAATCTAATATGATCCAAATTGACCTTGTGGTAACCATTGTTTTCTGTGACAATTTCTGATTCACCGTTCTTTTTTACCACAGAAATGCACAAATAATAGAAATCGATAAGGCGTGAAAAGTGTCACTCTGAAAGTGAATGACCTTGACTGGTCAGTGGTCTGCGGCCGGAAATCCGCGGGTCCAACGCCACACGCATGTAAAGTCGCATGCTTCTACACGCGATAAGCATGGTCATACCAACAAACATACATCCGCAACTGCCCAGCAGCATTCAACTGCTAGAACGCAGGCAGTGGTGACATTTTTCTACGATGATTGGGGTGGGGGCCCGACCTCCTGAAATATCAAGCTCTAACCTGGGTGCCGGTAAGAAGCAGTGGCCATGTGGTATGACGTTCAATGTCCTTGATATCAAGGACAGGGATAAATGCAAGTCAAATTCTAGTCGTGAATATCGCTTTATATCAAGTTATACAAAGCCATCCCTACAAGTCCAAACCCACATCATGACTTGGTGCGTACATATATGTATTGTTTATTATGGTGCTACATTTCCTAGAAAACATGGTAATCAGCTATTCGGCTATAACGAAGTGATGTATAATGTGGCGAGAAAAAAAGAGGAAAATGAGTCATCCCAAAACAATGCTGCGAACGAAACTGTGAAGACGGAATGCACTATACCGAATGGTTATCCTCTAGCAAGCCGCGCAACTATTAGCTGAATATATCAGACCTGGCCGGTACAGGCAGTCAGATTTAAATGGATGACAATCATATGGGACGGGGAGGTAATTAACCTCCATAGGAAAGCTCACTTCGCCACTACATAAATTGCAGATTAATTATTTAGATTATAAGCCGACAAGAATACTTAAAACATAGCATACCTTCGCTATATAATATTCCAAAATCCATAACAGCGTCATGTTTGAGTTCAAGAATGGGGATCAGACGATTGAGCGATCCGGACACTGCCTCTCTCAGAGGGGATACAGAGGGGGCCGTGTGCATCGGCCGCTGTGAAGAGCTTACGAGAATGGTCCTCACACCGTGTTTGTTTCTTTCCCTGTGGTACCATCTCCGACCATTGGTGAAAGCTGCAGTACGTGTGGGACCAAGTTGTGCATGTTGTACATTGTAGGGATACTACAATGCACAACATGAATATAAAGCGCTAGTGATGAAATATGTAGCAGGATAACATCACCCAGTATCACGTTTGCATATCCATCACATAGGATGACATTACCCAATACCAAGTGTACATATACATCACATAGGATAACATCGCGCAGTACCAAGTCTACACATGCTTCACCTAGGATAACATCACCCAGTACCAAGTCTCCCGACTAGCCAAGATGAGTTAATGCTTTCTATGAACATATAGCAACGGTGCTGTGACCTCATGATCCACGAAAAGGTAAGAGCTTATTAAGGTAACAGATTAAAGCCAGTGTTTATTATATCTGGTATTCTATCAGAATAACTAATAAAATAACCGTACCCAGTAAATAACTAATAATACAAACCATATGTAGCATAAACGCAACCACATAACTGCATAACTAGTGTTCGCATGCACAGCCCATGTTAAGTATCTGAGTGTCACGGTAAGCATCACAGTGTCAGTGTAGAGACTGGAGAAACTCATATAATGCTGGACCGGCATTGTAGATGCTCCGGCCGGTACAAATCGCAGTGCACGACTGGATTCCGGAGATGAGCCAAGAAACGAATGACTCCGATACGCTCCAGCGTCAATACGAGGAAATGTGGCCGACGGAGGTCTGATGGAGCGGGATGTAAACGACGCACATTGTACGCTTCAGGCGGCATGCCGGGCACTCGGTGAAATGTTCCGAGGCGACCGTTTTAACACAATAACACACCGGGTGTGGTTGGCGCGGTCTCATGGTGGTGATAATTTCGTGTTCGAACACGCCAGTGAGGCTTAAGGACACGTATTATATATGCATATAAGAGTAAGCATATAAGCATATAAGATTTAAGCATGTAAGACACATATTCACCGATATCTAACTGATGAGCGTGTGGCGATTGCGCCTCAAATATAATGCAACCCCCTCTAGCGCTTGAACTTCAACGTAGTGCCACTGATTTGGTATAATATATTGGACTACAACCAAATCCCACGTGTCCTGTTGGAGACAACCAACCAAGCAGCACACAGCGATCCATCAATTATGTCGCCTGGCGTATTCAAGTGCATGGAGAATTAGTTATTCATTGCAGTCTCAAACGGATCAGTTGGTACCTCTTGCCAGTCGGATCACAGCCAAAATTACACTGGATACCAACGCTGATAACTAGCTTAATTTCCCATGATAGTGAAATATCGGCCCACACAACTCAGGCCAAATACTAGGCTTCTTCATTAAGAGTCGGACAGACATACTTGGAACATTATAAGGCGTACAAGCGCGGACCATAGGGCTTCTATTGGTCTTCATATTTATATTATGTGCATGGTTCAGGGTGTTTTCTGTGGTTGGTACCCGGATGCGGTGGCTGCAGCAACCAATCTCGCTTGTCAATGGTCGTTGTAAACGTCACTTTGATAATGTTGTGGAGGAGAGTCGATCGCTAAAATGATCTTGCATGAGTATAATGACTAGAAACCATCCTTGGAAACTTGGATACGAAAATGTGATGAATGTGAAGAAAACAAATAGTAAGTTGGAAATGGCTGACGAAAAGCTAGCCAAGAAGTTCGAATAAATGAACACCGACTTTGGCGTCGACAAATGTTCTAAATGTTCTTGACTGCTAGTTGTCTGGCTATACCATGCTACAACCAGCATCCGCATCGCAGCGTCCTTGTGTGTAAAAAGTAATTAAGGCGAACGCCTAAAGCCCAACCAAACTTACTTGTTCAGCCCGTCCAGATTGAGGATTCCGATCTCGCCAAAGAAGTCCCCCGCTTTCATCGTGGTGAGAACTTTTCCATTATCGCTGAAAGAACAGCGGCCGGGTTAATCCGTGCAGATCGATGCGTGGACTGCTGGAATCGCGATCACAGGCGCAGGCTCGAGTCGGACTTTGATCGGAGCGACAGGCGCGGTCAGCGCATCTGACGGCTTTCGTGGCCTGTCGTTCACGGTCAACATATGCAGGCAGGGGCGTCGATTTGTATCCTTTTGCGGGGGCCATGGCCCCCGCATTGCTGATCTTGGCCCCCCCAATGTTGATTTGGGCCCCCCAATAACCCATGCTATTTTTATGCTGATAAAAAGCTAAAGGAAAAAAAAGGAAGAAAAACACTGTTAGGTACATAGAAAACTTAGTTGATGTTAACCAGCACATTTTGTACTGAAAAAGAACAGATTTGGACAAGATAGTGGAGTGAGCAGGGGCGTCGATTTGTATCCTTTTGTGGGGGCCGTGGCCCCACCAATGTTGATCTTGGCCCCCCAATGTTGATTTGGGCCCCCAATAACCCATGCTATTTTTATGCTGATAAAAAGCTAAAGGAAAAAAAAGAAGAAAAACACGGTGTTAGGTACATAGAAAACTTAGTTGATGTTAACGAGCACATTTTGTACTGAAAAAGAACAGATTTGGACTAGATAGTGGAGTGAGCAGGGGCGTCGATTTGTATCCTTTTGTGGGGGCCGTGGCCCCACCAATGTTGATCTTGGCCCCCAAATGTTGATTTGGCCCCCCCAATAACCTATGCTATTTTATGCTGATAAGACAGCTAAAGGGAAAAAAATGAAAAACACCATGCTAGGTAAGTAGAAACATTGATGTTAACCAGCACATTTTGTACTGAAAAGAAATAGATTTGGATTAGATAGTGGACTGACCCTCCACTTTTTGCTGAAAAATGTAAAATTGTGTGCAAAAACAAACAAAATAGCTGAAATTCCCTCCACTGTGGAAGTACAGCTTACATCATAAAATGTCGAGATTAGCAATGCTGATGCATTTTAAACCAGATTTTCTGAAAGAAAATTTGCTAAGCAACTAAACGCCAATTGCATGGTCATACTGATGTTTGTACACACCAGCAGGGGTGTCGATTTGTATCCTTTTGTGGGGGCCATGGCCCCACCAATGTTGATCTTGGCCCCCCAATGTTGATTTGGGCCCTGCCCTCAATAACCTATGCTATTTTTATGCTGATAAAAAAGTGAAAGGAAAAAAAGAAGAAAAAAAAACACTGCCAGGTACATAGAAAATGTAGTTGATGTTAACCAGCACATTTTGTACTGAAAGGAAACAGATTTGGATTACATAGTGGGCTGACTCTCCACCTTTTGCTATGAAATTCAAAATTGAGTGCAAACAAAAAATAGCTGGATTTCCCTCCCCTGTGGAAGGACAACTTACATCATAAAATGTTAAGAATAGCTGATGCTAATGCATTTTAAACCAGATTGTTCAACAACAAAAAATGTTCAGCCACAAAACAACAATTGCATTGTCATACTGATGTTTGTATACACCACCAATGGCAAAACCACATGCATATGGAGCTTGAATAAGGTTCATTCCATTCTCACTTTCCAGTCATTGTCAAACTTGCATACCAGTGAGTGAACCAGTGAACAACAATCACAGTTATCATTGAGATTGTGGATATACAAACTAGAATTATCTTCAACAGCCCACCCATCACACCATCAGCTTGATATTTACCTGGTGCCTACCTAGGTACCTACATGCCCAGTGACAATGTGGATATTCTTTTACTTTCTGCCATAGCGTTGTTTACACTAGATATGTAACCGAATGTGCCGCATATCGGCAGGAAATGTCGCACTGTTCAAATATACCACTGGATATGGATGCAACGTTTTGATGACGTCACAAACAGTCACAGTGATACGACTTATTCGCCCATCGGGAAACCGGACGATGTTGCAACATTACATATGACTCAGTGCAGCGTGAAACTGCCATGAGACCATCGCAGTGGCTTCAGATCATCAGTACCTCTTCAAATAGATCCATATGCATGCATTCAATTTTGATATGGGGAATCCAAGTCTCAAACTGAACCAACGAGAGCCATGTGTGAGCCAATCTGCTAGCTTATGACACCATGAAAGACAAAACTCAGCAATAAGCTGCATGGACACTGCATTATAATTGATATTCCTGAGCAATATGTACTAAGTTATGGCGCACATGACTTCCAAAGCAAACCTTAAAAGGTACACCAAAGTTAGCCTTCAAGCCTTGGTGACGTCACAGCTTTTTCCTCATATATTGCAGAAATTGGTAGCATCAGGCATGTTTCAATTTCGCTGCGCATGGGGGGAGAGTGATTTTTTAGGCGTGCCGGACCATAAAGGTCATTTGCGCTGCCTCTAAAGCGAGTACGTTACATGCCTGTCTATAATAGCGAGTGTTTGCTATCAAGGTGCAGGCAGGTGAACATTTACGTTAAGGGAATTTTACGTTATAGTTTGTGTGATATTTTAGGTGCTGAAGGCGGGGGCTGATATGGGGACATGTCTAAATGGTTTAATTTTACTTTGCTCCTCCACAAAATAATTTGTAGTTTTGGTGGGGGTGGGGCTGCGCATGCGACGTGCGAAGTTTATGCATTGCCCATATAGTTTTGCAAGTTACATGATTTTTTCTCGACAAAATGGAGGACTACCAGGGGGGGGTCGATTTGTATCCTTTTGTGGGGATCATGGCCCCACCAATGTTGATCTTGGCCCCCGCAATGTTGATTTGGGCCCCCCAATAACCTATGCTATTTTATGCTGATAAGAAAGCTAAAGGGAAAAAATGAAAAAATATCATGCTAACTAGAAAGATTGATGTTAACCAGCACATTTTGTACTGAATAGAAACAGATTTGGATTAGATAGTGGACTGACTCTCCACCTTTTGCTGAAAAATGTAAAATTTTGTGCAAAAAAACAAACAAAATAGCAGTATTTCCCTCCACTGTGGAAGTACAGCTTACATCATAAAATGTTGAAATAAGCAATGCTAATGCATTTTAAACCAGATTGTCTGAAGAAAAAAATCCGCTAAGCAACTAAACAACAATTGCATGGTCATACTGATGTTGGTACACACCACCAATGGCAAAACCACATGCATATGGAGCTTGAACATCATTAATTCCATTCTCAATTTCCAGTCATTGTCAAACTTGCATGCAAATCATGGTTATCATTGATATTGTGGATATACAAACTATAATTATATTCAGTAACCTACCCATCACACCATCAGCTTGATATTTACCAAGGTACCTACCTACCTACATACCCAATGACAATGTGCATTGATATTGATATGGGGCTACCCAATCTCAAACTGAACCAACAAAAGCCACGTTTGAGCCAATCTGCCAGCCTATGAAAACACGAGAGCAAAGTCAGCAAGAAGCCGTATAGACACCTCATTATAATTGATATTCCTGAAGAAAGCAATGGTTAGTAAGCTATTGCCACACATGACTTCCTAAACAAACCCTAAAGAGTCATAGAAGACCAGTGTCTGATAGCGGCCAAGGCCTGTAGCGGCATGAAATTCCCCCCCCCCACGATACTATTACCTTAGAAGGTACACCAAAATTCGCCGTCAAGATTTGGTGACGTCATAGCTTTTTTCTCTTATATTGCAGATATTGGTAGCATCAGGCGTGTTTCAATTTCACTGCGCATGAGAGAGTTATAGCATTTTTCAATTTTCAATTTTCAAAGTTTAAAGAACTTAACCAAGCCGAACCTAACCTATTTTAAGTTGCTGTTGAATAAAAAAGATTGGTAAACTTGCAGTTCAAGGTGATTTTTTGTTTGTTCTAATTTTTCTTCAGAATACCATGTTCATGACGGTGACTAAGACGATGGGACCACTTATTTTCGGTGCAAATATATTTAATTTTAATTTGAAAAAAATGACAAATTGTCCAACTGAAAAATTTAAACCAACCTACCCTAACCAATCCTAACCAATTTGTTTGCTTTATGGTGACAAATGTGTGTAAGCACTTTTCTTGGTTGGTTGGTTAGTTATTTGGGCTTACGGCCGCATTGACTGCGTCGGTCATACAGCGCCCACAACACTTTCCTTGTTCCTTAAAGCACAATAATACCAAAAAGTTTTTAAAAAACAAAAAACAAACATGTTCAGACTTTTGTTTTCTTCAAAAGCAGCTTAGGTTAGGTTAGGTTGGGTTAGGTTTCTTTATTAAGGTTGAGAATTTTCAGAAAATAAATTAATTGACATTTTTATTTTGTTTATTTTTTTGTTCTCAAACGATACGTTAGGCTAGGTTAGGTTAGGTTTTGTTGCATTAAAGAAAAAAACATTGATGTTTATGTTATGTTACCGAACTCAAAGCCCTTTTTGGTAATATTTTGCTCACAACCTGAAAAGTAAGCATTCACAAAGAAAATAAGTGGATCCAATCATCTTAGTCACCTTCATAAACATGGTATTCTGCACAAAAAATTTTAAAAAAGGAAAAAAAAGAACACCTTAAACTGCAAGGTTACCCATTAATTCGAAATTTTTGGGGAAACTTTTTGGACATTTTGTGAAAAGTTTTCCCACTTGGAAAGCCTAAACTAACCCAACTTAGCCAAATCTAACCCATTTGTTTGCTATATGGAATTAAATGTGTGTAAAAACTTGTCTTGTTACCACCTTAAAGCACAATAATACCGGTTTAGCTAGGTTAGGCTAGTTTAGATGCTGAACTTCGAAATTAAAAAAAAAATTCAAGCATAAAATAAAATCGGAAATTTTCCTTCAAAAGGAGCTGACGTTAGGTTCGGTTAGGCTGGGTTCGGTTGTTCAATTTATAAAATTTTCGAAATGTACCTCGCTTAATTTTGGTTTCTATTTTTTTCTCCAAAGCAGGGGCGTCGATTTGTATCCTTTTGTGGGGGCCATTGCTCCACCAATTTTGATCTTGGCCCCCTCAATGTTGATTTGCTCCCCCCCCAATAACATATGCTATTTTTATGCTGAGAAGAAAGTTAAAGAAAAAAAGAAGAAAAAACACCATGCAACTTACGTAGCTTAGTTGATGCCAACCAGCACATTTTGTACTGAAATGAAACAGATTTGAATTGGATAGACTCTCCACCCTTTGCTTTAAAATTGACAACTTTATGGAAAAAAACAAAGGAATTGGATTTCCTTCCAATTTGCAAGCACGACTTACATCATAAAAGCAACCGTAATCCTTGGCAACGCGGTACATAGTTTATCGTCGCTTTACCGAGGCTTATTTACTGACGCACCCGAGCAGAAATCGGGCATATTCCAAATTCGTTGGAGAAATTCGGCGCAGCCTGGCAATCGCACTCGTGACGTCACAGCTCAGAAATATGGGCCTGTGGCGGCTGCAGAAGTGACAAACACCTGCTTGTAAGTTATATAAGGTCAAAGCCCATCACCAAATGTGTCTGGAGAGACTTGATAGGCACGTGCGCGCAATAAATGCCACAAATCGTGGTGGGCGTTTCTCAGAACATCCAAATAAAAAATTCCATTTACAAAAATTACAGCGCCTAAAGTCTAAATTTGAGGTTGCAGTCGACAAATGTGACGGAGGTGAGACATTCTTGATGCAATTGCGCGCAGTGTTTAATCCGTAGCCCAATCTCATGTGACGTACTGATTCGTTTTGTACTTCGCACTTTCTGATGTATCTGCATATTGGTGTGATTTTAAATAGTGAATAAATAGCCTGCTGCTATTTAATCCCCAAAGGAACAGTAGTTGAAGAAGTAGGCAGGTAAGCTTGAACAAGAACATCCAAATAAAAAATTCCAGTTACAAAAATTACAGCGCCTAAAGTCCAGTCCATGCCTTTTTCTGATTTGTGCTCAGGGTTTCCATTTTAATATCACATAACTATCACGTATGTCTTCAAGAAGGGCGGTTTTTAGTTTACTTTTATTAATATTTTCACTCCACTGCACCTGGTGCTTTTTCTGTCCTGGACTGGGGCACCTAGTGTTGCATTTCCGTCCAGGGGTTGGCACACCTTTTGGTAAATTTAAAGCTTAAGGCAATTTCTGATTTCTTGATTTGTTTAATGCAATGTTTAAGAATGTGATGAACATGATGTTACTGCTCACTTTGGTAAAGTTGTGTTTTAAGGTGTTTTATGAATTCGTGGAATGTAAATTATGAATGTGACCCAAATTATGGGACCACTCATTTTCTATACAAATGCCTACATTTCAGATTGTGAGCAAAATAACACAAAAAGGCTTTGAATTGGGTGTCATAAGATAAGCTATTCTTTTTAAATAAAAAGAAATGCAACATAACCTAACCTAACCTAGCCTACCCTCCCTTTGGAGAAAAACAAAACCAAAACATCAAGTTGTAAAAATTTCAAGCAATGTATTTTTTTACAATAAAAAATGTAACCCAACTTAACATGTTGAAATGTAAAAGAACAATAACATGTTGAAAGTACTATATTTTCAGGAATGGAATCCTGTGCTGATGATATTTTCTGTAATAAATTTACAAATCAGATCTACATCATTAGTGTTAATAAATATGAAAAATTCATAGAAATGCATGCACCGGTTTGTGGACAAGAAGTTATTCTGATGATTTCTGATGTATTGGAACATAACAAATGTTTCATGATAGAAGCAGGCAAAGTTAAAGTACTTATATCTCAATAAATGGGCAGTTCACTAACAAGAGAGCAAATTCACTCAAATGGCACTCAAAACACCAGGCGGCCTACTCTTTTTGCAAGTTTAAAATCGATGACAGTGCTTTCTTGAATCATGTTTAAAGCACATGAAGGAAATGTATTGCTGACACTTGTAAGGAACTGATGTGCAATCTGCAATCTACTCTCGATCGGGCAATCTGCGGAAAAAAACACGTTGAGCAGCCGCAGTGGCGTACTAATGGGAAAAGTTCCCCTCCCTAATGTCAGGCACCAATGAAATACTTTCACCCACCGTCATTACTATTCAGGTCTGCTGTGCTCTGATGCTCCATCAATGCCGGTGTGTTTTAGCCTGCATCTGATCGCTGAAGTATTTTTATTTAAGCCGGTGTGTGTTTGTTGGTGTGTGGAGTGAGGAGGAGGGTAACGGTGACGGTGACGGTGACGATAGATCCGAGCCCACTATATGGCACGGCAGTCGCATGCTATTACTCAGAGTTGTTATGTTGACATGTACTGAGCACTGCTCTTTTAATTATGTGAGTTAATCAGTTATTGGACGATTTTCCCCGTTGGTGAGGATGCTGAATAAACATAAACATACACATCGTCGAATAAAAAATCGGAATTTCTGAGATCCGAAAATATAGTGGGCTAAATCCGACGAGTTTTTTTTTTGGGTGGGGGGTTCTAGTGCGTTGGCACTTCGGCCCCCCCCCAATGCTTTTCAAAAATCGACACCCCTGTATGCAGGCGTCAGTTTGGCCTGGCCCGTGGCAGCGCATCAGGTCGACAGACGTCCGATGACCGTCCGGCGCGCTCTGTGACCGACTCGCGCCACGTTCAAGAGCGCGCCACCTCAACGGCGGGAGTTTCCTGCACACGTGCCGGGAGAATCGCCCACCGGACTTGCAACGCGGAAAACACGGCCTCCGCTGAGCCACGGACTGTCATCGGCCATCTGATAAACGCGTAAGGCCAGCCGGTGAGACGCAGTGAGCTCGCTTCGGAATTGTCGATACTATCCGATAAATACCTACATATCCTAAAAGGGTTACTATCTAGCTAGGTTACTAGCGGCTACATGACCAGTGCAGTCGATGCACCCTAAAGCCCAGAGGCACATCCAAGCGGGGGGGCCGTCCCCTGACCAGAAAATGCACAAGCTCAAACAAGAAATTTTGGGATTTGCACCACGGCAAACCGGAAATTTCGGCGCGCGAAACGCCGAAACGGTCTCGGTAGCATTTTTTTGGGTAAGGGGTCGGGTTTATCCGTAAGAAACTCCTGGCTGCACCACTGGTTGATAGCACCTTCACGGGAAATGCTCTGGTAGATGGCTCCAGCTCTCCCACTCTGGTATACGACAGGCGCTGCGGTCTAGCAGATGAAACAGATTCTAGAACTTAACGAGACCGACACTTTGACACATTGGCTCTGGATTCTAGACGTGAATCCTTCTACACAGTCTGCTCTTTTGTCTTCCTATGGCATCTGGCCTCGCCATCGTTCTCCAATACTTTTGGAGTGCTTCTGCCAAGCATGACTTGTAGGGGTACAGTATGCGTTCCATTATCAATGCGGCTTGAACAATTTTCACGGGCTTCACTGTTGAGGCCATGACCATCATTGACATCCGTTCCCCACCACCCACACTTCCGGAACCATGTCAATGGCCCTGGACTCATAAACCAGCGAGATAGTGCTGACAGTCCAGACACCGGCACAGAATTGGACTATCTGGGAGCGGATCCATTTAAATGGGAGCTATAAGCGTCGTGAGGAACAGATTTAGACAACAGAAGCAGAGTCTGAATGTTGTCGGTGCTTAGCTGTTGTAAATATGTTCGTGAAGTGCCCTTCAACGCAGGCTTGATTACATTCGTCGTGCTTTCGGTGGATATTGATCTCATGACTTCCAGGATATCCACAACGGTTACTGACTTGAAACAGTCGCTGCCCTTACGACATCCAGAACATCCTGAACAATCGCCGGGCTATTGATCTCTGGGACATCCTCAACAACCACTGCCATGGCGACTTCCAAAATGCGCTCGACAGACACGGACCTGATGACCTCTAGAATGCCGTCGGCGATGATGAACATCTCGCGGGCCACCTCGCCCTTCCTACAGATCAGGTCACCGGGCGTGAAGATGTAGGCGCGCATCTTCAGCACCAGATCGTGCAGGAACTCCGGCTGGCACGCCTTGAAGATGGTCACCTGCAACGAAGCGCCAGCCGTGACGCGTGCGAGCACGGCATGCCGCATGCTGCACGCCGCAGCTCAAAGTTGCCGCGTGCACCGTTCACGGGGCACGCGAGTCAGCGCGTGCCGGGGACACCTGAACCGCTCTACCTCCCCTCCTACAGCCCCGTTCACGGGGCACGCAAGCCAGCGCGTGCCGGGGACACCTGCACCGTTTCACCTGCCCTCCTGCAGCCCCGTTCACGGGGCACGCAAGCCAGCACGTGCCGGGGACACCTGCACCGTTCCACCTCCCCTCCTGCAGCCCCGTTCACGGGGCACGCAAGCCAGCACGTGCCGGGGACACCTGCACCGTTCCACCTCCCCTCCTGCAGCCCCGTTCACGGGGCACGCAAGCCAGCACGTGCCGGGGACGCCTACACCGCCCCACCTCCTTTACTGCGGTCCGTTCACGGGGCACGCTTGCCGGGGACACCTGCACCGCTCCACCTCCTTTCCTGCACCGCCCCACCTCCCTTCCTGCAGTGCCGTTCGCGGCCCGTTCGGCGGGCGCGCGCGCGGTACCTTTTTGAGCGTCATCAGGTTGACGTGCAGGGCCAGCTCGGTGCGCAGCTTGTCGGGCAGCAGGCCGAGTGCGGCATTGATGTCGCCGCCGCCCTGGATGTGACCACGTGACCACGAGTAGTCGTACCAGCGCTGCACGCGCCGCTGCATGTCGCGAGGCACGCGGTGGTGGCGCATGTACATCTTGGCGCTGTCCTGCGGGCGGCTCGCGGTCAGTGGTAGTGGTATTGGTCACTTAGTCACGCACCCGGTGTCGACTGCAAGGGACATGCTGACAAACCTTGAGGTATTGTGTTCCGAACCGGGCGTGACGTAGAAGTGGATGGAAATGGGAGGGGGGGGGGACGCCTTAATTCATTTCTTCTATGTAGTGCCTTAGAGTTAATGCCACGGTTTTCAAGAAGTGGGTCACAAGAGAAGGAGATGACTGTCCCCGTTTGCCACATCTATCGCTATAACCAACAAATGTGTGTGTGAAGTGATATATTTCCCGTCAAGAAGGAATGACTGAGTTTCGTGTAGCCAAGCGGAGACGGTCAGGCGCATTTCCTTTCAGCTGGGTATTTAAATTACAGAAAGGCCACGAAGTACGTTCTGACGCAGCTCGATAGAAAGGAGGATGTAGCCTGTAGCTGCCTAGATGCCTAGATGTAGCTGCATTCAAGCCCGCTTGAAGGAAGCCCTTTGGACAAAGACTGGCTATAGGTCCTGTCCTGTGGCTAATGAGAGCGGCCATCCGGTGGCACTGAGGATAGACCAGCCAGTAGCATCGTTTACAACGCCAATAAACAGAAATGCATCAAACGGCGAAAGGCGTCGTTGCAACGACAAATTTGATGACTGTTACCAAGCTTGGCGTCAAAACGACGCGAAATGCGGTTAACGATACCAGGCGCGTTTTCGCCGCGCACAGGAGGGCGGGCTGAGCGGTCACCACATGGCGGCTCGTAACAATGCTAATAACCATTGCCCCACGGGAATATACTATTAACGATACGTCGTTCAGCGGCAGCCGGGACAGACCGGCACCCAAGTCTTAGCTGAGGATTAACCAGTCGGTGTCAGCTGACGAAATACCGGTCAATGGCAGCTGGGGATCAATTGCCTAGTGGCAGCTCTGTTGATAAATTGGTCGGCGGTCAATGACAGGAAGATAACAGTAGCCCAGGCAGTCAGCAATATATCGGATCTGGACAGTCTAAGACAGACAGATGGATAGTTTATTGGTTTATGGAGTTCATTAACATCACCGGGTAAACCGGATGATGGCACACCAGACAAGCAGCTCTGGGTAAGCCGGCTGGCGGAAAAGCCAGGAAACATAACCAGTGGCAACTCAGCTTTAGCACCTTCAATGGACACTCATAATATGCAACACCTGAGTTAATGTTTCAAAACTGAACCCACTCCGGCATTCATTGTAAGCATTTCCGCGAATTTTTATTCAGGGATGGTATTTCTTCTGTTGTGTGCAAATGAATGAATAAAGGAAGGAATACAATGTCTCATTAAATATGACGTCCTCTTTGAAGCTATAAAACAGATCGCCAAAACGACTACATTTTAGTGAGATTAAGCTATCGTTCACGGCACTTGATCAGCATCACGTCTCAATCATGCAAATTACACCTTCAAATCCAGAAAACCAACATGTTTGAGATGTGACTCTCATGAAATGCCCTGCACCTTAACCACACTAAAATATAATGATTTTGTTGGCAATTTTTTTTGTAACTTCCAAGAGGTCATATTAAATATCACCGTTAGATCTCATGATGTTCCTTGCCACTCAACACTCAAACACATATGACATGAAGTGTTTCATTTAATTCCAACACACATCAGAAACAAACTTCACTCGGAGGCAGTCACAAACAAGTCTACTCATTACAATAGACATACATAGGCCGAAGTTGGGACGAGACTGAGAAATTACAGTCATTAGGTCTTCAAAAATCATCTATGACCTGTGTAGCCGAGAGTGTCAAGTTTGCGGCTAGCCTCTGCGGGCTCGGCAATGTATTAAATCCCTGGTCAGCTGAGACCCGACTGCAGACTGCCGATACAGCTCAATGGATTTATCTTTCGGAACACGGCTGCCAACAAGCAATGACGTGGTCCATAGAAGCAGAACTTCATCCAGCACCAGAATGGTCCACTGAGATGAACAGCTGATGGGTGATGCTGAGCAATTTGTCACCAGTTCAGAACTGATTCACATCAGAACTGTTCATAGGTTTTTAAGATTCTGACATAGTACGTGATTTAATTTTACTTATTTTCATTCTACTTTTATGTGCGCGTTTTCTTTTTAGCGGTACACATGGATCACTCAAATACAGCCTCTGGATTTTATAGATTATGTTCGCATAGCCGGCAATATTGAAGATGCCTAAGAGTATGGAAGATTAACAAACGCACTGGAACTCTGATTCCAGTTTCAATTCATACTCGATACAAATGTTCAACACAGAACATAATTGTTTTGGCCCCATTTTCCACATTAACTAATGCGGGACACGATCACAAAACAGCACGCCATTAACTGGAATGATAAAGGATAACTGGAATAATTAAATTAACTGGAATAATTAAATATTGCTAATTTTGGGACTTGTGAGCACGAACAAACATCTACCATGTCACACACAGTGCGAATAGAAATATCATCTAGTGCTATGCACAACAGGGGCGGATACAGGAGGAGAGAGGGGAGAGGCACTGGGGGCATGTGCCCCCATGGAAAGGTGGAGCCGCTCCGGCCGAAAAAGCGTTCCCTCAGGAAGTCTCGAGTTAACCCACCCTCCCCTGCTCAACGATATTTTTTAGCCAAAGACGCCTCTTTCAGATGGTCTCTTCAGTATGCTCGAATGCATCTCCTCTCCTCCTCGCTCAAAGCATTTTCCCTCCAAGGAAATTTACCACCCATGGAATTGAATCCGCTCCTGATGCAAGACGAATTGACTTTCTTCCGGACTCTCAGATGGAACACAAATAATGGTTGGTTGTAGCTTCGCGACGCTTTATGGCGTTGCCTTCCTCTCACCCTGGCAGGAAGGGCGATCACCACGTTGAATCGAACCCTGTACCACTGGCATGCCAGATGCTTAGCTCAAACACTGAGCTACCGACGCCCTGAATACAAATACTGCAGAGATATTATATGCAAGGACATATGTTGAATGAAGAACACTAATTGGCCGATGTCTTATTATAAGCGTTATCTTTTAGAAAGGTAATGTTAGAACGGAAAATAGAAGGAAAATGAGCAGCTTGTAGTGGCTGCTTATCACGAAGAATTAATTACATTTTCTTACTCCTATCACATGATCAACTCATCCTTCCAATCCAAATGCGTAGCGTAATTTTTCCTTCTCCTTGTTGGCCGTCTTATCAGGCCGTATTGAAGTAATGGAGGCTATGGGCTCCATCCCTTCTACATTTTGTGGTCCAGTTCAACCGGCACAACACATACTCGTAAGTTTGGCGACATATGAACCGTCCACCGAGCAAAGCATGACGTGTCCGCCCGGAGATATTTCAATCATACAGTAATACATTTTCTTACCAGCAGTCGCTCAAACTCCAGGCGATTAGCATTTCGATTTGTTATCACGTTGCCCACCTGACCTGGAAGTGAATGAGATCGGTTCAGTATCTAATGGTGAGAATGCAATGTCACGGTACATGTACACGGTACGCGTAAGCGCTCCCAGCCACAGCGCAGCCAGTTAGCCGGGTGTTTACTTTCTTCTCAATATATACCGGTGGAATTATCTGTGCATTACCGCACAATAGTGGACGAATCTACTGTCATATTGGCAGGGATATTTTTATTTTAATTAAGCTTCTTGAAAGCGAATGCTGTTGGCGGTAAGACACTCAAAAATGCATCGGCCAAAGCTTCCACGCTGCCGCTGCAGTGTCTATTGCAATATTAAGCACAAATGTATTGTCTTCCAGACCAAGACAACATGAATCAAGCATGAGTAAATTCACTCCCAAAGAAACCAAATTAGATGAAATAAGAACATCGTTTACTTGTACAGCGCCCTAGAGCGTTTACCTGTTGCCCAGTTATGACGGTGAACGTCTGCATTAAAATATGAATTTCCATCAGTTCCCAAGGATACTTATCATGCGGAAGAAGACCTGGATCAGAATAGCACTTAGCAGGCGTAAGAGGGCACGGACTGGAGGGGCACTTATCAGGAAGAAGAGGGCCCGGATCTGAGGGGCACTTATCGGCCCGGACCTGAGTGGAACTTATCGGCCCGGATCTGAGGGGCACTTATCAGGCGGAAGAGGGCCGGGATCGGAGGTTGTCCACCCACCGTCAGTGGCAGACATTCTCATCTGTCATCTCCCAGCTGTTGCCAGTCTGAATGTCGCTGTGCCCTCGCATTGTGTCTCCTTTATTGACCGTGGCGGCATCTGGACCCCGCTGGGTCGAGACGGCGGTTTAATGTAGCGTGGCGTGGATGCCGAACATATCAGATGGGAGCCCTGCCAGCGCGGGCAGTGGCACACTGCCCGTCACACCGCTGACAGATACTGTTATGTCCTCCCCGGCTGAGGAGGCGTACCATCTACCAGTACTGGGCGGGGGCGGGGGGCGAGGGCCCGCCCCCTTTGCACCCAAAAATACACTTGGTCAAGCGAGAACTTCTGAGATTCTAACGGCGCACACCCTAATTTTATAACGTGCTTCGAACGCCGGAAATTTATATATTTCATCACTTTTTTTTGGGTGGGGGGGGGTCGACCTCCTTAGGAAAACCATGGCTGCGGCACTATATATCTGTCACCTGATGCTGGGAAAAGTCTACCGCTTGAGCTACGTATTGTAATATTGCTGTCGACGCACCTGTGCGCCCTTCTGATCGAAAAGCAGGGGTGGTTTTCAAGGGTAATCGGACTAAGCATAGATAACCAAATTTTAATAATTCTGGAACTGATCATTCGATGCAGTTTTTTTGCATATGCAGTACAAGCATGCCCTAAGACCTGCTATCATCAATCCAACTCCAGTCACCCCATTTTCTATCCCCACATCATATAATTAAAAATAAAATGATTGTACCTAAAGAATGCTCCAACCTACATTAAACCACATTCAATGAGGGATTCCCCACCACATCACCAGGCAGCCCATTCCGATGATCAACCACCCTTTGACTGAACATTTGTTGGCGTCTAACTGCAATACACCTTGACTTGTCTAACCGAACTGATGACTCCCATGTGATGCCCTCAAAGAAGAACATTATATAGATTGACATCTAACCATTTTATTATTATCAGCATGTCAATCAAATCACCTCTGAATCTTTCATACTTGGGTGATCCCATATCTAATGCCATAATTCTCTCTCCATATCCTAAATTTCCTAGTTCACTGATAAGCTTTGAGCTGAACTCGTCTTTACCATGCCTATATCTCTTGCTAAATAAGGGTTTCATGTGCACAATATTCCAAGTGGGGTCACACATAGGCCAAGCGCAATTGCTTTCTTCGTAGCTTCCTTGCTTTATATTTCACAATCTTAGTAATTATCCTAAGCATGTCTAATTGCCACGTTCCTAGTTGAGTTGCATTGTTTTGTTCTGCTTTAAGGTCACTTAAAACTAACACATTAATTTGTTTCCTCTTCGATAACATGCAGTTCATTACCTTCAGCAGACCCTGACAGCAGAAAATAGTTATGCTGCCATGGTGATCTCCAGATAAGCATCACTACCCTACTAAGCGTTACTATGAAGGAACCTACACTGGTTTCCAAATATGGCAAATCATAAAGATGAACTTGAATGCTTTTCACACCAAGCTCCTGCAATACTTGGACTGGATGTTGGAAGCCCATATAGTTTGTGATAAACTGCCTTTCGTGAGTACTCATAGCTAAGGGAGTGCGATCCTTTAAATCCATATGTATCTACTTCTTCACATTCATTATTGGCTTGGTCTGAATCAAAATGGCCCATCTGCTACAAATTATTCTTGAATTGCTACTCTTTCACTGGTTTTCCCACCTACAGGTCCATGGTGGCATAAACCATTGACCTGCTCCCTTTCCTGTTATGTTGGTAGATGAGCAAGCCAGGAGACGATCTCCTAGAGCAATCATTATCCATCTTTATCATTCTCCATTCTCAAAGCAGAACAAAGCAAGAAATGGACCATCAAAACCAAAGCTAGGTTGAAGACGGAAGTTAAACATAATGGCATGAACATGAGCAACAATAGCACCAAAGCTAACATGTTCAAATCAGATTGATTTCTTCCTTCTATTGGCCAGAGCATGTAAAACAACATGTTGACAAATAATTTCATTAATATTTGACAATTAGATTGCCAAATTATGTCACATATAATGAATTGATTACTGCGATTGTTAATAACTAACGAGTTATTGATAGCGCTTTATTGCTACCTTTGCTTTGTGCAATGTTTCATGCTTTGTATTACTACGAATCAAATTATTAACGCAGCATATAAAATAACTGAATCATTCGTATCTTCTCCAAGAACCATCATTGGATGGCAATAGATATTTCACGGACGGCACCTACACTAACACTTCGAACGCTGTTGTCCATTAATATTCTATCGATCGGCTAGCGATTAAGCCCGATTCTTCATCGTGCAAATTCATGGTAGACCATTTGGATCTAAAATACTCTAAAATACGTAGCCAACCACCAACCGAAATCAAATATAATTCTGGCATTTTGAAGTTCGGGGGGGGGGGGAGAGGCGTAGGGCTGGCCAGGAAAAATTAGTTTACCCACTCACAATGCACCAGTACCACCCCTGTCGGGAAGCAGACGTGTGGCTGTGGTGCCTTGGTCGGAACAGCGTTCTGCATTTGTTGCAGCCCACAAGCCGGTGGACCGAGCAGGTCAAGGTCGTCGGCGGAACAGAGCAATACATTCAAAAAAGGATTGTGCGAACACTCACCAACAATTGTAGCAAAGATGAACACGCCTATGAGGTAGCTGACGATGGTGAAAAGGTACCTGCAGGCATACGCATACAGTGTGAGCTATTTCTGTCGACACCTTCACTAAGCATTCCGAGAACACTTGGACACGAGCCATAGTCGTCTATCGCTGTCACCGGCAAAGGTTCCACATATCCGGAGCGGCCTTGCCGACGTTTCCCGAGGTAGTGTTTTCGATAATAAATAAGATTGCGCTGGTCATTGCATCAACATAATGCTGGTATTTTGTCACCCACAATCTCACCGCCCAGACTGATAGGCTGGTTCAAGGGCTCATGTGCTTTACCACGGTAAGTGTATGGTGCGCAGGATAGGGGGGGGGGGGCGGGGGTCTGATAGTCTGTCAATAAATTGCTCACAGGCGAAGGTCGGCTTAATAAGAGCAGCAAGTTGAAGAAGCAACACATGGTGATCACTGCCAAAAAAATGCTGCGCTGCCAGAGCCATTAAAAGGCATCCTCGCGGCCATTGCGAGGCATGCGATTTTAACAGCCGAGGAAAAATACCCTGCACGTAATGCTTACGGTAGCGCAGCTCCTTTTTCGTTGCTTCACCATCGATATCCGTTGGAAATTCAGGTTACAAGCGCTCACAATATATCCGTGTATGTTGCCTTATGTCCGAACCGATTGAATAAACCTCCCTGCGTACGTAGTGGACACCATTGACCTACCCAGGTCATGCCAATGGGGCTCGTGAGCATCCAGACAACAGCGTCAATAGCAAATATCGAGCCCGATACTCTAGGGTTCTCAAACATTTGAAATGGCAGTACTGCGTGCTTCAAATGGCCGGCACGAGCTCTTCGGAGGCAATATCACAGTGTTGACGGTACGTTATATACCGCTCGACGGCGGCTTATATTTTGTAATGGTGCGGACATCAAAATATTCCGTGCCAGTGTGGCTGATGGTAGATTTTATACCAGAAACGCTGTCGAGTAACGGTACGTTCCGGTGTGACTGACGGTTAGCTGGGTACGTTCTGCCACCGGTGTGACTGACGGTTAGTTAGGTGGGTTCGGCCACCACTGTGATTGATGGTAGGTAGCTGTTGCCGCCAGTGGAGCTGACAATAGGTCCTTTGTTGTGTGGTTGACGATGGGTAGGTTCTACGCCCAGTACGAGTTCCATCGCCAGTGTGGCTGACGGTAGGTAGGCTTTATCATCAATGTGGCTGACGGTAGGTAGGCTTTATCATAAATGTGGCTGACGGTAGGTAGGGTTTATCATCAATGCGACTGACGGTAGGAAGGCTTTATCATCAATGTGACTGACGGTAGGAAGGCTTTATCATCAATGTGGCTGACGGTAGGTAGGCTTTATCGCCAGTGTGGCTGACGGTGGGAAGGTTCGATCGTCGTGTGGCTGACGGTGAGCAGGCTTTGTCCGGTATGGCTATGGTTGGTCTGGTGTGGCTGGTCAGGTATGGCTGAGGAATGACAGCAAGTTCCATGCATGAATGGCTGACGGTAATTTCTATGCCAATGTCTTTTGTCGAATACAAATGCATTTCTAATGACCAAACCCCTATCTTACAAACTGATCATGTCATTCCGGATGAACTCTGCGGTATGGAACCCTCTTGGCTCACCATCCGTAGGTGCGCTCACCCGAAGAGCTTTATAAGCTCAAAACCTGACCAGGCCAGAGATGAAACCAATGCCGTTCGATCGAGATCTGGCAAAATCAGAACCTGCTACCTATTTGATCAGTGGAATGTTCCAGCAATAGGAGCAAGAAAGCATGTTTGACATAAATAACATGTTCTTCCTGTTGAATAATATGTGTTGCGGCTTTTAGCGTTTAATTATCCTTTAAAGACGAAATCACTAGAAATGCAGACTTTGTAATGTCATTCACACAACGGATATATAAGTGATTTTGTCTCTCCATCAACCAGTGAGACGTCAACCACAAAAATACCGAGGGTTCATAACGCCCAGACTAGGCACCATCCGGAAAACATAGCTATTATCGCGTTCAGGGACAGCAAAACATTAATGACGGTCTTTTCTACATGTGACGCCGAGCTGATCTAAACGCAGCTTCATGGAACGCGTAAAACTATCGCCCTAGCAAACCAAGTTAGCCAAAATTCATGGCCGTGTATGAATTTTCAAATATTATGAAGCTTAGGCTAATCCAACAAAATCTGAGCGATACAGCGACAGTGCTGCCACCGCACCACATGGACCTGGGTACCACCATGGAGATCCATTGCTGAACCAGAAGCCACCCATTGGGAGCACCAATGTGGAAATAATTGAGTCAGCTGTCGCAGCAGTCAACTGCCTTTGTCTGTCAGCAGCTGACGGCGACCAATTAAAAGACGCTTTCCACGGTGATGTCTGCAGCCAGTAGCTGATGGATGTGAATAATCCACTTCTGGGTAATGCAAACACAGAGGCAGCTCGTCGACAAAATAATCAAGCGCATTCCCAGTACAGGTAAAAATCCAATAATCAAGATGTTCAGCACAAGAACAACTGTATGACAGTGTGGCAATCTTTTGATGTGTTAAAACCATCAAAGGTAACAGAAGAAAACTAGAGACTGAAGTGTTTGAAATATATAATTATATATATATATATATATATATATATATATATATATATATATATATATATATATAAATATATATATATATATAAAATATATAATTAAATAAACAATATATATATAAATATATATATAGATATATATATACATGTATATATATATATATATATATATATATATATATATATATATATATATATATATATATATATATATATATATATATATATATATATATATATATATATATATATATATATATATATATATATATATATATATATATACACATCGTAGCAACTTTCCTCCAATCAGGGCGTGGCGTGGTAACCTCCTGTACAATAGAGGTCCATACTAGCCACGATCGTGGGAACATAAAACTGGCACCGTCTGTATTATCACCAAAAACTGAGGCTGTATGCCAATATTTTCGCAAGGCCGGACCGGATTTGAGAGAGGACCTGATTGGAGTGGATGCTAAGCGGATAATTGTTGCATAGGTGGCAGATGAAGGCGGCCAGCTAGCAATTGAAGTTCGATTGTATCGGGCTCTTGAAAATGGAGTGATAATGGCTGTCAATTATCCTAGTCCGCTGTACTTCCAAAATATGCCTAGCTTCTAAGAAAGCTAAGTATAGCACGTGAAGTAACTGATATTTCTTACCACAAATAGTTCCGGCCTGGGGTTCAGTGCGTAATCCAAACCTGTGCGTGACACTGTAGTTCGCAGATGGTAGCTGAAGTATCGAGCACAACAGTGGCCCTTCCATTTAAAGTATATTTTGTGTCCGCCTGGCTAGAATAAATCAGGCATGATCAGATTCTACCCGTTAGCCGCCGCTCTCCAACACCCTGTGGTGCTTTTCCTGTAATAGACTAGCAGACCGACCAGACGATTCTATCTCACCACTTGTATCTAATCCATAGGCTAACGTTGACGCGTTATTTCATCAAGTGAGCTGCACGGCGATATATGATGGGCCAGTCACGGGGTACGGCGGAGGTCGGCCGAGCGACCTCAGGGACAGGGCACCTGGTCGGCCCCAGCCGACCCCAATCGGTATCCGAGAGGAACCGATCGGTATCACGTCCTACCCATAGTTACACATTGCGATCAGAGATCACAAAAGGTTATCTGAGGTCGCATCACTACCCAGCGCACCAGAAGATCCAGCAAATGATTTAGTTCACATCCAGCTCCAAGGTCACAGTAGAAGTCCCGAAACTACAGGTGATGACCTCAAATCACAGCGGTGGACTACAGGTCACAACAGGCGGTCGCGAGTCGCAAGGTGCGACTGGAGGTCGGGCCGACGGCAGACGGCACTCAGGGCGAGCCCGCGGCCCGGGGCGGCCGCCCGCCGGCACTGCAGCCACCGATCCGCGCGCGTTTCGCCCACTCGAGACGTGACCGGCGCGCGAGCCCGCCCTGAGCCGGTGCCGGCGCGGCGCGGCGCCACTGACCCGGTGTTCGAGTTGATGTGCGTCAGACGCGAACTGATGTTGCGGCGGTCCATTATGGCGATGCTCGAGTTGGCGAAATACGGGGCAGATCGGTTGCCGCTGTCGGCGGAGGGCGTGCCGTCAGACCCGCGCCGGGCCGGGTCAAACGTCGACTCGCCCCGGGCGGGGTCGCACGTGGGTCACATACCAGGCGGACTGCAGCACAACACATGGACACTCACTCTCACAGATCAGGACACGCTCGCCAGCAATGAAGGGAAATCAGCGACATCAGGCATGGTCAGGTTGTTTTGAGATCGATTTAATGGTCGACACCGTACGGTCAGGTATGTTTTGAGATGGATTTCCTGGCCAACATCGCGACCCGATCCAGTGCTCCTCTCAAAGGGACGCCGACACAAGGCTAACGCTGCTCTAGATATATATGGGTTCCAACGCAAGCACGCACACGGTACTCAGCACACACTATCCGAGCCATTCGAATTGCCGTCCAGATCCGCTTGGTCCGAACCAAAGAATTGAATTGATGTGATAAGCAAATACCATTCCGCGGCAGAGGAGGGTCCAGTCGGAATTGTGTTGGTGTGTCATTGTACATCAGAGAATGTAGAAAAAAGCCTACCGGGTGCTGGTGAACACGCAATCAAGCATGTATGCCTACACATGAAGTGTGCTCCTGCCAACGGCTTTCTTAGTTTGAACACGCACCAGCGCAAAGAAGATTAAGAAACGAAAGTGATAGTAAAACAAAACGTAGCTGAAGTTTTTTTCCACGCATACTCAAACTTGCCGAAATTTAATCTGCACTACTCATCTCTTGAGATTGAGCCACCAGTGGTTTCTACCCCCCCCCTCCTTCAACAAACAAACACACCTATGTCTGATGAACCAGGTACACCTGGGTAAGTGATAACACTTCATAACGTCACATAACAAGAGAACACCTGGACAATAGACCAGTTTTCACTTCGACGGAGAACAGACTATTTGTGATTCTAATACTGCATAGAGGAGACCGGGTCTAGTTGATACACGAGATGGTTGATGCAAAATAATTTTCTCCAAAAGTATGAAGCCGGTTGCAATGGCTACCAAACATATTGCTACTGGTACCCTCTTTTCGCGGCAAAAACAAGCGCAGGTTCTTTCGATCCGCGGCAGCTGAATAGTGACGATGTGACACTTTCTGGGACGAAAGTAAAATTTCATTGACTGTGCTTCCCCATAAATTTCTAATTTATCGCCCACTTGCCAACTTTTTAGGCATTGGTTATCATTACCATGTTCTCTCAGCTTTACAACGGTGAAATTACTTTATCGTTCGCCGCTACACTGTACTCTCAATGTTGCATAACATGTTGCAGCCTGCACCATAAAACATGCGGGGTAAATTGATACAGCCTGCGCCAACTAAATCAGCCTGAATCAACAGCAGCCCGTATCAACGTTTTGTGGACTGGTAATGAAATAAAGTAATCACAGAAATGCGTATTTATATTAAAGTGCTTGCCTGTTTGTGCCTGTTTCAAGATCATCTTACTCAGTATTACTGCCGGCATTTCTCACTCGACTGAAAAGACTGAACGAAGGAAAAGGTGCAGCTACGGCATGCACGTCTGCGCATTCCATAGATGGCATAAACCATGGGCTATGGTCAGCCAGGACTCAAACCAATATTATCACTGTAACTCGAAATATGGACCTTTCAGATGGCGTAAGCTAATGCCGCCAATAAATAATATATTATATTTATCATACATTTTATCAACTTACCCCATCGTCAGTAACAACTTACCCCCATAGGGTAAGTTCAGTTGGGGTAGGTTGATAAACCAGTAGTTGCGCGATGTTTTGCTCTCTAGTGGGAAGCACAGAGGATGCCACGAAAAAAATAATTATTGGGGATGACACTAGAAGGTTTCAGCTTGGCGTAGATGTAGCTATCTCCTCGCTGCCCTTCCAAAGTGATGAGTAATTTGAGCCTCCCTAAAATTGTATCAACTAGAACCGGTCTCCCCTACAGGATACAAGAAAGCACAAGACTATTGGTAGCCACGAGATGACAGTAAGCAACAGTATATACGTACATGTACATATATATATATATATATATATATATATATATATATATATATATATATATATATATATATATATATGTATATGTATATATATATATATATATATATATATATATATATATGCAGTGTGTATGTACCGACATATACGCATATGTATGCATATATGCATATACATATATTTTCTTCTTCTTTCCGTGTGTGTGTTTCGTGCGTGTGCGTGTGTGTATGTGAAGCACGTTTGACGGATGTTTGAACAAAAAACACTCTCACGAGACACTAAATGACAGATAAATCATATTCTGGAAACTGTGATTGATACAATAGACTTACCTGTTCGTGTGTTCCTACTAATTATTCTGAAATACGCATGAGATGATTGAAGTTTTGTGTATCATGTAAGCGCCGGATACTTGCAGCGAATCAAAATCGGCGGCATTAATATGTTCATAATAGAACTCCACTAATTTCACCAGCCTGGGAAGGCGTAGTCGGATATATCGGATCAATTGTAATATAGTGTCTACAGCTATATGCAGCAACAGGTGTACCAAGAATATTCCTGTAAGATGCAGGTTTAAATAACATGCACCCATGCCAGCAATACGCTTGGCTCTTTGCCGGAATTCGTTTAAGTATTTCAAGACACATGCAGATGTGTGCACCATCTCAGAATCGTAGCACGCAGGTAGCCAATATGGGAACTAATTTGAGCCGAAGATCACCCATTTGTACCGCACTTTTGCGAAGCTTGGCTTCACTATTCCCGAAATGGGATACTGCTGAATAAGGTGTACGTGTCTCACTTCAGATGCCCTATACCAAGTTCTCGAACTAAATTTTACTTAATACTTTGCTTGTTCGTCGAATTTCACCGAAATATGTCGCAAAACAGCGTTTGTCTGGTCTGTTTACATAATCTACCAATGGCAAGGTCCTACAACTCAGCCACGGAATGGTGATCTTTATGGCGCCGTGATCGCACCGCTCCTGTGGAAGCATGAGAAGCCATGCGGAAAGGAATTGCCGTAGATGTTCTCGTCTATGAACGCTCAATGAATATCATTGGCTGCGAGAATAAACTGGAACGACGGAACCTCAAAACTTCTCCTACCAAGGAAACTTGGCAATCATTGCTTCCGCCTCTCAAGGGAAAGCAGCTAATTTCATTAGTCTGCACCTTTCTGAAGTGAAGCATGTTTTCTGGATGTCGTCGGCTGGAAACGAATGATCAGTGAAAACAGCAGAAAATGAACAACTGTTACATCGATGGGGCGGAGGGTTATCTAGTCTGATTTGAGTGGCGAGGTTGTTCATTATGGTTTGATTGGCAAGTTAAAATAACTAAGTGCAATAGCTATCTGAAAGGTACCACAATGGGCTGAGACCGTGCCAATTATCGTGAGTTTAAAATGTGCTGTTCCACGTTTCACACTATATATTTAGTGAGCTATTTTTGCTTCATAATTGAACAAGGCAGGTTAGCCGAAAAGTTGTCTTACTATAATTATTATCCCATTATCATGCTTTCTTGCAATTTGTCCTTCCACCGGATCTACTCAATATTGACAGCTTTGTTTGTATGCAATTGTATTAATGCTTACACACACACACACATTATATATGCATATATATATATATATATATATATATATATATATATATATATATATATGTATGTATATAAATATGCATATGTATATAAATATGTATATGTATATGTATATGTATATGTATATGTATATGTATATGTATATGTATATGTATATGTATATGTATATGTGTATTGTATGTATATGTATAGTATATGTATATGTATATTATATGTAATGTATATGTATAGTATATGTAATGTATATTAATGTATTATGTATATGTATATGTATATGTATATGTAATGTATATGTATAGTATATGTATATGTATATGTATATGTATATGTATATGTATATGTATATGTATATGTATATATGTATATGTATATGTATATGTATATGTATATGTATATGTATATGTATATGTATATGTATATGTATATGTATATGTATATGTATATGTATATGTATATGTATATGTATATGTATATGTATATGTATATGTATATGTATATGTATATGTATATGTATATGTATATGTATATGTATATGTATATGTATATGTATATATGCACATGTATATGCACATGCACATGTACATGTACATGTATACATGCACATGTAATGCATAGTACATGTACATGCACATGTACATGTGCATGCACATGTACATGTACATGCACATGCACATGTACATGTACATGTACATGGACATGAGCATGCACATACACATACACATACACATACACATACACACATATGAATACACATATGCATACACATACATATACACATACACATACACATGTACATGTACATGTACATGTAAATGTAAATGTAACTGCATATGTATATGCATATGCATGTGCATATATATATATATAAATTTATTTTAAAAATATATATATATTCACCTTCTAAAATGCAGGTTTACACGCCCATAATTTTCAGTTCGTTATGTCAAATGGAGGCGCAGAAGCACACACCTTAAATATGGATAGCACTACTAATTGAATGAAGGTGACTGACGAAATAACGGATGCACTACATAAAATGCGGCAGGGGTACATTTGCACTAGGGTAAGGATACCATCATCGCCCAAGTGTTGCGTGCTAACAAATGTGTTCATATCGTTCCGAAAAAAAGAGATAGGAACGTAATAAGCACCTGGAAATTACCACCTTGATGTAAAGCACATCAATGTGAGGCAAAAGAAACTGCCTGCCGACACCAACTGTACTATTTTGCGACATATTTCTGATTCAAACAAATTATTCATACTGATGCCTATTTAAATGCATAAAATAAAACGCAATGTTAACCCATTATGCAATTATGACATCAACTTCGAAGATGCATGTAAAACATACCGGCCAACGCTAGCCATGTGGGAAGGCAGCACTCACCGCTGACTAGGTTTGAGTTGATCGTGCTGTTCGCTGATAGTACCCGTGAACAGCAACCAGTGGCATAGTAATAACCAATCACTCCTAGTCGATTTCCGCTGTGACAATACTCGGCTATAGCTGGTGTTTGTGTGCTGCTCACGGCTAGTGAGGGGCCAGTACTCACTCATAGTTAGTGTCGGGGGTGGGCAGGTCTCCGATGGTGGTCAGCGTCAGTGTCGACCAGTACACCGAGGCCAGGTACTTGCGCGTGAGCGTGGTGAAATCGCCGCTGCGGTGCAGCGGGTAGGCCCAGTGGCCCTTGAAGCCCTCCGCCTCGGACAGCAGGTAGTAGAAGCAGCCGAACCAGTGCGCCAGCAGCAGCAGGAAGTGCACCAGTATCGCCACGCGCCACACGTTGGGGAACAGCGTTCTCGACTCCATCATGTAGTAGTAGCCGCGCGTGCGGTACACCTTGACGAAGCGCGGGAAGCGCAGCATGGGGCACACGCCCAGCAGCAGCTGCAGCATGTCTAGCGGCACGATTGCCAACAGGTCCAGCACGAACGGGCGCGAGAACACGTAGTGGCGCGCCAGCTTGCGCGTGTCGTAGACCATGAGTCCCTGCTCGAGGTAGCCGGTGCGCAACTGGACCACAATATCGCTCAGGTAGACGAGGTCGCTGAGCACATCGCCAGCAATCCACCAGTGGTGGATTTTGCGCTGCAACTCCGGAAACGCCTGGCGCACGATCAGGGTCCATACGTTGTAGAGCACGCACAGTGTCAACAGGAACAGCCAGCAGAAGTAGAAGTTCTCATATGGGTTGATGACGCTCCAGGGCGGCTTCTTGCGCCACTTTCGTAGCTGGCAGTCCGTGCTATTTGACTGCTTCTCGCCGTCCGCCAACGGATCCTCGACCGTGTCCTGAGGTTAAAGATTATTGTCGGTGGCTACCATGTCCTGAGACTGGAGGACAGTGCCAGTGGCTACATGCCACGAGACCGAAGGGTGTCATCAGTGGGTACCATGCCCTGAGGCTGAAGGTTATTGTCAGTGGTTACCATGTCCTGAGACTGGAGGGCGTAATCAGTTGGTACCACGTCCGGAGACTGGAAGCTGTTGTCAGTGGATACCATGTCCTGAGGCTGGATTGTGATGTCAGTGCATGTTATGTCCTGAAACTGGAGGCACTGTCGGTGGATGCCATGTCCTGAGACTGGAGGGTGTCGGCAATGGCTACATGTCCTGGGACTGGAGGGTGTCGGCAGTGGCTACATGTCCTGGGACTGGAGGGTGTCGGCAGTGGCTACATGTCCTGGGACTGGAGGGTGTCGGCAGTGGCTACATGTCCTGGGACTGGAGGGTGTCGGCAGTGGCTACATGTCCTGGGACTGGAGGGTGTCGGCAGTGGCTACATGTCCTGAGACTGGAGGGTGTTTGCAGTGGCTACATGTCCTGGGACTGGAGGGTGTCGGCAGTGGCTACATGTCCTGGGACTGGAGGGTGTCGGCAGTGGCTACATGTCTTGGGACTGGAGGGTGTCGGCAGTGGCTACATGTCCTGAGACTGGAGGGTGTCGGCAGTGGCTGCATGTCCTGGGACTGGAGGGTGTCGGCAGAGGCTACATGTCCAGGGACTGGAGGGTGTCGGCAGTGGCTACATGTACTGGGACTGGAGGGTGTCGGTAGAGGCTACATGTACTGGGACTGGAGGGTGTCGGCAGAGGCTACATGTCCTGGGACTGGAGGGTGTCGGCAGAGGCTACATGTCCTGGGACTGGAGGGTGTCGGCAGAGGCTACATGTCCTGAGACTGGAGGGTGTCGGCAGTGGCTACATGTCCTGGGACTGGAGGGTGTCGGCAGAGGCTACATGTCCTGGGACTGGAGGGTGTCGGCAGTGGCTACATGTCCTGGGACTGGAGGGTGTCGGCAGAGGCTACATGTCCTGAGACTGGAGGGTGTCGGCAGTGGCTACATGTCCTGGGACTGGAGGGTGTCGGCAGTGGCTACATGTCCTGGGACTGGAGGGTGTCGGCAGTGGCTACATGTACTGGGACTGGAGGGTGTCGGCAATGGCTACATGTCCTGGGACTGGAGGGTGTCGGCAGTGGCTACATGTACTGGGACTGGAGGGTGTCGGCAGTGGCTACATGTCCTGGGACTGGAGGGTGTCGGCAGAGGCTACATGTACTGGGACTGGAGGGTGTCGGCAGAGGCTACATGTCCTGAGACTGGAGGGTGTCGGCAGTGGCTACATGTCCTGGGACTGGAGGGTGTCGGCAGAGGCTACATGTCCTGGGACTGGAGGGTGTCGGCAGTGGCTACATGTCCTGAGACTGGAGGGTGTCGGTAGAGGCTACATGTCCTGGGACTGGAGGGTAGTGTCAGTGGCTGTATGTTCTGAGCCTGGAGGGTGACGTCAGTGGATGTCATGTCCAGAAGCTGGAGGACACTGTCGGCAGGCATCAGGTTCCGAGACGGAAGGTCAGCATCAGTTGCTACCATGCTCGGGACAGAAGGGTATTGTCAGTGGTTACCATGCTCGGGACAGAAGGGTATTGTCAGTGGTTACCATGCTCGGGACAGAAGGGTATTGTCAGTGGTTACCATGCTCGGGACAGAAGGGTATTGTCAGATGCTACCATGCTCGGGAAGAGAGGGTATTGTCAGTGGTTACCATGCTCGGGACAGAAGGGTATTGTCAGTGGTTACCATGCTCGGGACAGAAGGGCATTGTCAGCTGCTACCATGCCGGGAAGGGTATTGTCAGTGGTTACCATGCTCGGGACAGAAGGGTATTGTCAGTGGTTACCATGCTCGGGACAGAAGGGTATTGTCAGTGGTTACCATGCTCGGGACAGAAGGGTATTGTCAGTGGTTACCATGCTCGGGACAGAAGGGTATTGTCAGTTGCTACCATGCTCGGGACAGAAGGGTATTGTCAGTGGTTACCATGCTCGGGACAGAAGGGTATTGTCAGTTGCTACCATGCTCGGGACAGAAGGGTATTGTCAGTGGTTACCGTGCTCTGGAGCTGGAGGGTATTGCCAATGGCTGCCCTGTCCTGCAGCTAGAGGGCATTATCAGCGGATACCATGTCCTGATGATGGATGGCATTGTCAGTGGCACCATGTCTTGAGGTTGGAGACAGCAACTGCACCCCCTGGGGAGCGTGTGATGACATGTTAGAAAATTGGAATTATATTAGAATTAGACAAAGCAAATTAGTCAATATTGCGTCTAATTTTCGTGGAAGTGGATTTAGAATGGAATTTATTCAGAATGAAGCAAAATATATCCAAATAATTCAGAACGATGCATTCAATTTTCGCATGTGTGCTCCATATTCTGCAGTGGAGCTCGATTACGGAAATAGTGTCTCAGACTTCTGTATATGTGCTTTATAAAACAGTGGGCTTCGGTGGATATTGGCTGCAGTCTTGCCGAATTTTGGCTCATCTGCCGAACATGTCATGCGAATCACAAACATAAGTGCACACTACCGAATTGTCGACTTAACACGGGTGAGATGTTGTGTCACGGTCCTCTTTGTCTCAGCATTCCTGCTCAGTTTGTGCCGTGTGCAACCGTTTAGCGCTGCACTCTCCATTGAACTGACAACGGCCGTCCGACAGTGTACCCAAGGTCACTTAGACAGGCGTTAGGATGTAAATAAAAAGGTTTCCCGGATAATGTGTGATACCCAATAGAAATCGAGCCGCATTCAGGTGATTACTTAACTCGAAATTGGCCCAATTTCAGATTATGGTTAAATTCAAAATGTAACTTTTAAACTTTTTTTTTTCTCAATTTATTGCTTTATTTTCTCTGAACGTGCCAACCGACCGGATTATATTTTCACCCGGTCCTTCAATGTGTAATGAGACTGGGAAGTCATTCAGCGGGACCGCAGCAATTCCCTGCAGTTTGAAAGCATATCGCTGCGTCTCGAGGCGTGGTTCATCCCCAGGGATGGTGCAGCTGATTTATGATTCTCTCCACGCCTTATTTACAGTGCAGATGCTAGGATTCTGGCATGCAACGTGTGTCCAGATAACCACTAGCAGTTCAGGCGGCTTTAATCCCAAGCATGCAAGGTGTGAATGTGACTGTCGTGTGCCAGTTTGGCCTTCGTTGAATACATCACTTAGTGCGCCTTCGTATATCTTAGGCAAACTCTAATTGTTGAACGTTGTGTTGCGCAGTTAGAAAGGCACAAACTAGCCACCATAACTACACTGCGGGAACCTTGAACAGGACTGCCACAGGTCACCAATGGGTGGGTATACCTACCTGCGCTTCTACGATTTGCCTCGTCGAGAACCTGGTGATGAACGAGTCCTCTCTTTTCAGCGCTGCTTTGTGCTTGGAAACCGAGGTCAGAGCTCCGGTCAGTTGAACAGTGGTTCTCAACTTCATCCATCGCTGGTTGCTTTTCATCCTGATAGAAACAAAATATTGCGGTCAGGTAAATGCCACTCTGTACGTATTGATAAGCTAGACTTGCTGGATTATATCGGGATTCCTTTGCAGGTACTTCTTTCTACCGAGCGAACTCCTACGCATGCATGTGGTGCTTGAGTGTTTGAACATCGGTGGCAATCAAGATGCTGTAGGGGTTCGTTGCAACAGCTCTTCTTCTCTGCAGCGCATGTGAACAGTACGTGGCAGTATAAATACACCGCAAAAGATGGATATGTTGATGCAATAGCGTTCGATTCGGTGGTGTGTGTGAGTGGCACATAACCCGATGGTTAATATCCAGCCACGGTAGTAATAGGCAGAGTCACAACAAACAGTGGTGAAACACTCATATCTACGAGGGGAGGCGGGGACACAGGTCACATTTGAAGCCATCCCTTGAAAGCTAACTTCATTTGTTGATGCTATTTTCTCGCTGAAGGATAGAAGTGCAGCACCTCTGCACACCATATATTCGCGACTCCTACCCACAGCCATCTGCGCGTATCAGCGGCACCAACCTGCCACTTAGTGGAGGGTAAGTAAAAACACGGAAACGGGGCCAGTTTTAGGCCGTGCGCCTATGGGAGTTCGGGGTACGCATTTCGTATTGTATTTTTCTTCTCCAATTGATTCAGCCACCCCAGGAGGATTGAATCTGACTTTCATGATACAGAATTGATCAAGGAGCCTTACCATTCTTTCCTTATTGATTTATTACGCTCCGTTCCGAAGATGTGATGCGAAGTGAATGCATCTGTGAGAGGGAGCCCATTTCGTCGAAAGGGTCGGCACACCGATGTTGATTTCTTAAAAGGATCGGATGGGGAAAAGTACATAAAAGCAATAGGCAGACCAACATGAATAGGGGATGGGGGGGGGGTCGCATTCCATAGACTCCCATGTTAGAAGTTGAAATTATTGCGGTGGGGGAAGCAAGCATTGAGGGGGCAGTTTCACCCTCAAAGATAAGAATGAGCGGTTCTGTTTTCGCCCCCACCCTCCTTGCTTTCTATATTTGTGGCTTATATTTTCCAGTCGAGCATGGTTTACACAACTGAATGGGAGAGTACAGACTTCGGCGTACCCACCAATCCGCAGAGAGGATTGAGCGGAAGTTCCATGGAGGCTCCCCCTACACCATACCACTGACATATTTATGACTTCGCCAAGGAGGCGTCATTTCTCCAGAGGGGCGGCTCTTGGTCCAGAACATTTGGACGGGGTACACTCCGATCTCCCAGAGGTGCACCATTTGTTTTTGTCTAAGGAGTGCCTTTCGCCGAAAAAAATCGCGGCGTGCGTTCGGATTCCCAGAGGACTGCCGTTCCCAGGCCGAGGAGCGCATTGCGCTGAGAAATTCGAGGGAGGGGGTACACTGGAACCTCCAAGGGAGTCGTCCTTCGGGTCATAAGGGGCGCCACTTTCGCTTCCTCCCCCTTGGTTCAGCCCTTGCAACATACCACAGCTGGCAACGCCACTACCTCTCGCCGATTTGCTACCACTTTCCAGTCGTTCCACTCAGGGGTGTTGTTTTATATACCTTTGAGGGGGAACTGCCACCTCCATGTTTGCTCAACCCACCCCCGCAACTATTTCAACTTCTAACATGGGAGCCAATGGAATGTGCCCCCCCCCCCAATTAATTTTGGTCTGCCCATTGCCTTCATGTACTTTGCCCTGTCCAATCATTTCAAGATCAAGATGAAAATAAAGAGATAAGAGATAAAGATTCAAAATAAAGATCATCAAGATATCAACATCGGTGGGCCGACCCTTAGGGCGAGGTGGCTCCCTCCCACAAATGTCTTCACTTCGCACCACGACAACTTCTGAACGGAGCGTAATAAATCAATAAGAAAAGAACGGTAAGGTTCCTTGATCAATTCTGTATCATGAAAGACTGATGCAATCCTCCTGGGATGGCTGAATCAATTGAAAAAATGTCAATACGAAATGCGTACCCTGAACTCCCATAGGCGCACGTTCTAAAACCGGCCGCGTTTCCGTGTTTTTACTTACCCTCCGCTAGGTGGGCTGATACGCAAACAGCTGTTGGTTTCCAATCCAGGCGTACATGATCCATGGTATAGCATCGCCTGGCGTAGCATAGTATATACTAGAACATGTACTATTCAAGCGATATTCGAGATAGAGGAGAACAATTTGTGTTGGCGACGTTCATTGAAGCGGTGAAAAATATTCATTGGAGACATAGTTTATCTACGTATTTGACATGCACATGCATGTACGTTGCATATGCATTGCATTTTATATGCACACCACCATTTAGGTATAAGGCAAGAATCCATAGATATTGCAGTAACTGCGTAACATGCGAAAGCTGTCAATCCCAACGCATTTCTGGCAGTGAACGAAAAGGCAAAAGATGCAAGGAAAATAAAACTTGGCAAACAATACGATTGGCAAAATTTTCCCAACACTTTAAAAAAACAACTTCAACAAGGATTCGTGTCCAAACGGGCAGGAATTCTGCTGCGGAAGTACAGTCGATATATAGTGATATATAACCGGCGCCTTGAAGTTGTGCTTGAATTAAACTATCTTTACCAATAGTGATGATATGTTTATTTTGCATTGATAGTCAGGTCAGTAGCAAAGCAACATCAACATAGAAGATGAACACCTGGGAGAATGCTATTGGCAGACACGGGATATAAGGGTAACCCAAGTAATCCAAGTCACAGAATGATAGATTTGCTCTCGTGCCCGATACATTTTTACAACATCTATTTAAACTCTAGAGTAATGTATGCCGTTCAGTTTTAATTACAACATGGGATGGCTGAATTAATGTATTCGAAACAAGCTCTCCTGAGCACGAACTCTCAAGAGACCAGGCCTCTCGAGTTCCTCCGATTAAGCTTGCTAAATAAAACGGACAGTACGTCTATTGCAAATATATCGCTACGATAAAACAATAGCGAACCTGTAAACATCAAATGGTGTTAGTGCCAACCAATACAAAAAATTGGAAGGCTCCCTACCGGTAGGTACAGCATGCTATAAGCTTTTCCTTTCTTTGTCCGGTACGAATGGAGTGATTTTGTGATATTTTGATCGGTTTATCTCTGCTTACCTCATTACTCGTCATCAAAAAATTATAAGTCCCTCTCATGCCACATCACAATGCCACTTATCAGATTCATTTTCGTTTTGCTATTCGTTATTTCTGTTTATTATCTTCGTTCGTTATATTTGTCCATTATTGGTTCGCTATTCGCTTATCTGTATCCTTATTTCAGCCATTTTCGGATGCAAATGCGGGGAAATGCGTTTCGATGTTCACAAGCGCCAACTTGCGAGTGGTTTGTCGTTTTTTTGGTTGATTTTACTGGTCGAATCAGTGTCATTCCATACAGCGAGAAATAATCGCTCATCAAGGTCAAGTCGATGATAGATGATGGTCATGTCTGGTTACGATTGCATGAAATACTCGAGAAAGTGTCTGACCAAAATTTCACCAAAATATCATCCAATCTAAGCCAAAAAGTCGTGTCACAAATTCTGAAATTACCAGAAATCATGAGCCACGATAGAACGTATGCCACTACCACTACTAACTTGATTTTCGGGGAAAGTGCGTTGTCTTGCAGCGAGACGAGCCTGGTGGTTCAAAACCAATCACAACAAATTGCCTCGTAAGTAAAGCGTGATTGGAATCGCAATGTCATTCATCAGTCAACAACAGTTATAGTGCCAGCATTGTGTCGCTGCTCCCCTCCTGGGGTATGCCCTTCGGATTGAGCAAAGAGTATCGGTGAACTGTCCTCGGAATACAGTGGGCACACACGTAAATATAAATTAGTGTTAATTGTGCTCTCTTTTTATTGACACCATAACCCGCCTGCAATGCATAGGCACAACCGACAACGATGACACTCACAATTATATCCACAGCCTCCCTTTCCATAGTCAATTCGGAAATAACCATAAAGGCCTGGCATTGTTCCGTTTCGCCATCGATCGTCTAGAATATTCACGCTTCAATTGATGCTGTTCAGTATGCGCACAGCTGAGACATGTCAGTAAATGGAGGCAAGGCAATCGCGTTGCTTTCGTCCGTGTGTCGATATTCCGTCAGGCCAATTGGGGATGTGCTATGCGTTGTCGTGGTCGCCGCAGCCATTTCCCAAGTGGGATTCCAAGGATAACACTAGTGTAGTCATGATTGCTGGCTGGAATTGGCGGATCTAATCGACGAGCTTAGTGGGGAGAACCCGTGTGGGAAAACATGTCTTAGACCAATGGGCAGAGAAATACAACCTTGGGAATTATACCTAGTCTTCGGATTTAAAGGCGTAAGGGTTCCATATGCATTGGCGGCAAATAATCATAATCTAGCCCCAACGGAGAACAAAGCTGGGGAAACACCAATATCGTCTCTCAACGCAGCGTCGGCAAGCAACTTCCTTTCTTGCTCTCCCTTGGATCCCACGGCTACAGCAGGAGCCAATGAAGGTGGCGACCAACAGGTCATCGCACTCGGCTTCTGGCCGCACTGCTTACACAGCGTGAAATGCACTTCTCTAGCCTAATTGATGGGACATCCGAATCGTATATGTGGGAAGCCAGGGATGACTCACGGGGCGCATAAATGGCCGACAAACACCGCGAACTGAGGAAATGGTCCGGGAACTCTGTACTTACAACGGATTTGGTTGTTGCGGACAGCGACATCCAAGACGGGTGTCTTAGCCCACTTCAGCCAACATGGTAGGGACAGAGTGGTTAAGGTGTTGAGCTCTGGGTACCAAAGGTCCCGAGTTCAACACTCGCACCACTGGGGACATTTCCCAATCCCGCGGCCCACCGGCGAAACAGTGTGGGCGGCGCCATTAGCCGTGATCGTGCATAAAGTGCGTCGAGAAACACCCAATAAAAAACAAACAAACAATATGGTAGGGAAGTGGAAAGTGGAGAGTGGAAGGGTAGGGTGAGCATCAGCCTACAGCCAGCATGTGAAGCAAGTCATAGCGACATGCAGGACGGTATACCGCTCAAGACAGTTGTTATTGTTGAAGTTGCGAGAATCAGGCCGGCGTTACTTCGCTTGTCGGGGCTTTCTCAAGTCCCTTGGCTACCGTTTGGTCACGTGTCATAGTTATCTTATTGCTTGAAAACAGTTGTGAGGTGTAACTATTTGCGATGCTCATAGTATTCAGTTGTAGTGCAATATATCTCCGTGAAAAAAATACTGTACCACTTATTTCTATTTATATATTATTTATTACTACTTATTTCTAGACTACTTATTCCTGGTGTTAGGCGACTTCCAAAATATAATTTATCTTCAAGGATGCAACACTGTAGACTATCCAGGCAGACCAAGCTGGAGACAGTACAATTCAGTTACTAAAAGCATAGGTGTGAAATATTTCAGCCGAAGTGAAACATTTTGAAATTTGGAAGCACTTCAAATTTTGAGCGTACCTTTTTGTGGATGGTTGGTGTACCTATAAGATTAGAGAACATATCTGATAATTTCATATTTTCATCGCGTCAGAGACACCAGCATTCGGCGTCAGAGGGTAGATCATCAATGTTATTCAAGGTTGAGACTGCAATACACGTGCTATATGAGGAAAATGGACTCGGAAACCCACTAACTCGTCCGAAATTCTCACTTGGCGGAGTTCCTGCTGAAAAAAAACCAATTTGTCTGCACGAACAAGCGTCAGAATAAATTGAGGCTTGAAAATATCCCTGTAGTTATTTGCAGATACGAAAGCTTGCCAAAATAATCAGGGGACTCCACCAATTTGAAATCCACTCAGATCAAGCTTATAGAACATCTGGGCAAAATTAGTCCACTAAATCGAAGACTGCGGTTATTTCTGACATGAATGATCATGTGCGGCGCATTGATAAGGATACCGAGAATGAAGGAGAAAAAGAGTATATAAGTGATAGCGTTGCTTCTGATTCCGCCAATAAGTCGTCTACTTGTCAAGCCACTGATGAATACATCACTGAGCCGGCTTTGGAAAATGTTCACATCGACACTCTGCCCAAGTCGTACGCTGCAGCTGTACATCAGTACACCACCATCACCTGGCCACCAGTCGACAAATATCGGCTGGAAGAAGATGAACTGGATCAACGATCAACTGAAGTCTGTCTATGAGGTCAGTGCGATAAGCAAAGGACCACGGCACATCCACCCACGGAACATCCACCCACAGCCGCAGAGCCATGAGAAAAGGCTGGATAACGACCAATCGAATGCTTAATCAAACAAGTGGGTGGTGCCAGATGGTGGTGGATTTGTGCTTCAGGGCGCGTCGACTGCCTTGGTCATTTTGCAGGGTGGTGCCAAAGACAAGCCAGATGTAACTGGCACCGAACTGGCAAGTCTGGTTTGCTGACTTAGTGGCAGGATAAGAAAAGCTAAGAAATTTGTCCTTTTGCAGATTACAGATACAGATACTTACGAGGCATGGTACGCTAAAGCAAGAACTCAACTTCCTCACTTAGTTGCACGGTAATTTCTATGGATCAGGATGTGCCCCTATGGACTTCCGGGTAGGCTTGCATAACGGCCACCCAAAAGGAGGATCTGCCATCTTCTTCCGGAAATTGTGGTGGTAACCATTAGTGAAAAACCGGTGTAGTTCTTTAACCTAGCGTGCAGCAAAGTTAAGTTCCATTTTAGCGAAAATTTCATGGTGTCCATATGTGGGACGTGGTGCTGCTTCCTGGCATTTACCGGACTTACTTTAGAAGCTCAGCACAACCGAGTCCTGTTCGAGCCTTCGCGCACGGTCGGCCTGCAGACGAAATCTGCATAATTACGCCATTAGCGGCAACGTGGAGCAGGGAATTAAATTGGTCCAGCCCAACTCCGCGGATTCCAGCTAGTTTCTCCGCATGAATTTATCACTTGCATGATTTTGTTAGACTATAAATCATAAACAGACCGCATTCACAAAATGCTTGTTGCGAAATTGTGACGTTTCAAGTAAAGACATCGTGTTCTATGTCATCAAAAGTAAAAACTATTGTGCACAGTAGTGTTACAAGTGACTGGGTATCGTAACCGTGGCTGACACCAGAAGGTTAGCTCGTCCATCTCAGAAACTCAGACAGGATGAGTCGCACGCAGTAAAACGCAGCAATGCGTTTTGCAGCTACGAGTAAAACTTGATTATTATTTCATGAGCATTTCTGATTTTCCTCATGTATGTCATGGATTGGATGCTATCTCAAGAGTAGCTTAAACAAAATCGAGAAATAAGTACATGGTTTTGAAGTTGGTGATCATAAAAACATGGGATGAGGAGTTACCATTTTCATTTCCAAACAAAGTATTTTATATAGTGTCATGCGTGGAGTTTTCGCGCTACTATCCTGCCCAGTTTTTCAAGTGCATATTATTCGAAGTGAGAAACGTGAGTGTTGCATGTGGTGATTTATTGTTAATTTCTCTCCGGGAAGATATGGTGAAATAATTGGATATATTATCGAATTTGTGTATATCTTGCATGCACCAGACCGCTTTACTTCGATGCCATCTTTTATTACAATTATCGCACCAGGTTGAAACATATCGCAGGACCAAATGAAGGTGTCGAAAAAAGCATGTTAGAACACTTCCACATCTGAAGAGACGGAACTTACTGGACCTCACTACAGATGCACCCAACTACCCGTCTTACTAGTTTGTATATCTTACCGACACGTTATCAATATTGAAGTGCAGAAATAGAGGCAGCATAGGTCCACAAATGGAGAACAATATCGTCGGTGATCACCCTTAGTGCCGTATGTCTTGCCACAGCTGGATGGCGTCCTGGGGCTCAAACGTGGCCACCGATGCAGGAAAACGGCAGACCACACACAAACCAATTAACAGGCACCTGTTCGAAAACCGGACAAACCACACACAAACCAACCAGCAGGTACCTGTTCGGAAAAAGATAAACCACACACAAACCAACCAGCAGGCACCTGTTCGGAAACCAGACAAGAGCCACAGGCGACTGGCCGCCAAATACCGGTGCCAGTATGTCCATTGGCCAGGCGTCGGCGAACGGCCAGCGTCAACCCTTGTGTGTGCGCACCCCGCTGTCACCACTGGATGGCCGACCGTACAGCAGGACCACCCCCCGCCGCCGACACCAGGCCGCGCCAGCGTCAACTGTAAGGCGTTTTACATTTGTGTACAAAAGGTCGGACGCACAGACACCGGCTTTCGTCGCCGCCGCATGGCCGGGCGCCCTCCCCAGCACAGCGTCCCCGGCGCAAACAAAACCGACCCAGAGGCAGGCCTGCAGGCGGCTTTGGAGGCCGACGGAGAGGCGGCCGGGCACGTCCCGGACACCTGCGACACGTGGTGAAGGGAGAGGCACCAGCCCGCGGTGGAAGCGGAGCAGCAGCCGAAGCTTCGAGAACATTCGCGGAAAAAAATGGAAGAGAAAAAGAAAAAACCCAAAGCCGGAAGGGAAAAAGAAAAAGTAAAACTCATGGGCGCGCCACGGTGGAGGAGAGAACAGGGCAGACCGGACAGGAGACGGAGAGAATTATCAGACGGCGGCGGTGGCAAGATGGCTGAGTTTTCGGATGGAGGAGAAGGAGCTCTCAGCCGAGGCCACCTGCCACCCACCATCGCCATGTGAGTGATGCTTGGCGGCATGCAGCCTCACCTTCCACCACCACCGTCCCAGCGTCACCAACCCCACCGGCGCTGGCGTCTTCCGTGTGTGTGTGGGGGGGGTGCTGGTGGCAAAAGTGCGTGCGGGTAAATAGAAATAGTTGGTGTCCCAGGTGTATTTCAATGTCTTTCCTGTCTTACTCTATTTTAGCGTAGAAATAAATGCAAATGTGGATGTTGTCTCATGTGACTAGAGTTGGAGTCCCCTGGACTCCAAATACATACCTGGATGAGATTTCACCTCTCTAACCTGACCTACGGAAAGATTAGCTAAGCTCGCTTCCTGATTCAATACTGAATAATTAAATGTAATACACTTTCTCAGTCTGTCTCTTGATTTCAGTATAAATAAGTTTATGTTTCTATCACTGCTTTGATCGCACTATTGGGCGACCACTCGACGCCAGTCTATCGGTCCGCCCCTGGCACGGTCCCGATTTCGATCTCTGTCCAAATACTTGTCGATCACGGTCAATTAGTCTGACTCTGGCTCTTTCACCGGGGTGCATTTACGGCGGATCAGAGACGGCCGCGAGAGGCACTTGATGGCATCCGCAGGAAAGTGCTCACATCTAGCGAGAGAGTCAGTCTGCCAGCTGCCCTCTCATGGGCGATATGTCCTCGGGCATCGACCGTGAGGGGTCTTGACCCTCCCTTCCTCAAAGGGGGGCACGACGAAAGGGCGCAATGACGAAACTCTCCTGATTGTTACTCGTGGGCGCTATTCAAGTGGTAACTGCTAACTGGGCTCAGGTATCTCTAGACCGCAAAATCCCACTGGCCTTTGTGACCCAAGGGTGCAGATGAGGGGCGAGCATGGTATGCATGTGGGAGGGCCCGCCAGAGGGGGCCCCACATTGCGTTCGCCGGAAGTTCGGCGCCGGACAATAGGATATATAGGCAAAACACTGCCGGGTAATGTGTCCGCCTCCGTTCGCTGTACGTGGGCACGGATGGTACAGAGGATGGAGGATGCACCGGATGGGTTTGGCATGCCGTAAGTCCCGGGGCTGAAAGGGTAGGGCCGGCTAGGTATAACGACGACCAGGGTACGTACCCATCGTGGTAGGGATCCGTGCCCTCCCGTGGGATACGTGACGCTGGTCGCACGTCTTCAACGTGTAAGACCAGGCATGGCGTCGATTGGGTAAGGTTAGGTAAGTTGGTCATTGATACCTGAGTTCAGTTATAAGATAGCACAGAAGCCCAGGGAAAGTTTCACCGCCCAGTGTTGCAAAGCCTTAAGGCAGTAACGTCAATAGATACAAATTATGTAATCAGGAGAGTCGCGTCAGCCATTTATAAGTAGGCCTCGGAGCGGGTAATTAATATGCATTCGGGACTAACCAAGTCCCCAGTGAAAGGAGTACGACTCGCTAAATGCTTGCGTAACACTGGAGGGAAAATTGTGGGCGAACTCGTTTTCGTATTATTAGGGACCGAATGATCGTGGGGAATGAAAGGAGCGAGTGACTGTTGCATACATGTTTAAAGGGGTAGTTTAGGACCAGTGGAATTGGTTCGATTTCAACGCAAGTATTCAGCTGTCAGAAACCTCACTGCCAAAACTGTACCGGATGTTACCCGGGCCTGCTTGCATCTGGCTGCCCCGAGAACGTCGATGCTGTGTGTGTGCGGGGGGTGAGTGGATGGTGGATGTGTTGTTGTCTGGGGGTACACGGTGGGTCCTGTAAATGGACGAGTGCCGGCGGCGGTGGCAGTACCCAGGTCGTGTACCTCTATCATGACCATCCATCAGTGTCACGTCACACCCGAAGCCCACAACCCCTCCTCGCTACATGACCAGCCGGGCGCACTCACGGGCGTATGTGGTGTGGATAGGAGCCTGGCCTCGCGATATAAATACGTGTAGTGGTGGCGACGGGCCGCAGCAAGGTTGGTAGGATGTCGGAGCGGTTGAAGAACGGTGGGCGAGGGGACGCACGGCACCAACCATCCAGCCGGCCCGCCAGCGCCGGCCGGCCGCAGTCGCTCGCACAGCGACCCACGTCACCACTGGATGGCCGACCGTACAGCAGGACCACCCCTCGCCGCCGACACCAGGCCGCGCCAGCGTCAACCCTTGTGTGTGCGCACCCCGCCGTCACCACTGGATGGCCGACCGTGCAGCAGGACCACCCCTCGCCGCCGACACCAGGCCGCGCCAGCACAAGGCCGGCGGCGGAGCCCATGAAAGAGGTCAGGGCTCCATTCTGATGACGTCACGAACTGTGGTAATTCTGACCGGGGTGACGCGCCACTACCTGACTGTTGTTGGCAGGGCTGATCGCTCGCGGTGAACTATGTTATATGGGTAGTGTCATATGGCTACTGCTATATGGGTAGTGTCATATGGCTACTGCTATATGGGTAGTGGCATATGGCTACTGCTATACGGGTAGTGTCATATGGCTACTGCTATATGGGTAGTGTCATATGGCTACTGCTATGCGGCTAGTATCACATGGCTACTGCTATACGGGTAGTGTCATATGGCTACTGCTCTTGTATGGGTAGTGTCATATGGCTACTGCTATACGGGTAGTGTCATATGGATACTGCTATATGGGTAGTGCCATATGGCTACTGCTATATGGGCAGTGTCATATGGCTACTGCTATATGGGTAGTGTCATATGGCTACTGCTATATGGGTAGTGCCATATGGCTACTGCTATACGGGTAGTGTCAGGACGCGAGTTGGATATAAGCAATTTTACGGTACAACTTAAGAAAACCGTGCCATCCTGTTACGCTTATCGCTGCACAAATAACAGCAAGACAAAAGACTGCAAGGTTGCGAATTTTTATGCATTCCAGCGTCGCTGCGTCAGCAATATCGAAGGAGAGTATGCCTAGCAACGACCTGACTGAAAGGAGAGCCATACTCTGATGCCAAGGTGTGCTCGACAGATTTCGTATCAGGTATGCATGCTAATTGAAAAGCATAGTAGGATAGCCCAGAAAAAGAAGAAATCGAATAAAATGATATCCTGTATATTAAATAAAAAGTTGGATGTCTTTTTATTTAGCATCCAGGATTTAGAAATTATGCTGGTTAACCTTACAATGCAAAGTGGATTGGGTAGCCTACCATGTATCAGTAGAAGCTTGACTTGCGCTGACGAGACCTTTTCCTATTCATTTTATCGGGAACATACTGGGGTGCGACATGCTTTGCAGTCTGGAAGTGCTTCTGGTGTCAAGATGTGATGGTGAATGGTGTGCGCTAGGTGCAGTCCATCAGGACACCTGACATATCTTGCAGACTGATGTTGGCATCATGCCACAAGTGTGTCATGCGACTATGCAGACTGGACCGACAGCACCATGCCACTAGCGTGTCATGCCACTAGGCAGACCGGACCTACAGCACAATGCCACAAGTGTGTCATGCCACTAGGCAGACCGGACCTACAGCACCATGCCACTAGTGTGTCATGCCACCAGGCAGACCGGACCTACAGCACAATGCCACAAGTGTGGCTGGTGCAATCCTAATGCTTAGTGTAAGCAATCAATACGACAGTTACCTAAACTATTAGAGAAATGCTAAGTTGTTGTTGTTGTCCAAGTCCAAGTTGTTCCTAGTTGAAATTCCAAGCCTTCTCGAGAGAAGAACAGAGGGATTCGGCTGAACATAGCTGACAGATGGCGTTCAGTAGGAGTACTAAGCAATTCAAATGAGTTCCATGAGATGGCATGGAAGAGTCTTATATTACATGTGTTCAAGAAAATGGTTCATGTTTTCTTCAGGAGTCTGGATATGTTATTTGATTTTGCAGGTAACAGGATATGCTGCATGTAGTATCTTTCCTTTAGGATGGGCCCTCTGGTTCTCATTGTGTCTTGCCTGGGCATTGTATGTCTGATATCTTACTTATAAACTGAAGCATATAAACTGAACATAAACCATATAAGTTGAAATAAATATCTGAAAAGCCCTAGCCGTGCCACTGACAGCTATCATCCAATGTTGGCCAATTTTTGTATATCAACCCTTTGTCAACCCATTTCCCATGCATCATCAAAATCATCTAATATGTTGAACCCATTGCTCATGCTTTCACACATCACACATGTCAGTAGATTTCTTAGATGAAAGGCAGATGCGGTGGAGCTTAGCTATGCCATGAGATCCATGATGAGTATGCCAGGATAGGCATGGTTAATCCTCACATATTCCTTACGCCGTACTTCAAATTGCTATTACATTTTTACCTCTGCTATCAGCAGCTGATACAAAATGTCGGAATGCACTGCTAAAAAAACTCTCCGAGATGCAAGAGCAGCAATGCACCTGTGCTATGCTTAGCAAATGAGCTCTGAATATCAGATCTCATTGGAACTGACTTACCAAGCCATGTACGTGCAGTGTACAGGAAGGACTTCCCCATCTTCTTGCTTAATTTGATGTCGTGTGGGGATTCACCTTCTGAACGACAAGTTGGCTTGGGGGAACCCTGGCTTTGATGAAAACAAGATCTTAGCCTATGTGAGCTGCTTCGATGTCCTGGAAGCGCCTGCCTCCTTCGTCCAACTATTCGCAAAGTAATTATGGGCTTCCGAGGGTCTGTATGCTTTGATTTTTTGGTTCGTGCAGAAGCCGGCGTTTGCGGACACAATACCACAAAGATGTCTGGGAACATCTCGCAAGGCACGGCACTGAGATGCTTCCACCACTTCTCGTCTGATAAATCATAATACGGATAGGGAATTACCTGCCATCGTGCGTGAGCTTTTCATTATATCGCACGCGGTATGTAGCACTAATAAGTTCACCCACATTCTTCCGTTCTTTTAAGCATGTCACCACAAAAACAACCAACACCACACTTCTTACATACAACAAGGACAAGCCAGGGTAACGAGCATTTCCTTGTGCGTCTGGTGAAATTGTGCACTACTGTCAATGCTGTCGAAATAAATAACATCTCTTCGACAGAGCGGAAGCTCCAATGCAGCAAATGCATCCAAAGGCGTTTCACATCAGTATTCCTGTCAGACCAGTGTGCTCTTGAAGCATTTGCAGCGATCGTCAACAGCCGAAGAGCGCAGACGGGTGCTGCTGGCTATCTGTCGGCGGGCAGGCAGAGTGCTTCTCCGGTGCGGCTCACGGTTCTCTTAGTCTCAGCCTCGATTACTGGTCGGCGCCGTCGCGAGTGTTGTTCCACCCGGTGTCACTGCAGCGGGAGGGTGTGCAGCGGGGTGGGGCGTGCCCGGCTGTCACTGCAGCGGGGTGGGCCCTGTCCGGCTGTCACTGCAGCGGGGTGGGGCGTGCCCGGCTGTCACTGCAGCGGGGTGGGGCGTGCCCGGCTGTCACTGCAGCGGGGTGGGGCCTGCCCGGCTGTCACTGCAGCGGGGTGGGGCGTGCCCGGCTGTCACTGCAGCGGGGTGGGGCCTGCCCGGCTGTCACTGCAGCGGAGGTGGGGCGTGCCCGGCTGTCACTGCAGCGGGGTGGGGCGTGCCCGGCTGTCACTGCAGCGGGGTGGGGCCTGCCCGGCTGTCACTGCAGCGGGGTGGGGCCTGCCCGGCTGTCACTGCAGCGGGGTGGGGCGTGCCCGGCTGTCACTGCAGCGGGGTGGGGCGTGCCCGGCTGTCACTGCAGCGGGGTGGGGCGTGCCCGGCTGTCACTGCAGCGGGGTGGGGCCTGCCCGGCTGTCACTGCAGCGGGGTGGGGCGTGCCCGGCTGTCACTGCAGCGGGGTGGGGCGTGCCCGGCTGTCACTGCAGCGGGGTGGGGCCTGCCCGGCTGCAATGACGGGTCCAGTTCCGCCATCATCGACCGGCCGGCCAGCTGTTGGCTACCAAATGCCGCCGCCATGCACACCGCCTGGCTCGCCGAGACAAACACCACGCCAATAGCCTGCCGATTGCACCTCCAGGGAGGGAGTCGGCGTGAACACGGAATGGCCTCGCGCGTTGCTGTTCACTGTTCAGCCTTGTGCATTGCATTCCTTGTGGCGACGACAGTGTAGGAGGGTGGCGGCGGCCTGCCGACAAGAAGCTGACGCTGTTGTGCTCCTGATTGTGTGGTAGCGAGTGCTGCTGACGCTGTTGTGCTCCTGATTGTGTGATAACGAGTGCTGCTGACGCTGTTGTGCTCCTGATTGTGTGATAACGAGTGCTGCTGACGCTGTTGTGCTCCTGATTGTGTGATAACGAGTGCTGCTGACGCTGTTGTGCTCCTGCTTGTGTGATAACGAGTGCTGCTGACGCTGTTGTGCTCCTGATTGTGTGATAACGAGTGCTGTTGACGCTGTTGTGCTCCTGATTGTGTGATAGCGAGTGCTGCTGACGCTGTTGTGCTCCTGATTGTGTGATAACGAGTGCTGCTGACGCTGTTGTGCTCCTGATTGTGTGATAACGAGTGCTGCTGACGCTGTTGTGCTCCTGATTGTGTGATAACGAGTGCTGCTGACGCTGTTGTGCTCCTGATTGTGTGATAACGAGTGCTGCTGACGCTGTTGTGCTCCTGATTGTGTGATAACGAGTGCTGCTGACACCGTTGCCGTGCTCCTGAGTTTGTGATAACGAGTGCTGCGCACAAGAAACTCACGCCACCAGGCTGTCCTGGTGAAACGAAAGAAACGTCCTGAAAGAAACGTTGTTCCATGATGTGCACTGATGCGGGCAGTGGTGTGTACAACGGTGTGCACTGATGTGGACAGTGATGTGTACAGCAGTGTACACTGTGATGTGGGCAGTACTGTGTACAACGGTGTACACTGATGTGTGCTGTGATGTGTACAGCAGTGCACACCGTGATGTGGACAGCATTGTGTACAGCTGTGTACACTGATGTGGGCAGTAGTGCACACATAGGCGAGAGCGATGAGCAGTAAAAACAGGCAAAGCAGATGCAAAGTAGTGTGAGCAGTGGTGCGGACAGTGATGTGCATAGTGGTGTAGGCAATTGAGTAAACAGTGGTGCATTGGGTAGTGTGGCGACACAGGCAGCTATGTGCATAGCAGCATATATAGAGGGGTGCAGCGCTGTACACACTGTTGTGTACGCAGTGGTGTACACAGCTGAATGTGTTAGTGAGGCAGTAGAGTACAGTGTCGCACGGCGGCGCAGGTAGTCGCATACACAGATGTGCAGATATTGGTGTAGGCGGCAGAGTAGTGTCGCACAACGGCGCAGGTAGTCGCATACACAATGGTGCAGTTACTGGTGTAGGCGGCAGAGCACAGTGTCGCACGGCAGCGCAGGTAGTCGCATACACAGTGGTGCAGATATTGGTGTAGGCGGCAGAGTAGTGTCGCACAACGGCGCAGGTAGTCGCATACACAGTGGTGTAGTTACTGGTGTAGGCGGCAGAGTACAGAGTGCCACATAGTATGGCGGTGCAGGCAGTGGTGTGCATAGTAGTGAGCATTAGCCTTCGGGGATCCACGGCACTCGCCGCCGCAGACAGCTCATCAACTACACGGTCGGCCTGAGACGACGCCGTCGCCGCCTGCTTGTGGCCGATACCAGTCAGACCCGTCTCCATCCTGACGCGCACTCGTCAGAGCCGCCCGCCGGCTGAAGGTGAGTGCAGAGGCTCCTCGCCGCCGCACAGACACCGCAGCAGTCCGCAGACACGCACGGTGTGCGTGCGGTGGCGTGTCGCTGAGACGTACGATAATGGACCACGGGACGTGCAACAGCTGATCACGGGGACGCACACCAGTGGACCACAGGACGCACAACAGTAGACCACAGGGCGTACAACAGTGGACCACAGGGCGTACAACAGTAGACCAAGGAGACGTACGACAGTGCGGGCCACGAAAACGCACGAAAAGAGACCACGGGGCGTACAGCAATCGCAGGGACGTACCGTAGTGGACTGGACAACAGCGATGGACCAGACAACACGAATGGCACGGACACAGCAGGCGGCCACCGCTAGGACTAAATACTGAGAAAGAGAGAGGAAGAGAGGTAGAAAAAGAGAGAGCAAACGAGAGAAAGAAAGAGAGAGAGAGAGAGAGAGAGAGAGAGAGAGAGAGAGAGAGAGAGAGAGAGAGAGAGAGAGAGAGAGAGAGAGAGAGAGAGAGAGAGAGAGAGAGAGAGAGAGAGAGAGAGAGAGAGAGAGAGAGAGAGAGAGAGAGAGAGAGAGAGAGAGAGAGAGAGAGAGAGATAAAAAAGGTAAAGAGAAAAAGAGACCGCAAGCGGGCATTGCTGGGACTAAATACAGAGAAAGAGATAGAAATAGTGAGAAATAGAGAGAAAGAGAGAGAAACAGAGGGGAGAGAGGGGAGAGAGTGAGATAAAAATCACACCGGGACGAGGCACCACCACTCCGATTCAAAGGGCGTGTTCCGCGAAGATACGGCACACCACGACCATGCATCAGACAGAGCCGTCAGGCGGTCGGCCCGAAGGCCCAGGCACCTTCGCCCAGGCGCGGAGGTGCTGCCAGCCAGGTGAGAAACACGAGGAACAGTCACCTGCGCACGCTTTTTAGCTTGCCGTACAAACAGACGGCTGCTCGGACGGCTGCCCAGTCGCCCTCACTGGACCGCGTCGGCCTGAAAACGGGGCATAGCACGGCTGAGACGGCTGCGGCATCAGGCCGCTCAGACCCCACACTCGGCTCCACGGACCCTGCTGCTGCCCAGAGGGGTGGTGATGTCATGTGGCTCCGACCCCACACTCGGCTCCACGGACCCTGCTGCTGCCCAGAGGGGTGGTGATGTCATGTGGCTCCGACCCCACACTCGGCTACGCAGGCCTGCAGGGAACGCTATTGGACAGACGGTGGCTGAGTTGAAATCGTTGCACCAACCAGGAAGCGCTAACCAAACCGTGGACCGTCACCCGAAACCAGGAATGCACCCAGTCTGGGATCGGCGCCCAAAGCCATGAGCGGTCATCACCAACTACCGACAATCATTCCTGTCCAGCGTCTTGTCACCATGTCCTCTTGCCGGTCACATACTCTATTAATATAAATGGAGCAATGGAAGGTTCCAACACGATGCAAAATATCTATATTGGCAATAGTGTGAAATAATGATAACTTATTTATTGTTTCCCGTATTCACAATCCAGCTAATGAAGCTGAGACAAAATGTTGTAACTGTCCTCTAGCGTGTACCGAAGCATATGTAGCAAAGGACTATGAACTACAAGGCATGCTAATTTTCGAGTCGGGACGAAAACAACAGTAATAAGCAGCAGTTATTTGCTTCGGCGTGGAATTTGAATGAAACCAGACCGCTCAAACGTCCGTTGGCGTCAGCCCAGCGCGATTAGTGGATGGGATTTCGCTGCTGATTGCGTAGCAACGGCCGATGCTGACGACAGCTTGTCGCTTCCGACTGAGCGGCTCCAACGGGATACGGCCAGATGGGACGGCCCGACGGTCACCGGCAGATGGGACGGGCCGACGGTCACCGCCAGATGAGACGGGCCAACAGGATACCGCCAGATGGGACGGCCCGACGGTCACCGCCAGCTGGGACGGGCCGACGGTCACTGCCAGCTGGGACGGGCCGACGGTCACCGCCAGATGAGACGGTCCGACGGTCACCGCCAGTGGGACGGCAGGTCACCGCAGTGGGACGGGCCGACGGTCACCGCCATGGGACGGCCGACGGTCACCGCCAGATGGACGGCCGACGGTCACCGCCAGCTGGGACGGGCCGACGGTCACTGCCAGCTGGGACGGGCCGACGGTCACCGCCAGATGAGACGGTCCGACGGTCACCGCCAGATGGGACGGGCCAACAGGATACCGCCAGATGGGACGGCCCGACGGTCACCGCCAGCTGACGGGCCGAGGTCACGCCAGCTGGACGGCCGACGGTCACCGCCAGATGAGACGGTCCGACGGTCACCGCCAGATGGGACGGGCCAACAGGATACCGCCAGATGGGACGGCCCGACGGTCACCGCCAGCTGGGACGGGCCGACGGTCACCGCCAGATGGGACTGTCCGACGGTCACCGCCAGATGGGACGGGCCGACGGTCACCGCCAGATGGGACGGTCCGACGGTCACCGCCAGATGGGACGGGCCGACAGGATACCGCCAGATGGGACGACCCGAGGGTCACCGCCAGCTGGGACGGGCCGACGGTCACCGCCAGATGGGACGGCCCGACGGTCACCGCCAGATGGGACGGCCGGCGAGCCAGTACCGCCATTCAGCTGGCCAGTGGCACCACCGAGCTCATTGGGTCGCCAGCATAACAGTTCATCACCCGCCTGACATGCCCGCACAGAAGTGTTTGCTCACGGCCGGCCGACCGATTGAGTATTTTGGCTTGAGGGCGCATCAACTGCTACTGGTGATGTAGCGTCCAGCCGGCCGATCGATGGTCAGCGGTAGTGTTGAGCGCCGGCCGACCGATGGTCAGTGGTAGTGTTGCTCGCCTGCCGGCTCCGGCCCGCACCAGATGAATGGTACTGGGTGTACCGGCGGCGCGGCGGCACCCAATCTGCCTCCGCTCGCCCGCCACCTGCTGTGTACAGGCACAGGCGACGTGAGGGTGCGTGTTCGAAGCGGACGAGAATCCGCAGCCACGGCAGCCGCCAGCCACCGCCACCCGGCTCGCCGGCACGGCTGCTTTCAAATAAGCGGTGCTGATCTTGATCTTGCTTGTTTGTGGTGCGACCAGATTTCCTGTTCCTTGTGTCAAACGCATGATGCAAGTGACTATCCAGGCTATATTAAACCGAAACTTATTTCACGGCACACAAATCATGACTGACAATGACCGAGGCAGCTTCCAACGTGTGATCTTCGCATAAGTGTTTGCAGTTTGCACCTATGTATGTAATCCTTTATGAATATTAATGTATATGTAGAGATCACTGAATACGAGCCGACATTGAATCGTCCCTGATTTTTATCAGACAATCCTGCGGCCAATTGTGCGAGGAACGTTGCATATCTGTTGCATATGTTGCATAAGTCTTCTTCTCGAGGATTCACTCATCGGCAGTTTTCTGCTCTGTCGCTTCAATCGTTTTGCTGAAAGTCACACCATCTTCTAGAAACATACTGTAAAACTAGAAGCGTAGTGGTTCATTTCTGCTTTCCGTGTGCCGAGCCAGGTTAGTACCAATTGGTACCAAGCCAGGTTAGTACCAATTGGTCGGCAATAACTGCAATGCCTGAGTCACATCAACCCCATGAAGCGTCAGTGATATATGTGGGCTGATTGTTTTCAGCAATACCGGTCCGAGGATAGTATTTGTCGTAAAAAGATAGGAGAGGAAGAAGACAGCGACTAAAACTGCACTAAATGTAATTACCATCGACCGCTGAAAGCCTTTTATCAGCATGGCGGGACTTTAGCTGCCATAGGGTTGGAGCAAAAGCCACTGCACTCCAGCCACATTTCCCGGACCTTCTTTGAACAATATCGGCAGCTGCAGCCGAACAGGAACAAAGGCTTGCCTTTTACCCAACTACCAACCGAAACATTTAGAAACTTCGCTGCCCCAGGAGGAATTAGCACTGGAACCCTAGTGTGTCTGAAGTACCAGCATTAGGCGTTATTGGGGAGGCTGGACTAGCGAGGCGAAGAGGCGGTCACGCGAACGGGCGCCACACCGCGACAGGAAGCCTGCTTACACACCGCAGCTGCGCTTTCTTGGCATCAAGTACAGATATGCACCTCATAAAGTCATGAAGTGATAGGGCTTAATGAGAGCCACAGTGACCCATCTGATTTCAGCACATAAAGAAGATATACTATGCGACGAAAAAAGGGCACCGATACACCCCGGTCAATATCGACTTTGCCTTTTCTCGTCTGTGCCGGCAAGAGGGTCGATGATCAAGTGAGTTAGGCGTTTGTTCCACAGTCATGCGATCAGCAGCTTGAATTCCGAGAGCCGTTCGTAATGTTGGCTTCCATGCAACAGTTCGGATTAGGAGAATGGCGACGCTACGTGGCCAGTGAGCTGGAAGCTATCCATCCCTGTCGGAACTTCGGTGGGCCCGGCACTCAACATAGGAGGATACGCCCTACGAAATGAATCGCCAAATCCTTGCGATCCTTTCAGAGGCGTAACCATGATTTGGTCCGGGGGAGGGGCGAACATCTGAAGAGGGTCCTGCCTACTGAGGCCCCCTTTTTCGAAAGTCCTTGTACTTCGTTCACTTTATGTTTGAAAGAACCCGATATTTATGCATATATAAATAAATATATATATATATTTATATATATATATATATATATATATATATATATATATATATATATATATATATATATATATATATATATATATATATATATATATATATATATATATATATATATATATATATATATATATATATATATATATATATATATATATATATATATATATATATATATATATATATGCAGATATCGGGGGATCTCCAGCCAAAGAAAGAAAACATGTGGGCTACTGATGTCATTCAAAGACTGAATTATACGTCCGCGACAAGCACACTCGGATGCTCACGAGTGTGTGCGCGAATAATATAGTTACAATTTATTAGGCTCTGTCTCCATAAAACAGTATGCAAAGTGCATTTATTAAAGTTGGAGTACCTTCAGAAGTCAATTTGATTGCCAATTACACCGATATATGGCGAATATTTTTACTTTGCGAATTGTCTTCTGTAACTATTTCGCTGTATTCATCATTCAGACAGGTCCTCTCGATATTGTTAAAGATAATTACGCTGATGGGCGTTGAATGGAAAGAATGCATCCACAACTGTGACTTTTCCATACACAATTTTTGTGTCGCAGAGCCGAGTGTTGCTTGGTATTGATCCAGACTGGAACTTCCTTTTTTGCCGTGCCGCCGCTCGGCGGCTCTACAGATCCTCTGGGCAGCAAATGGCGTTTTGCGCGTATCGAGCCATGCCAGAACCTCAAGCATACCTGGAAGCTTTATGTCAACATGCGGAGTCAACTTTCAAGTGAGAAGTGACACGGTTAAACGTGTATAACCATGGTCGAGTATGGCATCAGAAGACAGCTGATTTCATGTAGGCTTACTTCAGACCATTGGAAATTCGTTCACTAATGTAGAACATCTGATGTGCATTTACATTAATACAAGTTGATAATGAAACAATCATCCTGCAATTGAGTGCAGGAATAGCAAGGTTCAAACTTCAAGGAAGCAATTCAATAAGATGTCAACATGTAGCACATTCTATTTTCGTTTACTTAAGAACATTATAAATTGTCAGCACATCACAGCACACACAGTTTCTCAACCTTCGGAGAATCTCAATCCAGCCCTCTTTGGCGCTCACGAGATCCTCTTCATCCCCCCGGTACTCCTGCTTTTAGGGGCCATCACAGTCCTCAATAGTCCTGTCTAGCTCTCATCTCTCTGACATTTCAGATCTGAGATGGGCCCTCACTATTCCTCTTCAGCTTTTAGGGGTCATGTTTATCCATCAGGATCTCTTTCAAACCTAAAGAGCATGCTAGCCCTCTCTGGCCCTCAGCTGTTAGGGGCCTATTCCAGCTGGGACTGCTCTTTCCAGCTGGCATGGGCATCCTAGCTCTCGGGCGGATCCCTCTTGTCTTCACGGCCCTTGCCAAAATTAGGGTGGACGTCTTCAGGTTTCAAGGGCCCTTTCCACACAAACTGTTAGCTGCATTGACCTTTTCCCTCGGTTATATCTCTAGCCCTCAGGGCTGTCGCCTGGGGGGCCCCATTGGACCCACCAGGGGGCGGGTGTATCTTCACCCCTTGGAAACGCCAATGCTTTTTAAAATCCCGAGACCAGTCCATAGGCTTGGAGGCCTTTTACGTAGCACTGGGAACACTTCGCCTCGGCTCAGTTCTTCTCCGTAGCTCGAGGGTCTCTTTTTCGGCCTGAGGCCCGCTGTTAGGTCTGAGCCCCTCTCAATCAGAGGGGGGGGGCAAATCTGACTCAGTGGCTCTGCACGTTTCCTCCCCTATCCATTTGCTCAGAGATCCCTTTTCAAGACACTCTCTGTACAGCCGGAGCCCCTATTCGAAAGCTTGGGCTCCCTCTATCACGTTGTGCGGCTTCGGCCGCCCCCATCTGGTCGGGGACCCTTCATACCGACTCTGGGCCCTCTCCGACGGCCCGGAGTTCTCCCTCTGCTAGGAGTCCTCTCCGTCGGCACAGGAGCCGTCCTAAGCGATCCAGGCCTCCTTTGTCAGTCCGGAGGCCCTGTTGATACAGCGTGGACCTCTTACATCAGGTCAGTTTCCTTTGCACGGCTTTGGCCTTATCCGTCTGCTTAAGGGACTTTCTGACGGCCGGCGGTCCTCTCCGGCAACTAGGGTCCCCCTCCGTCGTCTCAGGGGCCCTCTTTGACGAACCGGGGCCATGTTCGGCAAATGGGCTCCAAATGACCTTGTAGTCGGCGCGCCCTGAAGCTCAAATAATAAAACAATCAATTTTCTGACAAGTCGGAGACCCCTTTTCAAACGCTTGGGCCCTGTCATCAGGTCAGGGCCCTTTCTTCGGCTTGGGCTCCGCCGTCAGCTCAAGGACCCTTCATATTGGCTCGATGCCCTCTCCGTCATCCCGAGGACCCTTCCAACAATCCATGCTCCCTCCATCGATCTAGAAGCCCTTCACGTTAGCCCAGCCAAGGCCCCTCAATATCTTCCCGGGGGCACTCACCGGTGACTGCGGGTCCTCTTCATCGGCCCGGAACCCTTCCGTTAGCCCGGGGTCTGGCTGCCGGAAGAGTCCAGGACCCTTCACATCGGCCCAGGGGCCCGTGAGGGCCCCTGCACCCACGCTTTGAGGGCCCACGCCGACCCTCCAGGGTGGGCTGGCCCCTTCGCCCCCCCCCTTGGCTACGCCACTGAATCCTTTGACTTATCTGTGCAAATCTCCAAATGTGATGTAGTCTCCTGAACGAAATGCACCAGTAACGCCTCGGATCCGTTACCGATGGCCGCCTGCCAGCTGCAATTCTAACATTGTTCGATACATGAGAGCTGCAATGCTTTAAATGACATCGAAGTCACGTGGGAGCAAGGTAAGGACGAACCTTTAATTAGGAAGGAAGAAAGTCAGGTAATATCATTAGTTTCACTTCAACATTTACGGACGATAGAGGACTGAAACTATACCGCTAAATGCACGCCAAATGAGGTTCTGTAATTGGTGTCATATAACTCGAAGACTGCCGGTGTGAGGTAGCGCAACTATTTTCATTAAGCATTGTTAAAAATGCACCGCTCGGTCGTTGAGGGTTTCACGCCCTGCATACTGATTCTGTGTTCGGATCATTCCGGACTATGTGATGAAGAAGATCGAGAGAAGGTGTAGAGAAAGATAGTTGGGATATGGTATGGATAGCAATAGCTATAGATAGGGCGGTAGGATTAGTGAGTGCAGTTGCAGTGTAGTGACTGGAACAGGACATATCCCGTCCATGCACATGATATTTAGCGCGGCAATTAATACACGATAATCACAACTTTTATTTGAATACCATGGGAGTTATTTTAGCGCTCAAGTCCGAAAGTATCGCGTTAGGGTTAAATGTTCGACGTTTGGTACTAAGCCATCATCAATAGTTCCTCCTTTAAATAAAATGTGCAATATGCTTACAGCTAATGCAGTATTTTGGGACCGGATCACTACAATAGCCGTTTAGGGATAAAGAGGTTGTTCTTGTGTATTAATGACTGCGCTAGGACTACTGATTAAGGCAATTTCGCATCGCATTAAGCGGAAGCTCAGCTGGTTGGCATATAGGAAAGCGTAGTCGACTGTTGATAATATAGCCCTGCTGTGTCACTTCTCTCTGTCCTCCAGACTCCCGCCATCTAGGCCAGCTGGGCTGGGACAACTGTTGATAATGCAGCCCTGCTGTGTCACTTCCATCTGTCCACCAGATTCCCGCCATCTACGGCAGCGGGCACAACTACTGGTAATGCAGTCCTGCTGTGCCACTTCTCTCTGTTCCCCAGACGTCCGCCACAGCGCTTATACATGATGTAGTGCGTGTATATCTCGTGTATCAGATACTCACTGGTAAGTGGAATGCAAGTTGGTCGATTAGCAGCGGCTACCACCGCGGGCAATAGAGCGACGGTCCGACGACTCAGCCTTGATGAGAAATCGGCCGAGCGACTAACCGAATTTGACGTACAATTAAGGTTGGATGCACAGACCGATTTCAGAATTCGAAACGAGTAAAGCTGGCGAGGTATTTGTCAGACGACAAATCAGGGCGCATTGCTGCATCCCAATTCGCTTAGAAGATTTTGAGAAACAAACTGAGGGACTCCCAGTCGCTCGCCGGGGCGTGCATGGAGGACACTCGCACACGTTGTTGTCGCGACATGAGATCAGATACCAACGGCGACGCACAAATACCATGTGCACGGATCGACTTCAAGAACCGCCTGTCTTTTCTAAGCTAGGCGTCTTACGGAGGGAACCAACTAGCACGCAACGTGCACGAAGCGACCAATACCAGTTAAATTAAAAGATAATGCATCGACATATCTATCGGCTCATCGGAACTTGATGACGTCATATATTCAAGCTCCTTTCTCACGATGCATTTCACTGCTGTTGCATGCATGTTTTTGTACTGATGTACTTGATGTGGATAGCTGAAAGTCCATGCTACGGGAAGGACCCAGAATATATTTGTATATCCGTCATCTAAAAAGTAGGCAAAGAAAGTTCGGACCAGAAAAACACGAATAATAGTAGAAGGACTGAAAACAAAGAATAAAAAAGGAACTAACGGTGTCAAGACATGATAATTCAGTTGAATAGGAAGTCGTGGAAAACATCCACAACCCAGAGTTCTCCAAACTAATGGTAGGGCTATGACCAGTGACTGAATATATGACTGACCAGTCATATATTCATGCTCCTTTCTCATTCTGCATTTCACTTCTGTTGCATGCATGATATTTTTTTACTAATGTACTTGATGTGGGTAGCTGAAAATCCATGCTACGCGGAGGACCCATATTAAATAACCATGTGTAAACCACCGAATACAATATTGGCATGCTCTTATCTGATATGGTAATTGAATGCAGATGATTCATTCGAAATAAATGCTTTAGCTACAACGATGCAGTTTTCAACTAGTGAATTTTGGTATGTGGATGAATAATTTTAAAGCTCGAGAAATGATATGATATGTGGATGAATAACTAAATCTCGAGAATTGATGGTTTTATTTGTTATGCCCGGGTTTCATTGCACAACATTGGTGCTTCTTGTAGCAGACTTTGGTTGCATAGTTACCTAGGACACGAATATATTTGGATGTTTAGGACCCTTCTTCCGTCTGCAAAGTGATGGACTGGGGTATCCGAATACTATTTAGTCCTTTTCATACTATGAACTATTTATCCGAATACTATTAACGTTCCATTTCATTTGCAAAAGTGAAATTAGAGCTGAAATACTTGTTCGCTGTCAAGTAACTTTGCAAAATAAAACAATATATACTTTGTATTCATGTATCTCCGGGAGCTATAAAACATCCGAAGCGATATACGACCGTTCAATAAACAAAATTTTACTCGTCAATGTCACCAAGATATTCCAAAGCATCCAAATGTTTCGCAGATGGGAAGAGTGGAGCCTGAGTTCCAGAACCAGGTCAAGTTAGTGCTCTCCCCTTCCGCAGGGGAGGGGCATTAGTCGTTAGGCACATGGACGTAGTCAACCGTACGTAGTCCCCAACTTTTTTGTCAAACACCCCTCAAGTAGAGAGGCGCCTCTTTATGATGCTCTAGTGTACTCTGCCCTTCGAGTTTTTCAGCCGAAGACATCCCTCCAGCGCGTTTCAGTGTACCCCCTTTGCATTCCTTTTAAGAGCCGAAAGCACCCTATTGGGTAAAAAGACGCACATTTCCTTCCCCCTCCCAGCATTGGTGGAGAATGCGATATAGCGAGCATGACCATGGCCTCACCAATAAGTGCTATAAGTGTTCATAAACTTCGTAGAGGGACATATACGTGCGTAAAAGTTCGTAGACGTTCTTAGCGACCCGACGGCAGCCACCAAATGTGTTGTTTGCCTTTATACATTTGCCATGGCGATCCCATAAATAATTATATACATGCCCCTGGCGCGACCCTTCGCGCAGAGCTTGGGGCCATGGGAGCCCATTGAGGGGGAGCCCACCCCTTGGCTGCATCCCTGTGCCAGGACACCAAATTGTGTCAACCTGGAGGCCACTGATGATGTCACAGGTCATGTCAAGCATAGTATGCATGGGTCTCAGGTGAACCGCACATATTCAAAAAAAAAAAATTTAATATTTATATATTAAAAAAAAAAAAAAAAAAACCTTCAATAAAACAAGAGGTGCTGAGTTGACCTCAAAAAATAAGATATACTTTATTAGGTACTCAACGTTGCGAAATGCTTTTTTTTTTTTTTTTTTTTTTTTTTTTTTTTTCCCAGAATTTTTTTTTTTTTTTTTTTTTTTTTTTTTTTTTTTTTTTTTTTTTTTTTTTCCACCCCCTTTTTTTTTTTTTTTTTTTTTTTTTTTTTTTTTCCAATTTTTTAAAACCCGGGGGCCTCTAAGAGCCATTCTTCGTTGTATTAAATGACGTTGTAGTAGATGCATGCCAACCCCACTACAATGTTGGCGTGTTCAAAATCGATCAAAGCAATTACCCTCCCAATTGGGATTCAACATAGTTGACCCAATATTGGCTAATCTACACTAGTCTAACCTAACCCAACGTCGCTTTTATCCGTTTTTCAGCACCAGACCCAATCGTGAAAAACGATGAAAATAGGCAGCATAAAATATATAGATGCAGACAACTGACCTCGCAACATGTACGTTACGCTAGACGCTATGCTAGACGCTACGCTAGACACTACGCTAGACGCCACGCTAGACGCTACGCTAGACGCTACGCTAGACGCTACGCTAGACGCTACGCTAGACGCTACGCTAGACAATACGGTAGACGCTACGCTAGACGCTACGCTAGACGTACGCGTAGCGTCATACTATACGTCATACTAGACGCGACATACAACTATAAACGCTAAATGGTATTAGTACAATGCTCCTGTTGAATGCTGCACCGGAGCGCACCTATTTATGCTATAATCGCTAGATGGCACTGGTACAAGCGCGCCTGTTCAATGCTGCACCGGGATGCACCAAGTTAACTATTGTCGCCAGATGGCACCAGTGCAAGTGCAACTGCTGAATGCTGCACCGGGATGCACCTATTTATATTATTAGATGCACACCAACACCCCAGAATGTTGGTGTACTCAAAATCGGTCCAGGCCACTACTCTTCCAAGCGGGTTTGAACTGAGTTAACCCAAGATTGGCTAATCTGCACTAACCTAGCCTAACCTGAGCTCACCAAACCGTACCAAACCTCGCAAAATCTCACCATGGCTAACCTAACCTAACATGACCTGACTTGACCTAATCAGACCTCATTTGATTTCACTACCTTGCCTTTTCCCAACTACCGCAATAGCACAGCTGTATTTCCCTGCATAAACCATAAGTTGCATTCCCTATAAAATCCTACCCTGGGTAGTTTGGCTGGCGTGGCAACACGTGAGCATAAAACATTTTCAACCGGTGACGTTGGCTCCACCAAACCCGGTCATCCATCGATGCAATGAGCCGGCTGAGAAGGCCGAAAATCATGTTTGGTAATGTTTCAGGGCAGCCTTGTTTGCAGGAAAAAAATTCGATGGGGAAAATCTAAAAGTATCGTTGGAATCTCAAAAGTTGAGACTTTGCGAGCCTAACACTTGTCATCCAAAATGGAGCGTGACAGGTATGTTAATAGGTTGCGAACTGGAGCCTGATTTAAGGATCACGACACTTGCCACTCTCGTCGCGATGGCTGATTCATGGCATGAGGCAGGTGCCAATGATCAATGGAGAAATGGTAGCTGGTACATGACACCGGGTAATGCAGGTAACGGCGTATCGCCACTTTCAGCAATTTCCAGTACCAGACCCTATCGTGGAAAACGATGAAAAAGGCTGCCCTTTCCATGATGTATTACTAAATGATATTGAATTCCTCAGAACCTCAACTTGGAACATTCTGAGCACAAGATCACGCTGGGTCATGTGAGAAGCTGCGAGGTCAAATGCGGCATGTGCTGTGCGTGGTATGTGATACGAGATTATGAGAAACAATAACATATACAGTACGATAATGCAGCATATTATATATAATTCCATGCATCATTGTTGGTGGGTATATTCGCTACCTACATTGCTATATGAGTCATAGATTCCCTCGAATTAGTAGTTTCTCAGTATGACTATGGTCTATATACATGACTTATGATAACTCAGATACTTTGAACAGATCATGTGTATACGCAGCGCAAATGAAACCGATATCAACACCTACGATCCATTGATGACATAGTCGTTAACATTATAAAAACCCCGTGATCCTCCAGGCACATGCTTCTGTGACGTTATTTGATCTAATCTAGGCTCACCTTGTCATCAAAATGTTAACACAACATATCTGGTCAACCAGTCTTAGAGTATATCACGTTTTACATTTCTAGCTTTAGCGATTCCACCAATAACACCGCTATATCAATGGCGCCAAAACGCACGAAAAATGACAGTGTATGACAGTGGGCCTCATGTGATGCACAACGAATAGACGAAGGATCACGAAATTCGAACACAGGAGTCCTTCCTAACAGCCTTCAAGCCACCCTGCATGATTCGCTTTGTATATAGCCATACGCAAAGCCTAATAGATCATATTTTTAGTGCTCTTTTGCATTCCATGTCATGCCTGCCCTGTTTGAATATTTTACGAACATGTTTTTGATTGATGCTGGATTTAGTTTGCACATTGCTGTAACACCTTTCTGAAGTCATCTGTTGCTCTGGAGGTTCGTCATATTGGCGCTTCTGCTTGCCCGGTAATTCCTTTTGTGTTTTATATCTCTTTCACACAGCTACTGATCCGCTACGAAGCGGAACGGAAAGTTCCAACCCTCACAAATAGGGTCGCAATGCAAATTTCTAAGTGAGCGGACTTTATTTGATTTCAAGTGATCCATAGCGAATGCATTTCCACTGAAGAAATATAACATCATACCATTGCATGCGCAGTCATAGAATCACAGAATGTCATAGAACCCAAATTTGGCTCTTAGCATTGTGGGAAAAAAATACGGACGTCCCATCTGTTAATTTGTATTGCTCGTGCGTTCATTCCCGCAACTTCTGGGTGGTCACAATGCGTAATTTGTAGCATGCGGGTGTATTTGCATTTCGCTTCCCACTATATTATGCTTTGCTTCGTATTTTATTCATTCACTCATTTACCCCCGCACTCATTCAGTTGGCTCTGTGTCGAAGACAACATTTTTAAAGCGCAATTATGATGAATATAAGGTTGTGTTTCAGATAAGTGCTTGGGGACCAGTTGACATTCTACTTTTGTGTAGAAGACGGCATTTTTAGGGCGCAATTGTGATGAATGCTATGTTTCGGAAAGCGCACCAACACCCTAACGCCGGAATTCAGAGCCGCTCGTGTAGCCAGCGACGAACTCTGGGAATTCAAGCTGTTTGGAACCAGCCGATTCCTATATATTGCAAGCGCCTGACGGACTCCGTTCTCAGACGAATGTAAGAAGTGGTCGACAACAGTAGCGGATGGTCACATTAGCCGCAGGAACAGCCATTCATTGCTCCAGTATTGGAAGTATTGTTCTGTGTGCTGTAACTCTGTCTTCGTCTTTGTGAACAAACCAGGTCTGTATAGGCATAATGCGTCGTCTTGCAATATCCACCTTCGGTATGTGACATACGAAATAGTACAATACGCTATCCACTAAATCACGAATGGAGATTTCTTGCCAGCTCAGGGGCCCAGCTTTAGAATGGCTCCCCTGTGTCGCCCATTGAGTGAAAACTCCGTACCTTGGCCACTTCACTCCACATTTTCACCTTGGCCACTTCACTCCACATTTTCACGGTTTCTCAGTTTTTGTAAGTTGCTATCTTGTATTCTCCACCAGAAGCAGAGGACAGGGTCTAGCAGCCATCAGTGGTTTCCAACCCCACCCACGACTGATACCTCCGCCCGTCCACTGAACTATAAAGAAGAAAAACCTGTACAATGATGAATGCACGGAACAGCCGGAGAGGAAGGGGTAAGGCTGCGGGAAGACTGCTCTGTAGACGTCTCTGGGCGTAGAAACACACATGAGATAAAATTCGACTATTTTCATTTCCGTACTAACGTCATTGGCATAGGTCGTCTTCTATGCAGGATATTCTGGAGCTGGGTGTTGGGCAGCGAGAGCAGCTGCTGAACATACACGGGTCTTATGACGCTAACTGTACAACATATGCTTGGAAAATCGATCGCTCCGCGTTCTCCGAACAGGTTTGAACTTACCATACCAAAATTGAGATGCTGTATGCTGAGTATGCTGGAGTGAGGAGATATGACACATTCCCCACCCCAACAAAAAAGTAGGTTGGGAGAGCCAATGAACCGAAAACTATGATGCGAGAGAAAACTATCATATGTACAGCGAGAGAAAACAACATACTTCATCTTACGAATTGCTGGGATTGGCCCAGTATTTGCTGGGATCTGTCTACCACCTCCTTCCCCGCCCCCGGTGTTTTTGTTTTACACTTCCTGCGCCCATGTTCTGTCTAGCAACATCTGGCGATAGTCACTAGTTCGTAGCTGGCAGCGCATAACCTGTGTTCGTCGTCTCGCAGTCGAGTTGGGTAGCGTTTCTGACATTGCAATGGTGTTGTTGTGCTTGCGTATGTATTAATTGGTAAATCATCACCACAAGCATATAACAAGTGGACTTGATCTTATAGTCGATTGCAAACGCCAGGTTTTGAACGATCACCAGTGGTGAGTGAGGAGTGGTCCGCCCACTTGCTACCTAGGCACCTACATATGTATCTGCCTAGATACCTTCCTATTTGGCAGGCTACCAACGTAGGTAGGCATCTACCAACCTTGGTACCAAAGTGGGTACACACCTTGATATCTTTACGTGCGTATGCACCTCGAAATTATATGCTGATCATAATGAGAACGAACAATAGCATCATGAGGGAAACCATTATGGATAAAATGCATGCAAACCTTTAGATGGTTCTTGATCAATTTCAAGAAGATGGCTTATCTCTTGATGCACGCAGGGTGTTCCCAATAAAGCTTCTTTTTAACTCTTGCACTGTGTTTGGTACCTTCAGCAGGCCAAGCTGCCCCATTTCCTGCATAATGCGTTCCCAACTGGCATCGCCTGCTTGGCTTGCTTAGGGTCCGCGAGTCTCCTAAAGAGCAATTGTAAACCAAAAAATAAATGGTTAATGAGAACAAAAACAAGAAGAGCCAATAACAGTAAACAATAACTAATAACTAAAATAATAACTGAACTAATAAAGTAAATAATTTTCCATACTTGTGTGATATAGCTATTTGCACAATCTGGGCATACTGGATTCATTAAGTTTTTTTTTTTTTTTTTTTTTTTTTTTTTTTTTTTTTTTTTTTTTTTTTTTTTTTTTTTTTTTTTTTTTTTTTTTTTTTTTTTTTTTTTTTTTTTTTTTTTTTTTTTCCCGGGGGGGGGGTGGGGGGGGGGGGGAAATTTTTTTTTTTTTTTTTTTTTTTTTTTTTTTTTTTTTTTTTTTTTTTTTTTTTTTTTTGTTTTTTTTTTTTTTTTTCCCAATTTTTTTTTTTTTTTTTTTTATTTTTTTTTTTTTTTTTTTAAGGGGGGGGGGGTTTCCCCCTCCGTGCGCGTGTTAAGCCACCAAGTTGATCAGGGGCACTGTAGTTTAGGGGCGCATCGACTGCACAGGTCATATAGCAAACTGGTCAGGGGTAGGGATTAAGAAACTTTCTATCTGTCCACTGTGCAATCATGACAATATGGACAATGGTTGTATTCCACAATTATTTCCATAGCCTATGGTAAGGTGATACTTGCCTGTGTACCTACCTAATAGGTATATCTACAAAAAACAGACAACACAGCATGAATTGAAATGGGTACTTACATATTTTCCTTGAGTATCATCTTGACGATGATGGCCTGCGTTGCTGGTTCTCTCTCACCGCATGAATGATTGTTATATAAGAATGAATGTAATAAATGGACGATTATAATGAATGGTGTATTGTTTTTGGTGGTATATTAACTGGCTAGTTGCTTTGGTTACACAAGCCAGCAACAATAAATCATTGTTTATATACAAATTAACTGAATATTAACTATGTGAGTGATATATCACATTTGCAAATTAATTTCAGGACGAAATTTCACAGGTATAATACTTGGTGAATATATCTGACAAACAGAATGTGTGCCGAGCATCCGCAGTTTTTTTTTTCTGTGGCTGCCAATGGCAACCAAGAATGTCGACGATGTTGCTTTGGGTCTGAACAATTATAAATAGTTGTTTAAATCCAAAAACATACTAGGCCAACTCATACTAACATGAAGATGTGGAATTATGTGAAACATTGATGCATCGGCCATACATTTCCATTGTTGATTCATCACTACTTGTATTCTATGTATGTGTAGATTACAGGAAATTCAGCGTCATGGTTTTCAATGCACATACTTTATTGGTGAAACCCGCATAAGCGCATAAGCGTTAAATGTGATTCGAAGCCGTGCTTTTTGTTTGCAAATTACGATTTGATGCAGTTTGATGAAACTGGCTCCAGGACTCAAAATCCATATTTATCATAGGTCTAAGGCATTTTGGCCTTGTACGCCTCCTTTCTTGTGGTGGATCATGAAAAACATGTTAAATTCATCCATACTTCACTCCAGTTCTCATATCACTAATGTTTTAAAGTTGCTTACACATATAAATGGGTGTGTAGCAGCGAAAGGCAAATTTCACTATTGTTTTTGTACTCACATGGTTTGTTAACAAACTGATTTGTGTAAATCACAAACTGTATTAAATCATGTTTCACAAAGGTGTTGGTTTGTAACCACAAATAGTATAATTCCGACAAGACTTTCTGATTGTATAAAAACGGTGTGATTTGAAGATGCCTTTCAATGATAATACAATACACATATTCCAAAATAACGCGATGTATTTCCAATAATTATTCAGTGATAAAATACTTCGAATGAATGATCAAATGAATAATTAAAATACATATGAACAAGCGATGTGAAATATGGTAGTTCATTTGAAACAATAACAATTCCTGCTAAACAACTTAATTCCATAAACCCCTGATAAGAAAATCAGCTGTGATCGGAATGCAAACAGACAAACAGACAAACAGACAAACGGACAAACAGACAAACCCGCATTCCATCGTAGCCGCCACGCCTTTCAAATATTAACATTGCACTAGCGGTGCAAACATGAAGACAAATGTCGAGAGCAGGCTTCAACTGCTAAATTTCAGTTAAAAAAGCAGGCACGTAAGTGCCACGTACTCAAATTTACTGGCGCGTATAAATACAATACAAATTATACAGCATGAGTAAAATACAAATTATGCGGAATAAATATTGGAAGGCCAACACCAGACAGATAGATAAACCAACGGGATTGGTGTGAGGACGGGTGTTCTCTTACACTGAAGGTCTCGTCTGACATGCTAACCGTACTTCCCATTGTTCTGGCATTACTGGGGTGGCGTGGAGGGGAAACTCGGAAGGTTGGAATTAACACGCATTGACGTCAATGGTATCCTCCCCACAGTGGCTGATCCAGGGAAGAGGGTAATTTCCGGATTTAGCGAGGAAGAGGCGGCATCGGCGGTATTCGAGGAAATGGCGGGATCTTTACACACAACAAAAACGGTGTATTCACATCGACTGCGGTGTGAATACACTGCTTGTAATCTTAGTGGAATTGGCCTAAAATTGTAGGTTCATAATTTTGCACAAGTACCAATTATTTGTGAAACAGTGGCTGACATTGACGGACAGTAATCTGGGGGAGGGTGTGGGGAGAACTAGGGAAGTTTCGATTGTGATTTTTTTTGTACTCCCTTTACCATTTTTACGATGTGGTAGCTTCAATTGTGATGTTTTACAGTCTCTTTGCCGATTTTTAATGCGTTGAAGTGCCAATTTCATCACTGCTCGTGTCCTGTGCTTGACATTGGTTGTAACCTTAATTGTCTTATCTTTGAATATACCGTCTGACGACGGAGCCGCTTAGGGCTGCAAAAGCCCATGAATTGTTTCAGAAGGGGTCATCCAAATTAACGTTGATCACCCGCATAAACTATTTAATGTGTCTCTGAAATATAAATGGTACAATGTCATGTTTTTCACATATTTCATACTTTTGTCCTTTGCGATTTGTGCTTGTAAATTTGTTACCAAATGACTGTGTAACAAAGTTGGTTTTGGGGCATCTAAATCCCAGCCATTCAGCCCCCTACCCCAGTTCCTGGCGCGACAAGTTTCCAGGCACATACCTGTCGCCCGCCTATCTAGACGCTGACGAGTGAAGTCACCGCTCCAGTCGAGAGCCGGTCAGTGGACATTGCCCTGACCCCCTCCCTCCTTCCGGCTGACACCCCACCGCCCCGCCGTCGCAGCAAAGGTGACCTCGAAACCGTGCAGCCGACCGCTGTACCTACCCCTCCCTCTCCAGCATCCCGGCGCGCCCGGCCGTCGCCTCTGCAGATGTGACCTCGAACCCCTCCCCATATCTGTGCGGCGTGCCCGCCCGCCACCGCTGCATCCCCTCCCCGGCGCGCGCCGCGCCGCCGTTGCCAGTGGGTGATGTGATCGTCAGTGGGCGATGTAGGACAAGTTATTATATTATGGGAACCCTATGGACAGGCGTGTCCATGATGTCTATGCCAGCTGTCATGCGGTGATGTGACCAAGTGTCGTTAGAGTGTCGGGCGCCGTGTCGCTAGATCAGAGGCTGCAGTACCGCGCCTCTGCCAGTCAGACGCTGTTATGGTTCACCAGCGTCCGGTGAAATGCTGACAGCTCACTGTCCGACCCCGATACCGCGCGGGCCTCACAAAGAGTGCCCTCTCAGCACCATTGCCACGCGAGGCCAGTCTCTGGATGTCATCAGAGGCGGCTCTGATATCTGACTCTGAGCTGACATATGTCTGATGTCAGATGGACAGCGCGACCACTGCAGTACGGTGCATGGAGTTCAGAGTGAGCCTTTGTTCTCGGAGCCGACGTCCTGGCCATGCGGCGCAGTAGTGATGTGGACTAAGTCACGTGACCAGTGACGTGTCGTTGTCTGCGAGTATCTAGCGACGGTACCCCGAGGCAGGGGGGCTATCTTGGACGAACGGTCGTCGGGGGCGGTCGCCCCTCAGGCGGCTCGCCGCCGCCTGGCCAGCCCTGCCCCGCACGTCGGTACTAAGGTACGCCTGGACTCTGCCTGAGAGTCGCTGTCTGTCGATATGTAGTTCTCTGATAGAAAACTGTTGCACCTGTCTATCAAAAATGAAGCTACATTGTTAACGCTATATCACGCTGCGCATTAATGTCTGATCTTCGTTGCATTTATCTGTTGACTAATAAGCGCAATATAGAAGTGCTGGCTTTGGAGGTGTGTGTCAAGATGTGAGATCAGAGCTCGGAGATGAAGGATTCGAACCATTGAAAACATAACCGGGGTTTTAATTATCGCAAACGACGAGGTTGCTTGACTTTCGCGTGCCAATATAGGACTTTCCTACAACTGTCGTGAAATACAATGTTAACAAATGACATGAAATATAATGTAATCGCATAGGTTTTGATGTGATTTGTTGACTTTTAACAATAGTGAAATTGGTCATGGTTCGTTACGCGTTGACGCCTTGCTGTTTGAGTTCCACACGATGAACCCTAATGAGATTCAGATCGTCATCAATGCCCACACACACATGCTGCCGACGGCATGAACTCCACGCCAATGTCACTGCTACTTTATATGATGGTAAATGCCTGTGATCTCATGACATATTTTAGAATCCTTAAGCTCGCTCCATGCACTACATGTCCCAAGCAGTACAAAGTATCTTGCTTGTGATCAAAGAAATATCTGTTTTGGGTGATTGTAGCAAGTCTATTATTTTAGATGACGCACTTCCAGTGGACTTAGACGTACACATAAGCTGTGGTGCCTATACGTATGCAATGCCGCATACATTATATATGTGTGTGTAAATATAAAATAAAATAAAGCTGCGAGGTGCAGTTGTGCACAGCGTGTCTTAGCAAATACTAGTATTGCAACACAGCCAAGCGTCATGATATGTATGTGCAAGCAAGTCTCAATTGATTGGTAACTTGTGTAGCTAAGCAGTGACATCAGTGAGGTGCAGCTTTACTACCGATTACAGCCGATTACTACGTACTACGCTGTGGATGACCTAAGGGTGCATTTACAACACAATTTGTGAAGAACAATTGGTGAAGCTAACAACCTGGATTGTGGGATACAAAGGCTACACTGTGCAACTTTGTGGCCTGTTCATCGACCGGTCGGATCCAAGGTCACTTATGTTCCGAGCCGATGACAGGGTATTACAAGGCAAGGCAAGGCATTTATTTGCTCTATATTCGGTGCAGGGTCCTAGTGGTGGTAGCGGTTGCATCAAGTACAGGCTCACATGATCTTTGAATCCGAATAGCTCCTGGATGGGCTTTGCTTGGGTAGAGACAGAATGCTTCTCACCGAAGTGCACCGGCGAATGGTAGTCAAGCTGAAATGTTGGTTCATGGTTACCGGGAGTACTCCAGGGAGACTCGCTGGCATGGATGAGTATCATCACTGGCGTCGCACTTTCAAAAGGAGTATAGAAGAAAGGAAAAAAGAGCACATTGCTAAGATAAATGGCACTTCATCATATATCCATCAGTGAATGATTAATTAGGCTCACTCGTTTTGCTCCAGCCTCGCAAGTGCAAAATGATCTGGAAGGTGTCATGCAACCATCCTGCCTTTTCGTTTCCCTAGGACGAATTGAGTGATAGTCAAGCCCGGTTGAGTGTGATCCAATGATCTAATTATGAGCAGAGAACTTGCTGAAATGAAGCGGCTCTTCAAATGGACTAATGAAGCGGGCATTAACACCGAAGGTGACAAATTGAGGCGTTCCCTCAAAGAGGCATTTCTGGAGGACTATTATGTCGAAAACTGACCTCATGTTCTTGTTTTTTTGCGTCGCCTTTGCGCAGCTCGTCCGGCAATGCTGTTGTAAGCCTTTGTATCTCCCTAGAAATCATGTGTCATCAAAATACCATGGTAATGCTCGTTCATATTCGTTAAAAACTGAATTTTGGGTTGGGGGAGTGGGGGAGGGGGCAGAGGGTTGGTGGAGACGGAAGCCATTTCTCTACAGGCGCCATGGGCACCTCGGGACACAAAAGACGATGATGAATATAGAATGTGGACTCCATTTTTCACCATCTTCCGGTCAAGGCTCCTGTAGCTCGACATTTCTGGTCGTGTGATGGTAGGTGCCATCACTTAGGAAAGGCCAAGTGATCGTATATTCCGCAACTTTCGGAGGCATGACCGCTTTGAGGGAAAAGGGCGCCTGCATTTACAATGGAGGCATCTCCATGGAAATGGACGGAAGCCTCCCTTGCAATGAAGGGAAGCCCACCGCACTTTTCTTGTATTCCTGCCTCAGTTTTATAGCACAGCAAGCAGCTCATGTACATCCAACGCTAATAGTACAACACCGAGCATTGTTCAATTCTTTATGAGCCTCATCCTTGCTGATATCCACTCGCTTGTATCATCTAACTTTATTTTTGTTTTCATCACGTGTTTGGTGTTTCACTTTTCTGAAAATTATCGCATGCTATCCTGGACGCTGTTCCTGTATGATATGATTTTCCTTGAATACATCAATGTTAATATCAATAAACAAAAACCACCAGATGCTGTCAAATCTGAATATGATAGATTGAAGGAAGCATATGTTGATGAAGAAGGTGATGCAGGTCATCAGGGGATCTGGGACGACATGAAGGATTCCCACAGAGCCACGGGCGACCAGGGGCTCATATGATATATGTGGGTTGCATACAGATACGTCTAAGACATGATGTTGATGTACATGGCACTGCACATGTTCACAACATAACTGGCATAGGAAATGCCCGTATGGGAACATTAGGAAAGCGCCAGCAAAGTTTAGTCAGACATATCCGTTGTGGTACGAAACCGTTATGAAGCCCAAAAAGTGAATTATGTCCAACAATGCTAATTGAGGCAGCATTTTAAACTCCATTAGTAGAATTAGAACGTCCACGTACATGAAAAAGATATCGTTTTACACCTTCGCAAATTTCGCATTTGTAACCACCTGGCCGAAAATTCAGTTCATCGGATTCCGTACCAACTGTACCTGAATATCTACGTGTGGTGCGGTACAGTCTAACATCTCCGGTGTGGTGCACATGCCGGTAGAGCATCATCGCGTGAATACGTTGCTGGTTGAACGGATATTCGAAATCGTTGATGTGAAGCATTTCCGATGCTAGTTAATCGATAGCGCTGCGTTGGCGTTGGTTCAGAAAGAGTGGGTTCACTCCGTGTCTGTTGAGAGCGCGTCATCGGTGGAGACCGGGTATCGGCCGGCTCAGGACACTGCCAGCCAAATCCGAGTGTCCAAGCCCTGTCCCTGGTCAACGAATTGCACTAAGTCACGGTGTCCAGGTCATTATTTTCAGGACATATTCTCAGATTCAATGTGGAAAATACAAGTTAACACTAGCAGGATACCAAACCAGGGGGTTCGCCCCCCACTCCCACCCCCACCCCAACACGACACGACACACCCAACATCTCAAGCCATGATTGTAGCTTATGTCATGGGTGGAGAAAGAAGTTTCCACTTTATTTCCATGGCAAGGCAACCAAAAAATTAGTACGCATGCTTTTTGTTGTTCCATATCAGAATATGCAGTATCTGTGCCGACGTATTCTTAATAGCGAATTTGCAGCATAGATCGAAAATTTATATTTGCCTACAACTTTCTTCACAGCTTAGGCTTATGGAATATGAAGCAGAAACATACAAAGTGTCAGTTTTGCATCCATACCCATTTTACAGCACTTAATACGAGTATATTAGTATGTAGTATATTATAGTATATTATAGTATGTACAACTCAGGTACAGTGGCTCATTGCGATCATCATTTCGCAATAGTCTATGCAATATAAATGGGAGATCAATCTAGCCAAAAGAAATGCAAAGGCGGCCGATTTTGATTATGATTAAATAATATGAAAGCTACAAAGTAATCACTGGTAAATTTCATGCTGCATATTCATGTCTGCAGTCTGCGATGGAACCAATGACATCATATTTGGTTTGTGCAGCCAATGTACATACCTCGGTCAGGGTGTTCAAATTCAATTTCGATTGGGCACAAGATGTACAGTGCGAGTGTACAGCGCAAGTGTCAGAACTATGATCTGCAAGATGTAAGAAATTACATATGTGAGCACCTCTCGCTGAATCATACTGTCTCCTAATCATGATGCAAGTGTTTCCAAGCGTACATAAAATATAAAGGTGGTTATATTGCTTTTTTATGATCGGTACTGCAAGGTGTAGTGATTGATACGGATAACAAAATATGTGTGGGTCAGCTAAAGTTGTGCATAAGATGTAGGAAATTGAACTAAGATGTAAATATTTTCCTGGATATGTGTCGGTATCCACCTCAAATTGATTTTGAACACACTGACATAGGTAGGTAGCTAATATAGGTACCTGACAGCCCAGCTTCATCGCCATTGCATGGGAAACAAAACAGACACAAATATTGGCAGGAACCAGCATTCTGAGGATGACATTCTTACTAAGGAAATAGAGCATTGTCTGAAGTTGCCACTGATCCTCATCCTAATAACCTGAGCAAATACCGGCTTGATACACGAAGAAGAATCCTCACACAACTACCAGTTGCATACACGAGACAGAAACCTCACAATCCATCCTTATTCGTTCGTGGATTCGTGGTCTCTATCCTCGTCTTTCAAAGCGTTAGACCAGCTGGGAACAGTACAAATATTGGCTTGATATGCATGTCCAATATGCACGGCAAGGGCCTGGACATACTAGCTTCGTTTCCAAGCCTATATGCTCACTGCACAATAAGCGACTAGTTCCTTGAGGCATGAGTTGGCAGAACTTACAGAACTGCTCCGTCAGAAAGTTGCCTAGCACTATAAATCTGCACGGAAAAGTTTTCCAGGAAGCCGCAAACAACAGCAACCAACCGCCCCACCAGCATTAAGTATACGCCAGCAGTGCAGACGTGGCGAACGACGAATTGTTGCATTCAAACGTGACGTCACGGTCAAGGACAACACCAAAATCTTAATAAAATGCCCAAAGGCAAAATCTAATATCATGCTAAGCATTATTAATATACGACAAATACAGTATAAACGAGCAAAGATATTTTATTGACATTTTCTGAAGATCAAAATCCCACAACTCCATTAGCAGGAAGGTGGTAGAACAGCAGCAAGTCGGTACAAAACGCCTTCCCTCAATAACTAAATCATCAAATTTAACCTACGTTCGCATTCACATATTACCCTTAGCCCTATGATGCCCCATGGAGGTCGTAGAGATAGCATGGTCAGTGTTGGCCCTTCTGAAATCACGCGGGCACCGTTGGACCTCCGAGCACCACACGTCACCGGGGGACAGCCATAATTGCCACCATTCTGAGACCACACAGGCACGGCTGTGTCTCCGAGAACCACACGTCACCGGGGGACAGCCATAATTGCCACCATTCTGAGACCACACGTGCACGGCTGAGTCTCCGAGCACCATTAGTCCCCGCCGGACGGCATACGCATCGTTCTTAAGTATCACCAGATACGTGTGGTCGAGCGAGGTGAAGTCGAGTCGAGTGATATCAGCGATAATGAACTTGCAGAATCCGACACCTGCGTGCACCGATTCTTATGAATCTACGACAGTCGATGGCTCATGCAGCAATTCCGAGATGGCTGGAATGCGGCGAACACTGCATCAAAAGCATTTCGGTTTATCCCATCAGCATTTTATGAGCATACGGTTCACACAGCGCATCCACGAGCCTCACGACACAGGTGGTGCGGCCAAGGTAACCCAAAGTCGAACAAAGTCAACAGCAGAACATGAAAATCAAATGCAGATTGATTTACCCTACCTGCCCTCTGTGGTCCGCGCAGGTGGTACATGCGCCTGTCCTGCATCTCATATGACCTCCGTGATATCAACCAGGCCCAAGAAGTGAATATATCAGAAATGGCATGTTTTGTCACCGAGTTTATTCAATTTCTCAATCTTGGCCTTCAATGACTTTTACAATGTCGGGTGTACGTATTTCAGCTATAAGATGCCCATAGGTGATACCATGACTTTCCGACCGGCAAGAGCCACCCCACATCCGGTACGACGACAGCCAACTTGACCTTTCATGATAATCAGAGTCAAAGTCAAATGGACAATTCTATAAGCTTACACATCAAAACATGCACCTGGGACTCGTTTGTAGGCAGCCAAGTTAGCAGAACGGTACTGCTGTTTGTGTAGAGATTTGTGAACACAAGCGGAATGGTGGGTGATTTGTGCTTCGCCCACGTTCACCAGTGGAATGTGAGAAATGCCCGGGCGGTCACTCCGCTGTATTCTCGTGTTCCTATCCCTGACCCACGAGAAAGCACAATAGGAGATGGTCTTCATGCTTCAATAGGTGAAGGAAAAGAGGAGAGTTCTGTCGCATTCCCATACCTCCCCACAATTGGAAGAATGAGTCAGGTCGATTTGCACGGCCAGAATGAGCTCTCAAATGAGCTCTACCTTCCCACTTCCAAATGTCCTACTCTCTCATATTCCTGACCCCTGCTCCGCTCAAGTCACTAACTTGTGTTCTTCGACCATTGTGTGTGACGAGATTGACTCTGAATATGGATCTAACCTCTGAGATAATGAGATGAACCCCGCCGCCCGAGTCTGACTGCATGGTGGGTCAGAGATTGACTTCGGAGACGGATCTAAGAGCAATGCGGCTGCCTGTTCGATGTTGCCTTAACGGCACGTGGGTCCGCACCCGCTGATGAATAACAACTAAAAGTAATCATACAGCCGAGGTCGTCTATTCACAAGATCACGCCCCTGCGCAAACAAGATGCTTGCAACGGACGCCCTGTGAACGTGGCGGGTGTTTCCACGACTTGCGCCGGCTTTTGCAGCGGTCAATATTCGCTTCAACTGTGACAGACGCAATGTTTGAATTCGCAGTCAGGCCTGTGCACTTCTTGGTATTCTTCAGCATATTTAGCAGTCGAAGGTCGGATTTCAACTACAGGGAAGGGTCCGGATTACCTCGGAGAGGGAGGGCAATTTATGACGGATACGGTGGTAGTGATAAAAAGCAGTGGTCTGAGCAGTAATTACCAAGCATATGAAGGAATACTGATAATTTCCATGTCAAGGTGAGACAATTAATATCCCATGATTTAGCCATTTCCTGAGGTGAGCATGGATGATCCACGTCAAACACACAGTTACATCATGTGAAGAGCCAGCTAGTAATCACCAATAATTGACAACATTAAGAGATTCCAGGACGCCGTCCTGATGCACGCCCTTCGTGCCAAAAAGCACGCAAAGCACAGCACTCAAAGCCAAAGCCGCACAAATCCAGCCGACTTCGTCGCACGTCTCGCCGTCTCGCCGTTCGTCGCACGTCTGGACACCGGACACTCGAGACACCGAGCGGCAGGACAAACGCCGCGAGGCCCACCTGACCGCCGGACATTCGAGACACCGATCGGCAGGACATGACGAGGCCCACCTGACTGCCGCAGCACTGACCTGCTGGGACTGGACGGCGCCGACGAGGCGGGCGACCGGTCGCCATCCTCGCTGGTGGACGGCTTCAGCAGGTCGGAGGAGTCTGACGGTCGCAGCGGACCCGGCAGCGGCGGCACATCGGACGCCGTCGGCTGACAGCACGCCAGTGGCGGATCACGCACGGAGAAGTCCTCCACCTGCGGCACGCCACCGGGCTGTATCAGCGGCCGAGACAGCGACAGAGGAATCACCCACACATGATGTCTGCATGACCAGCAATATAACTTCAAGTCTCGATTCATCATCTCTCGATCATCATCTTGATTTATGTTGCAATTACATTTCATTAAGTGCACCCTACAGAAGGAAGCCATCTTGGTATATTTCAGCTCATGCTCATGAATCCTCCACACATGATGTCTGTATAGCCAGCAATGTAACTTCAATGCTCGATTCATAATCTCTGTGATTTATATTTATATATTATATTTATATATTATATTTATAGTGATTTACAATATTTATATGATTTATATTGCAAGAACATTTCATTAAGAGCACCATAGAGAAAGAAGTTATCTTGATATATTTCAGCTCACACTCATGAATCCTCCACACAGGATGTCTGGATAGCCAACAATGCAACTCCCAATCTCGATAAATTGTCTCTCGATCAACATCTTGATTTGTATTGCAAGTATATTTCACTAAGAGCACCCCACAGAAGGAAATCCTCTTGCTATATTTCAGCTGATGAAATCCTCCTTGCTCAGTCACATGTAGAATCTCAACAAATCACATGTTATTGCAACCACCTGACTTGAAAGGCAACGCAGCGCAAATATAGTCTCCCTGAAGTATATACTTCGCTTGGAGTATGTTCATGCTGAGTTTTTGAGTTTAAGGGCGCAGCGCAAGCGTATATACTCGTATTCGCGTATTCGACCAAAGCGTAGGCGGTGTTATGAACTTAAACATGTCACAGCAGACGACTACGTCAGGTCACTCCGAGTCAAACAAGGAGAACTGGCAAAATACACAACGTTTGAGCGGTCTTTCTGGCATCCAGATGTGTTGAACTGATGCAAACGAAATCTTGTCAGCTGGTAGTATGCTCAATAAACATACGCACCTGAAATCACGAGGAAGCTACACATACGGTAAATTGAGAGTGATGCTCGAATTGATCAAGGCGCAAAGCTACTATTCGTATTCTATGTTTGACGAAGTTGGCATGCTCCAAGAACTTGCACAGCCTTCATCGAAAGCGATTTAGGGTATTATCAATTCAGTCCAGATGCGTCTAGTTGTTCAAAATGCAGCAGCCGTGAAGCACCATCTCTCTGCCTCAAAATTCGAACAACAATGAACTGTTTTAGCTTAGTTGATTGCACAGCATCTGAAATATCAGACACCCATGGTTAGATGGCACGCACAATGATTGTTCTGGTGATGACGTCACCAGACGACCATCCCGCATGTCACAGAACACCCGTCCGCCGCTGACGCCAACACCGACAGTCGGTCGGTGGCCAGGCGAACATCTCCAGATTTCGACAGTTGTCAAGGCAAAAATCGCTGACTGGTTCATTTCGAACTTCAGAAGGTGATCAAGGTGTCTGTCTGAAAATAAATGGACGCGTATCGCTGCTCGATTGGCAGTTATTGGGACAGCCAGATGGATGGTCAATGCTCATCTCCACCGCCCCGTGGCGGGTGATGAGCATTATGGGGAATTGGAGGCTAACGGAAATGAGCTCTTTTGTATACAAGTGAGTGATCTCCATGGTGGTGATAATGGATCCGGTGATGCGCCCCCTATGCAGCAGATGAATGAGGATCCCTCTTATGCATACAGGGTAAGCAGTTGCACATGAAAGGACTGTGATTTCTTCCTCGCCGACTTTGACATCAACTGTTGTTGCTGGTTCAGCACGTTGATGTTTGGTGACAATGGTCAGTTCGGTGTGGCTCGATTTTGAGCCGCAAGGATAGTCCGCTTCCATCTAGAATTCCTCAGTATATTCAATATCAGTCGTGTCAGGGATCAGCGCATGTAATCCACAGCCAATCTCTGGCTGAATGTTCGAACAAATGGCTATCGTCGACGCAGACCAGCCCATCAGAAGCATTCTCCAATATGCACGTTTCTGGTGGTTGGTCGCAGCGACGCTCCACATCGAACACGGTTCACGCACTCTGAAGGATGTAGAGATCTTCGAGAAATGTGCATCAAGTGTGTGTTCGTTCGAAATATGCACGTTGAGTGTAATGCGTTTCGCGGGATATTTATCGCCAGCATGGTAAATATCAGATCCAATCCATATCCAATCCAATGCATTCAACAATGGCCAAATAATGCTGCACGTTTGTGGAGGGCGTGGGAACATCGAAGAATGGAATGGAGTATTTTTTAGTATACACCAGGGTTGATAAAGAATATGGCTCAGCTATCTTTGACAAGGCCAATGAACAGCTTAACCGGTTTGAACTGGCTTAGACTGGCAAAACATTATGCCGACCTTCACATCATCTGCAGAAAAAAGCGTGTTGATTTCTCTGAAAAAGTCTTCTAACAGCATACAGGGACTGCTAAGCGCAAGTATAACACATCTGGAATATCGTCACGTCACTATATTACACCTACAAACACAAGTGAAGTTTTCCGAAGTTTTATAACAAGAGCGAGTGGTGAGTTGAAGAGGTGGTGCTTTCGAGATGGGGTTTTCCCGATTAACGCAAGCTAAATGCTGAATTTCCGAAACATCGGTGTTGGTCAAGTAAATCGACGTGGAACTGAAGAACTGCATACGAACATTAAAACTTCACCCTTCAAACAAGTCACTTGGCCTTTAAATCTAATATTTTGTGCCGTAATTGGAATTTGTGTCGATGGTTGTATTAGCTAGTTGCATTTCTAAGGCTAACATAGTACTTGACACAAATCAGAACAGGATGGAACAATCAAACATGGAAGCTCTTCAACTGCAAGACATGTGCTCATCATGGAAGGAGTTTGCTGGAATGGTGCGAGCTATCATACACACAATTCTTTTGTCAAGGTGGGAACGTTACTTCCAATTAGATAAAATGCCCAAGAATTGTACCTTTTATCTGAAAACAGAAGACCGATTAGACTATTTATGAAACTAATTTATGTTGTAAGTATTTTAAGAAATGCATAGGGTAGTGCTGAAGTCGTACGTCGGTTTATCCCACTTCACGCAAGGTGGACAAAATTGTGCACAATCTCGAGCATACAGATGTTTCAGCACTACCGGGTGGTTAAGATGATCTTGATCAATAGGGCTTAAAGAGTAGCATGAACTAATTAAACTGCGCATTGGCATCAACATCTCGACCCATGCAGTGGGTGCATGCTGTGTGTGTGGTACAGCTCATGGATTCTTCGCAACCCTGGACGACACTCAACAACGAGATTTCATTAGAATATGAATCATACCACGAAGTATGATATAAATACAGCAGGCTACAAATGATTTGGGACTTTTTACTATCCACATGTGATACTTGCTTTATATACTTTCCAGTGGTGGTTGTGACTTTACGATCCACTCATCAGCTGAGGCGCTATGGGGCGTCGCCTTCCTCTCACCCGAGCAGAAAGGGCCGGACCTTCGAAATATGATACTGTCTGTAATAAATGCCTAGCATGTTCAAAATTGCGGATCCGTGAAATTACCCGAAATCATGACCCAAAAGCAATGGCTTATCTTGCCATTCATTTCAGTCTGAATGTCATAGTACAGAATAAGTGCAGGATAAATGTCATTGATATTGAGTGAATCAATTGGGGCGGTGGGGGTTGAGGGGGGGGGGGGGGGACTGTCAAGATTAATTCAAACCCGTCCACAGTAGAAATTACTTGTGATACTTCTCCTTTCAATGATGACAGACTTGGACTAACACCGGTCCATCCAAATGCCAAGAGAAACAGGAACACTTATTTGGATATTGGAACTACATTAAATGTCGACATGAACAAAACGTTGCTTCAGGAATTCAATTTAAGGAAAAATAGCGGAGATAAGTGCTAACAAACGCACCGTGCTGAGCCAAAGGTTAAAAATAGAAATCCCAGCGTTACAATGAGCAAGTCCATTTAATTTTAAATCCACCTCGCATTGGTGAAATCGTCTCGCCGGAATCCTCACACATCACCCATGCTCTGAATCGTGACGGTCATCCTCTATCCTATGTGAACCGCACTGAATGTACCCCGCCTAACTTGGCCCATCTTGGATTATGCACCAAACGTAGCCTAACCTAGCTAATATTTTACTAAACATGAAGTGATCTGACTTGGGCAGACCGGACAATTATACTGACGTCACTTGGTCTGATCTCATTTGACCTAACGCAAGCCTATTATGTAAGGGTCGTCTGAAGCCCTCTTCAAAGTTTTGCTCGCCGCTTCTCATGGCGCAACGATAGAGCTGAGAAACTTCGTGACTTTTTTTAAAATAAAGTTTTGTTTTGCGTATCATACTAAAAAGCAATTGTCTTGGTTGGTCAGAGGCGGCTCAAGGCAGATATTTTGGAGGACATATCATGCCAATTTCTAGAGTTTGATGAGCTTTCAAAGCCAGTCAGCAAATATCTGAACGTTATGTTCATAAGTACTATATTCTACCCGACAATATTGATACAGAACACATATATGTTGCACATTTTGCGTTGCTAAATATGCACACAAATGACAGATTCGGTTCCAAGGTAAGGAAGCCGGTGGGTTTTGGTGGGTTTAAACATGATTATACAGCAAGCCCATGGATGGTTCCATAAAATCGTATAGTCATGATGTGCTAGGCTTAATAAGTGCCATAGAGGTCACCTGGGTTAAGCCGATAAAGGGACGACACTATAAGATACGAACAAAGGTACGGAAACACTACATCTTTAATACTAAAGAAACTAACTACCACATTGTGTTGCCTTGGCCAGTCTCACAAGCATCACATACCCAAAGCAAGGTACTGATTCCACCAGTAAAATCCATCTCTTGGGCACGCGCCACACCAGGGTCGCCTGTGAACCACACTGTCACAGCCATAAGTAAAACTTCCACGTCATACGTTTGCCAGTACGCCACGACCAGATTCAGTATCTACACACTAAAACATAAATATTCTGGTAGACATCATTTAAAAATAAAGTCAGTCGCAAATTGAAACGATTGGGTCGGGCTCAGTCATTAGGTTGCGCCAGGTGCCAGTTTATTGGCGAAAAGCTTGCACGGCCCTATGGAGCTACCGTGTAACGCCGCGTTTTTACACACACCCCCCTCTCCGAGGAGCAGCACGAAATGGCTTGGTTACTCTTGCCTTGCATGCTGTACTGGAATAAGATGAGGAGTGCATACAAAGTTCGGGTGGTTAGAAAAAAACAAACAAATTGCGGGGCATTAATAAGCAAAACGGCACGAAGATAATCCAAACGCAATGCTAATCAGGGGTCGATAAAGGGGGTGGGGATACTGGGAGTATGTTCTTCCTTCCATGGAAAGTCTTTCCCGTCTCTCCGGCCGGGAAAGACTCGACTGATTGAGGAAGGCTCGACTGCACCCCCACACTCTCCCTCCCCCGCACAACGGATTTTCAACACAAAAAAACGCGCCCCTGAGAGACGAAAGGGCACCTATTCAGTATGCTCGAGTGCAGCCCACTCCGATTCCTGTCCACATCTTTTGAACACATAAGTAATAGTCTGTGGTATTGGAGTTCCTCATGATTCTAGAGAAGGATTCGTTGTGCAATTTACCATGACATGACTACTAACGCTTATTTCGCTGCTATTGTCTATGTTCGGCTGAATAATATTTACGTTAATTCGAGAAAAAGAGGACCAATAAACACAAACATCCCATCCAGAAAACACCGTCAGCTAGTCCGATATCTGAAGACCATGCCAAGTATATCGCATGCTCCGTGGTAAGAGAACATGACTTGCTGACTTTGACTTTGACCACATAGCACATGGCAGTAAGCTCACCAATAGCAATACACCCATCCAACGGAACGCTAGCGACGATGAAGCGACCACAAATCGAACTTTTTATTTTTTTAAAGGAATTGTAGAGGTCACGTCTGCATACAAATTGCAGTGTACCACAACGGCACGCGTTGCTAATAATGTGCTCACTACCTACTACCTGGTACACATAAATTCCATAGTGATCAACATGTCATTGAAAAAGCTTATTGGTATTTGCTGACATGCGCATTTGTATATAAGCATGTCAGTACGGTCCATCACGCTAGCAAGACGCATACAAAATAATTGAGAAGCTTTATCTAAACTTTAGGAGCTGATGCCCTGCAGGGCGACATTTCCAATGGTGAGATTATGACCAGACTTGTTTGCCGTTTTATTTAAAAAAAAAAAGGCATGCTGTAATATAATTAGAGCGCACCGACTTCAAAATAGTTGCATGAGTTCTTTGAAGGAGGGTGGTAAAAGAGAAAAGTTCGAATTATTGTTGGGGAGGCATTACAGAATCTGAAGAAATGTTAAGTGCAAGTTTGTTGCATTGACTCTGAACCCACCGCCCGATCTAGGAATTCCAGTGCTCCAGCAAAACTTAGTGAGCTTAACGTACTCACATAATCGGACACGGCCGCTTGGTGCCTACGACCTCGACCTTGCCTGGTCAGTTGCCAACTGGCATCCAGCCGGAGGCGTTAACAGTGAGCGTGCGAAGCGACTCGACCCATTGTACTAAGACGGGGAAACCTTTCCAAGCCAGTGCTCTATCCACGGAGTTACCCAGGCGATAAGAGAAGTTCAAAAGTTTTGATTGATAGGGCGAACCATTTGTGCGAGAAGATTCCAGTCCAGCTTCCGCCTGTCGTCGAAAATGGCATTCACATACACTGGGAAGACTTGGAAGTCATAAGGAAGCCAGTTAAATTTAAGTTTGGAAATGATACCATCGCAGAGATAGCTGTGTGCCACAGCGGTACCAAATGGAAACATTCTCGTCATTCCGGCAAGTATTGAGGCATCGTTACGTTTGAGCAATCAAACTCAATAGCGTTCCGCAGTGTTTCAACACACTGGCAAGTTTCGGACGCTTCGACCAGGAACGATGAAGGGCGGGGGTCCATGCGATGCAGGGGTACGAAAATAGCATATATGCTTCTGATGGGAAGTTGTGTGTTCGAGATCGGGTTCACGCTGGACTCATTCGTCACGGGTGACGATCATGGTGCGCACTGACGATGCTGCTGGAATGTGTGGCTTTGGATAGTGAACTCGACCCAAAGCCCGATAGTTGAAGACAATATAGGGTGAATGCCAATTTTAGAAACCGCTGTGTCTTAATTCCAGGCTGGAGTTCTACCTCCGACCATAAAAGCCGAGGGCTATACTTAAGCTCTACTCACCAGTGTATTCGTGTGTGCTGTATTTTGTCTGTCATGCTTCAAGTGTTTCGCACACTCCCGTCTCGTAATATATATCTCTCAATGTGATCCGGAACATGCGACGCATTCACTTAATTCACATAACTAGAAGAAAGGACATATTTTTGTTGTGGACATTTGAAGTCAACATGAGTTCTTCGTAGCCTAAGATGTCACGACGTGGCATTTTGAGGAAGCGTGGTCCCTCCATAAGGAAGCGTGGTAGAGTGATACACTCCACCTAGGTCCGCATAATGAGGAAGCGTGGTAGAGTGATACACTCCACCTAGGTCCGCATAATGAGGAAGCGTGGTAGAGTGATACACTCCACCTAGGTCCGCATAATGCCAGAAAACCGCTCCAGTTGACCTATAACCGAACGCACAAATATATGCCATCATCTCAGCCGCCTCCACTTCAAGCGGGAGTTCCGGCCCAAGCTTAATCACTACGATTCAACGTAGCACACACGTGTCATTCTAATATAAGCACTAGTTCGGAATTATTAAACGCGATGCTGCAATCCAACCCTGGATTGTTCCTGATGTATCGCCCAGGATAGTGGGCCGCTGAGGCTAAGCTGTTTATTGATCAATGCATAACGAACAATACAAATATATTAATTATTGTCACCAGGTCAGGGAACGGAATGAGAAGCTGTGACTGTTGACCTTCATGGGGTACAAATATGGGCGGCGGTAGGAACGTAGGAAAGCAAGTGGGTAGGCTAACTACATCCTTTCCATGCGACACACATAGCGTGTTAGCGGTTAATGATGAATGTCTCCGTGAAGCAGACAGGCCACGCGTCCCTGGTCCACCCTGTCTGACTGTGCGGATTACGACAGACACCGGAAATATATGAGCGAGTAAAACCCTCATAGCTTTGAGTTATAATCTGTCGAATTTGTATTCACTTACGATTTTGTACATGGATTATTGATTAAACTGCACAAGTCAATACAGAGGACCACAAAAGGATTCACGAGAAAAAGTACAAGACCGTATGCAAGAAGCACTTTTTATCTAGTTTGATTTTGTTTATTATGTTCATGAAGTCATGACATATCCGAGTAATAAGCCATTCGTCATGAACAAAAAGTCGTAAGTCATGGGTTAATTAACATAAAGTGGCTATCCCAAGGCATGAACTGCGCGAGCAGTCCGCAATAAGCCGCACGCCAGGAGTCGTTGGTGACGGGCCAGAGTGGTCAGCCACGTGTGGGAGTGGTGAGTCAGCACCTGGCTGCCGCTGATGACGGGCCAGAGTGGTCAGCCACGTGTGGGAGTGGTGAGTCAGCACCTGGCTGCCGCTGATGACGGGCCAGAGTGGTCAGCCACGTGTGGGAGTGGTGAGTCAGCACCTGGCTGCCGCTGATGACGGGCCAGAGTGGTCAGCCACGTGGGAGTGGTGAGTCAGCACCTGGCTGCCGCTGATGACGGGCCAGAGTGGTCAGCCACGTGTGGGAGTGGTGAGTCAGCACCTGGCTGCCGCTGATGACGGGCCAGAGTGGTCAGCCACGTGTGGGAGTGGTGAGTCAGCACCTGGCTGCCGCTGATGACGGGCCAGAGTGGTCAGCCACGTGGGGGAGTGGTGAGTCAGCACCTGGCTGCCGCTGATGACGGGCCAGAGTGGTCAGCCACGTGTGGGAGTGGTGAGTCAGCACCTGGCTGCCGCTGATGACGGGCCAGAGTGGTCAGCCACGTGGGAGTGGTGAGTCAGCACCTGGCTGCCGCTGATGACGGGCCAGAGTGGTCAGCCACGTGTGGGAGTGGTGAGTCAGCACCTGGCTGCCGCTGATGACGGGCCAGAGTGGTCAGCCACGTGGGAGTGGTGAGTCAGCACCTGGCTGCCGCTGATGACGGGCCAGAGTGGTTAGCCACATGGGAGTGGTGAGTCAGCACCTGGCTACCGCTGATGACGGGCCAGAGCGGTCAGCCACGTGTGGGAGTGGTGAGTCAGCACCTGGCTGCCGCTGATGACGGGCCAGAGTGGTCAGCCACGTGGGAGTGGTGAGTCAGCACCTGGCTGCCGCTGATGACGGGCCAGAGTGGTCAGCCACGTGGGAGTGGTGAGTCAGCACCTGGCTGCCGCTGATGACGGGCCAGAGTGGTCAGCCACGTGGGGGAGTGGTGAGTCAGCACCTGGCTGCCGCTGATGACGGGCCAGAGTGGTCAGCCACGTGGGGGAGTGGTGAGTCAGCACCTGGCTGCCGCTGATGACGCTCAGCATGGAGCGTTTCTCGACGTGGGCGGCGTGCGAACCTCCGTCCCGGATGCGGCACGGCGGCTGGAACAGCGACGGGAACCGATACATGGCGGCGCGACACGGCGCGACACGGCGCGACACGGCGCGACACGGGGCGCGACACGGCGCGACACGGCGCGACACGGGGCGCGACACGGCGCGACACGGCGCGACACAGCACACCCGCACCACTGCCACCACGCGGCGGGGTCGGTCCGAAGTCTGAGAGGCACGCCGACGCTGCCCGGCAGGTCGGGGCGTGCGCACACAGTACCGATCGCCCCCGCCGCCGCTGGTGCCCCACCCGGAGAAAGAGTGGGTGAAGAGTGGGCGGGGAGTGGGGTAGGCCGTGGGTTACCAGCATACCGACTAAGTTCTTCGGTGCGGTTCCATTCTCCGACGGATAATGGGATGTTTTTCACTTGGACTATATTCCGCATGAGTCCAAAGATCATTTGAAGCCTTTTTTGTGCAAACCGATAAGGCGTTGTCCAGCTGACATGGTGAAATGCTGACGTCCATGTCGATAGGCTATCAGTAATTTGATCACCATAGCTCTGCAACTCTGTCGGTGTAGCAAACTTGAAGTAATACCGATGTGCACTGTACTGCCAAGGAGATCGGGCGGGTAGATTATAAACAAAAGTTTGCACACCCTTCCCCTGATTACTGACAGGCTTTGCAGTGGAGTAGAACAGGACTTAGAGAACAATTTAGCTACAAGGCGGCGCAAATGATCTTTATGGACCGGAACGCCGCTAAAAGTCACCCTCCCCAAATTTAGCTACTGATTCATGACAATCGAAGGAAAGCAAAATATAATTAATTGTTGGAGAAGAATCGAAAATGCAAACATTCCTCTGTTATATTTTTAGTTGGTGCCATTTTTTTGTTGTTGCTGACAATCCGAAGATGGATTGTCTCGTCCAGATGGCCCACTTGTGACATCTTGTGAGTTAATCAGTCAGCAGGAATCTTCGGAAATAACGGGGACTGAATCCTCCCCACTCAAAAATTGGCCTGAGAAAGTGTACAGCAAGATAGCTGTACAGCAAGATAGCTATACAGCAAGATAGCTATACCGCAAGATAGCTATACCGCAGGGGATCGTTTCTCTACCGGTTAGACAATGGAGCCCTGCTTTAGGACTCATTATGAATCGAACAAGATATACAGTGCTCATTAAAAAAACAACAGCCTCACGTCTTGTTAAGCTAAAGTTTCGAATCGAAATTGACCTATTGATCTATATGAGGACCGATTAACACATATCATAACATATTGATCTGCATGAGGTTAATCTTGAGATTGAAAATATAACCTGGTTTGGACAAGTCTTGTGGCTAGTGTTTTAACTAATTACTGTATATCGTACTCTACCAGCTACGGCGTTCAATGCTCGAACAAGATTTAACAAGGCACGTTAATCCTCTTTAGTGAAAGCTGCCGGGCTCATATGACATATCATCTAACGTATCGCGGCTTATTTATAAATAATAGGTACTTTCACATTTCCCAGAACGAAGAGGTCTTGAATAACATGGCAAGCATCGAACGAACGAGAATGGCACCTGAATTAACCCCTATAATCTCTGTCATATTCACCAATCTACTTCCTGTACAGTGAACTAAAAAACATTCCCCTCTCCCGAGAACACCACTAAATTCAGGGATATTGCCTGCAAGAATATAGTTCTCAGGTCTAATTAACAATTTTGCTTCAAGAGTTGTCAACGGATGAGAGAGTCTGGGATGTTTTAAGGCTTGAGAGATAATATCTGAAGGAGAGTTGTAGGGGTAGGCGTATAGCATGGAAATAGTTCAACTAGAATCAAGTGAACTCCCCACTAAGACACCCCGGAAATTCTTGTCTTCAATTCCATAAAAGCCTTCCAATGTCTGTTGATGCGTGCACCAAGGTGCTGTCCGTGAGATAGTATGGAATTTTGGGGATTTGGTCTGGGGTATGCGACATGGTGATACGTTTGCCATCTTTAATCTTGTCGCGAGGCATGTGCAGTTGAGTTTGGGCTGTGGTGAGTTCGGGCCAGGAGCGTCGTTTTGTAAACTTTTGAGGGGCAAGTGCCCCCTAAATATTGACTTCCCCCAACAATTTCAACTTTTAACATGGGACCCTATGGAGTATGCCCACAATCCATTTGGGCCTTCCCATTGCCTTCATGTATTCCCCCCCCGCCCAATAATTTTCACAAATCAACATCTGTGGTGTGTGGTGGTGTGGTGTGGTGTGGTGAGTTTGGTCGGTGCTCAGGCCGAGCTGTATATTTTTTGTTCTTATACGATTACACATTGGTAAGTGATGATATTCGGATTATATCTTAGTGTTCTGAAATGCTCGAATTGCAATTATATACTTATAAGGCAGTGGAGGCATAGATGCTGGCGTGCAGCAATCGATCGAATTTTTCGCAATGATAACATGAGGAATAACATGAGGAAGATAACATAGGAAAGATAACATGAGGAAGGAGGAAAGGTTTTAGGTATTCGCAAGATGAGAATTAAACGGATGATCACCTAGACATCTCAGATTAGATACAAATGACACATATAAATGACAGGTTGCTTGGCATGAAGGCCATGATGGCAGCCTCACAAACTTCCAGGTTTAGAGTATTTATGATAGGGAGAGTTCATGGGATTAAAGGTCATATTATGAGTTGCAGTTGCTCATCTTTCATTCTATGCTGACACACCAATCCATGTGTTTGGTTTTCCACATGTATGCGACATAATGTGGTGGGTACAAGGATATTTGCAGGAGGTAATTAAGAGTACAGGGGAATAGCTGAGGAGAGCATAGAGGTGTGCAAAATAATTAGCGGGGTGGACGGGAGATTAGCTTACAGGAGCTATGGAGAGTTTGCAAAACGACTCCCGTCTTAAACTCAGCCAACTCTCTAAATTACCACAGCAAACTTCTACAAAGTGGGTCATGTTGGGAAATAAAGCAGGAAGTATTTGTGTAGTTAGGAGAATATGTGAGACAGAGCTATATTGTAGATATTTGGCGCTGGCGGCATTTCATATTCTTCGGAGTGAGGTACCCATGGACTGTAGTAGCACGGGAGGGTCTCTGCTAAACCACATAATGCATATGTTCTGTTCCGTTCCGAAGTTGTCCATTCGCAGATCTCATTGTCTTGTTTTTTTATGTAAACATATGGGTGCAACTTATTCACTCAATGTGATTCGTTGGCTATTACATTTGATTCGGGTGCTGCAACACTTGGTCCAGCGAAAAGTTGAGGGATGTGTGTAGCATTTCAAGTTGGATTTGATAATTGGGCTCATGCAGGGCTCTCCGTTTTGATAACTTTTTCGTCCAATTATTTGGGAATATGATCAGGATGGATTTCTCTCAGTTCGCTAGCATTCCGTTCTCGGATTTCTTCGCTTACGCCCAAGTGCTTCGCCATGACCTAAATGATTTGGAAGGGGGACATCGGGTTTGTGAGTAAATTCATTCCATGCAACGTCCATCAGCATGATGCTAATTGCTGAACATGCTGGAGGGTGGGATCTCCTGCCCTTCCCCCTGTGGAGAACCCCCGCTGGTACTGGGGTGAAATTTCGGCTCCTGGGTATTGAAAGAGCTCTCGGCTACTAAGCGCTGAGCGCTCTTAAAGAAGGAAAGTTCTTGTGGGAAGACGCTGCTGCTGCTGAGGACGAACAGCATAACGTATGCAAGAGAAGCTCTCGCCTCCTCGTACCAGCGCTTCAAAGGTTGATCAGCCCCAAGTTCTTCGGGGATCCCCTAGCACGAAAAGGCAAAGCCTACTAAACTGAATGCTGAAAACCATCCTCCTGACGAGGATCGACTTCTTAATTCGATGAGCAAATTGGAAATGATTACCCTATTTCCACCATCGTAGGTGTATCCGTTTTCGGTAGTTGTCACTTTTTGAGAGGAGCCCTGGTCTCAAGTAAAAAGAAATAAGTGTAGCCTTATCAGCCTACTCAAACAGTATTTTCAGTGCAGAGCACTCGATGACAGGCTACGTCATGGAAGCACGACAAACATCCTCATGCTCCACCTCCAAAGGCCAGCATATCCGTCCACTGTGAGGCATTCCACAAGGCATGCAAAAACCGCCAAACACCAGTCAAGTTATGTCATATCCTGAGGAACAAGGAATGCGTACCCAACACGGCAGATCATTCACGAAAGCAAACAGATCCGTCCTAAGGAACAAGGAATGCATACCCAACACGGCAGATCGTTCCCGGAAACACACGGATCCGTCCCGAGGAACAAGGAATGCGTACCCAACACGGCAGATCGTTCCCGGAAACACACGGATCCGTCCCGAGGAACAAGGAATGCATACCCAACACGGCAGATCGTTCCCGGAAACACACGGATCCGTCCCGAGGAACAAGGAATGCATACCCAACACGACAAATAATTCCCGGAAACACACGGATCAGTGGGGAACTCATCACAAACATGAAATGAAAAAGTGGCGAACACTCCGAAAGAAGTTCAGGATAGCATGCATGAATTAGGGACGACCGGGCGATACCCTTTTCCAGCTTCATAACTGGCTAATAGGAACTTAATCTACAATGTGCTTTAGATACAGGCAGGTGTTTATTTTGCATTTATAGGAACACGAACTCGAGGTGTGTCACACTGATTACCTACTGATTCAATTTGGAATCAAGTTGGAAGGTTTTATTGACATCAACCGATCAGATGAATTGTGATACAGATGCACATGAGTCCCAACTTCAGAACTGCAAATATTGCACGTGGAGTAGGCTTGGTTTGCGGTAGGTGGAAATTAATTAACTCATCTCACTTCATATTCCAATTACATGCCAGCTGAAACTAACCATCAACAACTACCAACAGCGCTCACAACTTCGCTAGTCGCTAGACCGGTGCAATAGTATTATTGGGGATGTGGGCGCATCAACCAGGATAACGTCAGTTAGCGCCCAAACACGTGAAATTGGCAGGACGAGAGACAGACGATCGGTGGCCAAACGTGGTTATCAATTGGTGTTTGGGGCTGGCGGTCAGTATCTTGGTTAGCAATTAAACGCCGTGCAGCCACCACCTATGCTGCTCCTATTACCACTCTCTCAGCTACTGTCCCACTGAAAATGTTCGTACCATTTCCTGGCGGATAAGGTTTCGTTTATTAGCCAAACAATTGCAGTCGTAACGCCGTTGTACTCTCAATCAGATGATGTCCAAAATGGCCCCGGGATGGCCGCTTGTCTCCACCGAGTAGAAGCCTCCTCCCAGCCGATTGCGATGCGCGGAGGGTAAATCGTTGGGTAATGGTTTACTCCAGTGCTGAAAATTCAGCTACATGATGGTCATTTTGTCGCCCGCCTCGATCCTTCCATAGCGACGACAACGCCGTTGCAATTTAAATTCCTGCTGTGCTTGATGTGTGAGTGGAGCGTCGGCGAGTAGGTGCGAAACACGGCTGCAGAGCAATCACCAATTACGGCTGTGTGACTCCGATGTAAGTAAGCGTAAAATATTGTAGTTACCGTACTTACCGTAAGGTAAGTAAGCGTGAAATATTGTCGGATTTGCCGATCAGTTAGTAGGCAAAGGTTATCATGTATTATGGACGGCTATCATCTGATTTTTCGGACACCTTTGCTCCATATAATTTGTTATGATCTCCGAGCTGATATGTTGGAACAAGACGATTCCGTGTCCTCACGTCCTCACCCTCGGCCAATGTCCTATAATAAGATAATGCTTCGCTAATTGTATGCATTATGAAAATGAAGGATTTGTCGGCATGGATGTGGAAAAAAACAGAATCATGTCATGCACAAATTTTGCACGCATCCGGTGGTAAAAGCACGTAGTAAACCGAGGTCGACAAGGGCCTGGTATATTCGTGTGAAGAGTGGCAGGGGAGGGGTAACATCCTCACTGTCAAAGTTTGGTAGTAAACAACGACTGTAGGCCGCGTCCGTACAGTCGTTGTTTGCTTCATTGGCATCTTCACCCGCATCTTCATTGGCAGATGCAGGTTTGCTTGACAGCAACGGGCAAGCAACTTTCAGTATCTGCCAATGAAGACTGTCAACAGTTATGGAGTGATTTGACTTCATGTTGGCATGCCGCTAAAATTGCAGTGCCGGCTACAATTGCAACACCAGCTGTGACTGTCACTGTAGCCTGCCGTGCCATAGTGTCACTGTAGCCTGCCGTGCCATAGTGCCACTGTAGCCTGCCGTGTCATTGCCGTCAGAATTGCCAGCTACTGGTGATTACAAAGCCTGACAGCTAGGATGGCCGCGGCGCAGAATGAAAGTCACCGGCATCGACTATCACAGCGGCCAATGGTCACATTGTCCAACAGCAACGAGCACAATTCAGGAGATGAAACAGACGATGCAAGCCTGTCACTATCACTCCTCTGGCATGTCCGCCTATCGGTGTTCAGCCTGCACAGACTGGGGCGGTGTATTTCGCGGCGATGCTGTGCCGCCATTCCAGGTGAAACCGGACGCCGACGAATGCAATGATTGCCCTGCCGACGTACTGATCCTGTGGGGTGGGTCCGGCCCGCCTGTAGTGGTCGCATTTCAAGCGAAGGCTCACGGCTTGGCTAGAAATCCGTCAGGGACGTCTGACGTTACTCGCGGCAGTCACGCCTGGAGCGAGCCCGGACACCGACTCCGTCGTTCCCGACATGGCCAGCGGCAGCCATGTCTGGAGCGAGCACTGACACCGACTCCGTCGTTCTCGACATGGCCGGCGGCGGCCATATCAGGACCGTGTGACGAGCATTGGGTGGCGGTGGCCATCTCACGGCTACAGCGGGACTGCGTGCGGCCAAAGTTCACCGCAGCCCGCCGGCAGAGCCGTACCCCTATCGACATGGCTGGGCGCGCCAGGCACTATCGGAGTGAACTTCTGGTTATTCTATGCCGAAACCCAAGCTGCGCAATTGCGGGCAGTATTATAAGCTGCTAATGAAGAAGAGCGAGATGACTGTTGTGAGGTTTCTCGGAAGTTCATCGGAACAGCTCGTTGCGAAAATTAGATTTGCAATCGAGACATGCAGTCAGTCGTTTGGGTACATGCAGAGCGTGTGGGATCACACCCGATACTGGTATTTTGCTGACGGCTGTTTTCCAGACACCAGCTGTCTGCACATTTCGCTATCCGGTTCAGAAATCGCCACCGGATGTCTTCGGAAGTTTGTTAGGAGGCGCAGAGTAACATCAGCCAAGCCACGTTAGGGAGCATTCAGGCGGCCGTGTTTCTTACCGTAATTAATTTACAAGATGATTGTAACTGGACACAAACAAAAACATTTCGATAGCCCTAGAATGATATCAGCGCAAGTTTCCAGATAACAACAGTAAGATGCGATTCTAACGGATCCGGCTGCAGCGCTGTTTTTCACTGACGGATCCGGCCGCAACGCTGTTTTTCATTACGGTGCATGCAGGTTATGATTCAGGAATTGTATGGTGGTGGGGGGGGGACTCGCCTGGAGGGGCGCCATTTCTGGGGAGGGATGCAGGGTATGATTCAGGAATTGTATGGTGGTGGTGGGGGTACTCGCCTGGAGGGGCGCCATTTCTGGGGAGGGAAGTCTTCGGTTGAAGATTCCTTGAGCGGGAGGGAGGAGGGGGAGGGGGTGCTGCACCAGAGCATATTGAAGGGGCGCCTTTTCCTCACAAGAGGGTGCCTTTATTTATGTCGAATGGGAAGGAGGAGGGTGCTTTTTATCGGTCAGAAGGGTGCCACTTTTCCCTGGGGCGGGGGGGGGGGGGATGGCGCATTTCCCAAGTGCTCCTTGCATCCACCCCTGCGTGCGCATAAACATAAGTCGTAATTCAGGAAACGTGTCCGCCTCCAATATTCCAAGGCAGCAAGCAGCATGCAGCCTGTTTCGCAAGCGACGAACATTACGCTGCATAAGCGGTTGTGCTAGGTTGAAGTACAGTCGCAAAGTTTTATCCCTGCGTCTCCGAGAATATTCTCGCCAGACACGCCCCACCGGACTCAGCCAGGCATCGTGGTAACATGCCTAACAAGCATGTGGATGAGCAAGCAACCAGTTCGAACTCCGGCCCGGGGAGCTAAGAAGGTTGCACAAAATCAAAAGAAATTCCAAATAATAAAAACACCCATAATGGCAGTATATTGGAGAGATTGGATTGGACTCGGAGAGATTGGATTGGATTGGATTGGATTGTGGCTTTACGCCGCACTCAGCAGCTGAGGCCATATGGCGTCGCCTGCCTCTCACCCTGGCAGGAAGGGCGGGCATCGCGGGGAAACGCTAATCTGAGAGAATCGCACGCACGAAAAAAAAATGTGTTAATGAAAATGGTCACTTGCCACCCTGCCAAGAGTAGACCAGCAAAAGCTTTCGAATGACATGGAGTTGGCGACACGATAAGTCAGCTCTCTGAAGCCATCTGACCTCGATGAGCAGTGTCTAGGCGATGTCGGAGTCGGAAAGTCGGAGAAAAGCCCAGGATCTCGGCTTGCACTACAAATTCGCTGTAACGAACACGTGAGCACATCCATTTCCTTTGTTCTCCAAGTCAGGGTACGCTACTAAGGCACAGCTGTGCATCTAATAGGATTCTGACATGGTACACGGATACAAATAATTTCACTTGTAGGAGTCACAGATATGAAGAATCACTATATTTCCTTCTTGTCACTAGACCCACATCATAGGTGTCACCAAGGGCAAGTGCCACCTGGCACCTACTGGCATGACTCCCCATCTGACACTGGTTGCCAGCGTTAACATCAACAGCTGGTGTCCTTTGCATGTGCAACGCCCGCAACATTTGATACTTATAAGTCATTTTATCACCACCATCAGTGTCATTCGACCCCTTAAGTTTCCAAATGATATTTGTTGGCGTCACCCAAGCATGGTGTTATTTGACTCCTATTCGTCTAACTTCCCATCTGATGCTGGTTCGTAGAGTCACCACCAACTTCAAGTGTCATTTTCCAATGCGACTGGCGAACATTTGACACCTTCAAGAGCTATTTGTCAGCATATTCAGTATCTCTTGACCTTGTAAGCATACAAATGATTGCTGTTGGTGCCACCACAGATTATTTCATCTGATTCTTAACCTTTTGGCTTCCCGTTTCATACTGGTTCGCTGAGTCAACGTAAATTTATTGTGTTGTTTGCTTTATATTGTTTCACACATAGGTGTAGGAGCAGGGGCAAGGGGCTGGAGCCGTACCCGTCCCCAACGTTGCCGAGTTTAGCATGGGATCCATGGGCGTTGGCTGGAAAGAATGGTATCAAATCTCTATCTGCCTTTCCCCTCATCCTCCCAATTTACAAAACCTTCCTACGCATGTCCTTGACAATTGGAAGAGTAGGTTGATAGAGATATTGTGTGTCTATTGGATCGCTTGCACCATGATGAATAAATCTTACCCAAAAATATGAGACTAACCTTTGATCAAACAGATCCCGTAAAGCAACTCGGCTGACCATTCAACCACGCGGGGTGAATTCTTTGAAGGAAATGTGAGGGCATAACATACAATCTGGCGACGTCAAGAGGGGAAGGGTGAAAGAGAAACCCTGAGCACAGAGAGATGGAATGAATGGAACAAGGCAAGTGGGGAAGGCTGCATGCGAACAGTTGTAGGATGCGGCAGAAATGACTCCCCCCACTCACCCTACTTGATCTGCATGAGTCGCTACCGCTGGGGTTCCTGTGGTCCGAACCCCACCTGATGTTTTTGTGAGGTTCGATCCTAGTTGGAAAAGCGGCAAGGTTCGGGAAAATACGGCATCTTCCTTAGGTTACTCAGTTTCTGTATGAAGCGACATGGGAATCGGGTGGATAGACAAGCCGGACGGTGCCGCCTCGGATCCGCCTGGCGGGTCTCCGTCGCAGATAATGAGAAGATGGACCTTGGCGGGCCTGGCGAGTTGACTCGCTTGCATGTCTGACCTCTCCTTAAATACCTGTTACCTTTGAAAGGGAGGTATTCATAAGTTCCCCAGCTCACAAGTACCCCGCTTCGTAAGTGCTAAAATATGCCACTGGTTTCATAAGTGTTAAAAGGTGCCAGTTAACTTCTAAAATACCAGAGACAGGGTGAGAGCACAAGTACCCCGGCTCATAATTACCCCATTTCCTAAAGGCTATAAATAGCTCTGAATTATATCGGTAGATGACACCGTCAACGCCCCGAGGCGCCAGAGCTCACCTGCGTGCCGACAGATGGCAGGAGCATTTGGTGGCTGCATTTCTCCAAAAAAGTTAGGTTATGATAGGTTATGTTAGGATATGCTATTATCTGATTATCTGCGCTCCCTACCCATGGTGATGCAGCACCCCTCCTCCCCTCCGACCGGAAACCAGGATGCTAGAGTGCACACCCCATCCATTGGATTTTCCTGCCGAAGGAGCCCCTCTGAGTAGAAAAGGTATCCCTCCAGACAATCGTGTGCACTTTCTCCCAAGGGCGGTAATTTAGGAAAATTATTGGGGAGCCAATACATGGAAACAATATGCGGGTCCAGAGTGATAGGTGGCACCCCGTAAAAAGTAAAAAGTTGAAATTATGGGGGAAAGCTAAGATTGGAGGGGGCAAGTCCCTTCAAATGCTTACAAATCGACACCACGCTCTCCCTTTTGAAATGTTCTCACTTTTCAATCAGTGGCGCCCATACTGGGAAATATAGTTCCTCCAGTCGGGTGTCCCCCATCGAAATTCCTGGAACTACCCGTGAATCACGATATGGTGGGTCAGGTGGGTGGGGGTAGATGCGGTGCTATGTTACTACAACGTTTGGAATATCTGGTAATGAAGTTAGTAATTATCCTAATGCTAGTGTGATGGACATCTTGTTGTAGTGGGCATGCAAGATTATAAAGTAAACCCCATAGTAATTAAAACGTATGTAATGCAATGAAATATATACCGAAATAATCCAGCCAGCAAGGTTATAAAAACATAATTATATGCTTAAAACCATGCTTTAAAACACACCAAAAAAATATGCCTGAAATATAAATACGATGTCATAAGTAACCGACGTCGCACGAAAAAAAACCTCAAGCCAGCTAAATCTCCAAATCAAGTTATCCAAATAGCGAACATACGATCTCTATGTCTAAAGTAGAAAACCCTTGCACATTAATGTTCTATTAATATGCATTAATATCAATGTATTTTCTAAAGTAGAAAATCCCTTGCATATTAATGCATATAGTTAAGTGCCCTTGATGGTCACTTAACTATATTGCGCATTGCGGTAACTATGTCATTTTAGGAACTTACCAGAATTGTCATGTTTGCAAAATATTTTTGAACAATTGGCATGGAAGCAAAGCAGCTTGAAGCACTCAAGAAGTACGAGCATTTCGCCAAAAGGCAAGTACCCACTCCGAGAACGCCCTGCTCCGCCTACTAGCGCCGGTTCCTGTACGGCGAAGTTGATTCGCGTTCGATGATTAAGGTTTTGAAGGAGGTTCACTGGTTGACGCTGAAAGTAGCTGGCTGGTTTCATGGTAAATACAATTTTGTGGTAAATCGAATGCAGTATTGCTTCCTTTTGACACTGGATTGCATGGGCTTGACACATTCGAGATAACTGACGTGGGTAGTTATGCTCGCGTTTCGGCCATGGTTCCATTGAATACAATTGTCAAGGCTATGCGATGCGTTGCGGAACTCGACTGATAATAGGCATTGAATGATTGCTCATCTGGTGACTTGAATCTCGCTCGCTATATAGGTATATCCACGGTTCGCTGTATGGGTAAGTTCGGGTTCGCCACAAATGCCGTAATGACGCACCCTTTGGCATTATCATGTTGAAAATTATTACGTTGTCTAAATATATATGTCACTTCAAGTAATTGGAAACAACGTTACCAAGCCGATGGCAATATTGGGCATCAGCTGAAACGCCCCAAATACTAAATACGTCGATACATCTGCCGTGCCGAGACAGCGGAACACTAGTGAACCACGCTCGTCCAATCCCGCTCAGTTCCACTTGTAAGCGGACATCACAATGCGTCCACGCGACGTCCGTCGGCGAATCAGTCAGCATCTGGCTGCGATGGCGCGTCATTATGTAGCCGGCGGACAACAAACGACACTGGCGAGCTGCCAGATGTGCCAGAGCGCGCACGGTTTGGGCGTGTGCATCAGAACGACTCGACCAGAATCCAGACCGCCGCCAGCAGTCGCCGTCTCCAACGCGACCAAAGAGATCGGCATTTAGTCAAGCTGTTGAGCGGAAATCAATAAGGCAGCATCGCTGAGAAGCATCGAAGTCTAATCATGTCTTATCTGCCCCTCTCAGTCCTTGCTCGAGGGTCAGGATCACAGAAAAGCCGGCGTAAGATGGCTGGCATTGGCCATGGTTCAGCCACACGACTGTGTCGCTCAGTGATTGGTCGTCAATGTCAGCGGCCTGAGCGGCCGCCCTTGAAGTAACTGCACCGCTGCCGAGGCATAGGCATGATGCATCGCAGTCAAGCTTGCTGCTGCTCTTGGAATGGGCCCCACCGCCATTGACGATACGATAAGGAAAGTGAACGCTTGGGCAGCGTATCTGGGGGTTGTGGGCACGACGATGCTGTATTAATATCGATTAAATGATGAGCAGCATCACCAGGAACGCAAGTTATGTCGGGAGGGGAAGGGAGGGGAGGGGTCCATTGGATCGGAAAGTTTCGTTTTCCTTTATATTTGCGTTGACTAATTCATCTTGAATAACGAAAATATGCTGGAGCGTAAACCACATGTAAATTTGTTGAAGATTAATGAGCTTCAGCGTGTGTAGATGTGCGCTTCATTTTATGTTTCGAATAATTTCTAATTTCCAAATTGATGCCTCCACATATACCCAAATTAGCAGAGCCAAGGGTTGTAGAAGCACAGACAGCTTATTTGGCACCTGATTGTTCTGAGGTATTCGGCTGCGCGATAACTCCATGCAAAATTGCTTGCTGCGACTGCTCTAAACTGGACTATATCAATGGACACACGTGCGGCGACGGCCCGTGGCCAGCACGCACGGTCGTCACTGTTCGGTGCCATCGGCGGGCCATGGCTGAGTGAAGTCTTCCGCTGCGAAAAAGTGGTCAGGTGGTGACACACAGTCACGAGAAGGTGGTCAGGTGGAGGCACACCGTCACGAGAAGGTGGTCAGGTGGTGACACACAGTCACGAGAAGGTGACCAGGTGGAGGCACACCGTCACAAGAAGGTGGTCAAGTGGTGACACACAGTCACGAGAAGGTGGTCAGGTGGTCACACACAGTCACGAGAAGGTGACCAGGTGGAGGCACACCGTCACGAGAAGGTGGTCAGGTGGAGACACACAGTTACGAGAAGGTGGTCAGGTGGTGACACACAGTCACGAGAAGGTGACCAGATGGAGGCACACTGTCACGAGAAGGTGGTCAGGTGGTGACACACAGTCACGAGAAGGTGGTCAGGTGGTGACACACAGTCACGAGAAGGTGGTCAGGTGGTGACAAACCGTCACGAAAAGGTGGCCAGTTGGTGACACACCGTCACGCGACCTACACATGGACGATACAATCACGAGACACAGGGTGCGACACTGCATAGCCCCTACCCACCTCAGACGAACGGGGAGTGGTCGACGAGGTTGCGCCAATCTCCGTCGACACAGGGGCCCTCTAAAGCAATCTAGGGACTCCTCTATCAGGCCGGAGGCACTTTTCAACAGCTTGGCCCCCTCCAGCAAGCCAGGGGCCCTTGTACAGCTTGGGCTCCATCTGTTGGCCAAGGGACCAGTTCTGACGGCCCGAGGTCATCTCTGGCAACTCTGGGCGTCTCCGTCATCTCAGGACCCTCTTTGACGATACAGGGTCTCTTTCGTCAGGCCGGAGGAAAATTTTCAAAAGCTTGTGTCCCCTCCGTCAGGTCAGGGGCCCTTTCTTCGGCTTGGGACCCACCGTCAGCCCAGGGGCCTTTCATATTAGCTCGGGCCCTCGCTCAACCCGGTGGCCCTTCCAGCGATCCGGAGCTCCTCTGTCGACCTAGATGCCTTCGCGTTTGACGAGTCCAGGGCCCTCATCATCTTCCCGTGGGCACCCTCCGTTCGCTCGGGCCCTCTTCATCGCCCGGGACCCTCTCCTTCAGCCCGGGTCCCTTTTCGTCAGCCCAGAGGCCCTTCACGTCGGCCCAGGGATTGTGTGGCCCCATGCACCTACGTCTTGGCGGTCGCTTGGAGGACCCCTCCTCTGACCCAGGGCTGCCCATCCCCCCTGGTGACGCCACTGACTGGGGCGTATCGGAAATGCTGAAGGTCGCCTTGAAAGCTTTAAAGGGCGTCCGAGAGCCTGCAGGTGCATCGAACATCTGCAGAGGAGTGCCTCTGTCATGTGATGCCTTCCTCGCACAACGCCAACAAATGTCACTGAAGAGCAGATGTATTTAATGGCATGCCGTTCTCCTGGAGAACGGAGGTCATTTCTCCCAGTGCCCCTTGGCATCCGATCCCACTTCATCATTTTTATGAAAAGAGGAAAAGACAATGAACAGTGCACCTGCAAAATATCCACTTAAATGGGAGGGGGCTTGACCCTCCCCTCTCCCACCCCCACCTCCACCTCATACCCCGCCCTCGTTTTCCTTCTGATGTAATGGCATCAGCAGCGCCTCGGAGCATGCCCCAAGCAACATTCGTCAAATAGCTCCGTGGCCGAACGCAGAACTATTCGTTGCGAATTGATCGCCAGATGGCAGGGCATGCGCTGAACAATACAGGCGATCTGAACAGCAAGCCCAACCGGTCATACATCACCAATTTCAAGGTGTGGAACGCAGGAGACCGCCCCGGAATGATTTAGTGCAGACCTCAAGGTGGAATTTGAATGCATGAATGAACCACATCTTGCCACACCTCATGTGTCAAATGTGCAGGAGTGCATTGGCTTAACATTAGGCGAAAGTGGACATACAAATGTGATTGAAGAGGTTGTTTGCTCAATCATTTATTGCTTGACAAAACAGTGTTTGCTCAAACGGTGGAAGTCGCACCTCTTCGCATTTGACTGAATCCGAACCTGATTATCTTTGTTGACCGAAGCAGTGGAAACTTTTTCAATTTGATTACAGCGAAATTTCAATTAAACTTTTCTATGCAAGGAAGTACAAGCAATTCGAATCGGGTGGGAAGCCAATGTCACCGATTTCACGGAAATAAAATAAAGTGTCGCTGTTGTCACTTAGTAGGTATAATTGACCAGAACTTGCTTTGAGGACATAACGAAGTGTGTGCCGAGGACCGCTGGATTCATGTGTGGGCAAAGAAATCTCATTCCACACCGCCGAGTTTTCTGGAACAATTCGCAGGAACAGCGATGTTTTCGATATCTAGGAACATTCTATGGGGAAAATATTCGCCCGCAATGTTCACGCCAACTTCATCTGTGCAAATCCCGACAGTTTCCGCAACTTCAGGAACAAACCATGGATCATCGGCCATTTGCAATAGGGGTTGCCTTACCGGCCGCCATCTATGTTTTCAGAAAAAACGCATAGTATTGCAACGAGCTAATTTTAATGCAGAGCTAAGCTTAGTAGCATGTTAGCAAGTACGATATTTCGGTGCTAAGGCACGCGTTTAATTGCGCATGAGCCAGCCATCACTTAGTGTGAAGTTCGCTGGCTATTCAGTTTTTTTTTTGGTCAATTTAGGTACGAATATAACCACCACCAGCCGGAATAACCGGAAAATTAGCAACGGTAATTAAAAGTATGCACCAAATTGATAACCTTTGGCAAATAACCAAATGTCTCTCATTTACTGATGTGATAGACAGGTAAACCAAAGCGACAGACCTGTTCGTGGCGAAAGTAGAAGCAACCACTTTCCTACGGATGCACGTAATACATAGGCACCATTGATCACCGTATTGTTCATTGTAACACAATAGATTACATTCCCGTATTACTTGGTTTACAGCCTCAACCTACATATAATATCTTCGGATTATTTGCGTCCGTGTGCGTATGACGCTGAAGAAACCGCAAACTGGACAGATCAATATTGGATTATCGAAGTCACTCACCGGGATCGCGTTACTCTTAGGTCTTCAACAGCGAGCTATGGCAGTCTTCCAAACATGGCCCGTCAGGTGTGTATCGCGAACGTAGCAGGAAGCGCAAATATACCGAGGAGGCAGCGACTGGCTCTCGAGCAGCTACAGACAATGTGACACGTCAACTGGTCCTGTGCTCTGGCCAGGTGTGCCCAGGGCAGGTCGCTTCGAACCAGACGTACCTGTGGGAGGCTGTTTAGGAGCAGACGTGCTTCGGGCAGGCTGTTTGGAGCCACGTGTACCGAGGACAGGCTGTTTCGGACCAGGCGTGGCAAGGGCAGGCGGTTTCGGACCAGGCGTAGCAATGGCAGGCTGTTCGGCCGGCAAACCCAATACAGGCAACAGACTTGCGCCAACTCATCTTTGCTAGCTTGATACCAGTTCCTCACGCAATGCCAGGCACTTTCGCATAGGCATGACATTTTCACATGGAAAATACCCATCAATATCATACGTCATTAGGGTTGCTGGACGAGTGGGGGCTGAAACTGGGTTATAGGGTTGTTCAATAAATCATTTTTTCTAGAAATGCTTCAGGTGATAAAGTTTCCCATAACTTAGGGTCTAATTGAAGACATTCATCCCTTTTTACGCAAACAAAAATCGTTACATCGATCGGTGCAAATTCATTGTTTCAAATGATACGGTTTGGTGTTATATTCGTCTCCAAGCCTAAAGTACCCATATTTGAGTCTGAGAAAGTGGGATATGTTTGATTTTTGTTGTCCAATCACCTAAAAATAGGTGTCACGTTAATTGGGCATACATTTAATCTATGTTCTGAGTTATCTCAACTGCAGAGCCATGTTGTATATTAGGGATGTTAAAAATTACTCCCTTTTGCTAGCTTTCTGTGAGCGCGGAGCAATACGTCTACCTAGCACCCCCCGTCCCCATCGTCGAATGTGACGACGGATGGCTGGCCTTCGGGCGGCACCCCAGGCATTGTCGCAGTATTCGATCGGGGGTGGTCGAGACATGTGCTTATTGTGCTGTCTCCATGCGGCTTTTCCGGCTTTGGGATGACTTCCACTTCAAAGTTACGGGAAGACGTAGGCATGTGGCTGATAGAGGCATCGCTCGAAAAAAATAACTGGCTGCATGTGGTCAAGTGGCCAGGCACATGCGACTTGGGAACAACGAAAGCAGCAAGACGAAATGTGCGTGGCTTGTAATGGGTGCGTGGCAAGAAATCGAGCATTTTTGGGGGAAAATTCCCAATATATCCATGATGGCGGAACGAAATGCTGTTGTAAAGTTGTGAAAATTTGTGGATGAAGTGGACGATGCTGAAAAAGGGACAAATCGCATAAGTAAAACCGAGGAAGAGAAACGGACCGCTTTTTGCAATTAGCTGGAATGCTCTGTGATCTAGCTGCTCCAGACGCTGAAGAAATAATACGGCAAAGCAGGCTATCAGCTGAGGCGAAAGAAGAAGACATTATTTTTATTTGGGATCAAAGGTCTGCGATGCGCATGCATCTCCGTGGAAAAGACATGCACACGCGCAAAAAGATGCATAACAGGCAAAAACTGCAAATGTCAGAGGAACGACGAGCCCTAGGAGATGCGAGGGCCAGGTAGCACGCTGCAAGGGAGACGAGTCTCGATACGCAGCTGCAGCTTGCTGGACTGTTTCAGACTCTAGTGAAGAAAGCTATCAACTTGCTGCTGGTCGCTCACGAAATGTCAACGTGATGCTCAACATTCTGTACAACATCTTTGAATCGTCCCATGAAACTGAAATGATGGATCGCCTAAATCTCTCCAGGAACCAGGTAATATTTACAACTACCCTGGCTAATATCAAGGTGAATAATTGTCCGTAAATGTTATTTCCTCCAACGCAAAAAATCTATTTTCGCAGAATAACACCGCTGAACCCAAGCTGCATGCCAGGCTGTCATGTAGCTGTTCAGCGTTAAACAAATGACGATTTTGTTTTCAGGGTGGTAGACATGGTCAGTGCCGTCCTCCGATCTGCTGATCCGCCCGCCGGCCTGAGCGAGTTCTGCCTGTCAACATCGACAACACCAGGCGGACGCCCGGCACGCCACCGGCCGAAGAGTTCGCCTGTCAACATCGACAACACGCCGGGCCAGGGCGGCGCGCCCCTCCCCGCCTGAGCGGGTTCTGCCTGTCAACATCGACAACACGCCGGCCAGGGCGGCGGGACGCCCAGGCACTGCAGCCCGGCCTATTCTGCCTGTCAACATCGACAACACGCCGGGCCAGGGCGGCGGGACGCAGGCACTGCTGCAGCCCGGCCTGAACAGTTCTGCCTGTCAACATCGACAACACGCCGGGCCAGGGCGGCGACGCCAGGCACTGCTGCAGCCCGGCCTAGCGAGTTCTGCCTGTCAACATCGACAACACGCCGGGCCAGGGCGGCGGGACGCCCAGGCACTGCTGCAGCCCGGCCTGAGCGAGTTCTGCCTGTCAACATCGACAACACGCCGGGCCAGGGCGGCGGGACGCCCAGGCACTGCTGCAGCCCGGCCTGAACGAGTTCTGCCTGTCAACATCGACAACACGCCGGGCCAGGGCGGCGGGACGCCCAGGCACTGCTGCAGCCTGCAGGGAAACATTCGCACCACTAGAACATGCTGTGAACACCGCGATGGAAAACTGATCGAAGCAAGAGTTTGCATCATATTCAGTTTAACCGGTACTATAAGCATATGTTTGTAAGCTATTCGTCTCAGCAGCCTCTTACATTGGTCAGGAGGCCGTCTTTTTATTCTGTATATACCATGTTCAAAAACCAAGAGAATTTACAGCCATTCATCGAGATATCAAACATTGTAACCTTGTTTTAGTCCTTAACTAACAATTATGCATCCTATTCATGTCATCTCATCCATATAGTACTTTCGATAGTATCTTTGAGTAGTAATGCAATTACTGTTTCTCGCGGCACGCTCTGGGAGTACCAGAACACAGACAGGCCATTCTGATCGGGGGCGGGCCGGACCATCGAGAAGGAAAGCTGCTGGCAGTGCCGAGTTTGCCGGACGGAACTGGGGAGACCCAGACGCGAGCAGTCATAGCAGCTCTAACAGATTAGGGTGGCCGGACCATCGAAAAGGAAAGCTGCTGGCAGTGTCGAGTTTGTCGGACGGAACTGGGGAGACCCAGGCGCAAGCAACCATAGCAGCGCTAACAGATTGGGGTGGCCGGACCATCGAAAAGGAAAGCTGCTGGCAGTGCCGAGTTTGTCGGACGGAACTGGGGAGACTCAGGCGCAAGCAACCATAGCAGCTCTAACAAATTGGGGTCGGCATAATCGAGTTCGTGGACTGTGCTGTAACACACTGCGAGCAACACTGGCCGAGTCAAAGGAGCGATGGTTCACCTGCAGGACCTTATTGATAGGTGATTGTTCAAGTTTGCCTGAAGGCATCATGCCCTCGAATTTGTTGTGGGAGAAGTAGCTACCACACACTTCGGCAAAACAACGGGATCCAGTGAGTCACTTTTTAGCGACCTTAGATCCAGGTCTTCTCACATGGACTCATCCGCGCCATTAAAACCCTTCAGCTCAATGTGGTCTGGCTTCGCGAGCTAAGGATGGCTTCTGTACCCTTTTTGCAAGGGCTACTTGACCACGGCTCTTTTCCATGCGGTGACTACAAGGAGGTAGCAGAGCTCTTTGGTTGATGGAATCTGAACGACCTCGGGGCGTTCATTCCAATCGTCCCGGAGCCTTCCACCACGCCCTGTGGATGTCAAAAGTAATTTACTTCGCAAAAATGTATATATTTAGCAGTCAGCTGAGCTATCCCAGAGAAATGATTCGGAAGCTGGAGATGATGGTACGCTTCCTAGCGCTGCTGTACATACCAGCGTAGTTAGAAGCACCTCTGTCCGCAGACGCAGCACATAACGATCTATAACTTAACGCAAAGTAGCGGACGCGGGCATCCGGGTAATGAAGCGCCATATGCGGTACCTACAGCCTGAACAGTGGCGTAGCCAGGATTTGGTCCAGGGGGAGGGGGGACATCTGGATAGGGCTCCCTACCTGCTTAGGCCTCCCCACTTTTCCGAAACTCTTCGGATTTCGGTCTCATTGTTCTGAATGGGCCCCTATTTTTAAACTGATATATTAGTATGTATATATATATAAATATATATATATATATATATATATATATATATATATATATATATATATATATATATATATATATATATATATATATATATATATATATATATATATATATATATATATATATATATATATATATATATATATATATATATATATAATCTATATATAATATATATATGTATATATATATATTTACATATATCCGTCTTTCCAACACCATCATGGTTCCTCAAATTGAGGCGTGAATACCAATAGGGGAAATAAGCACAATATTTTGGGGCAGGGGAAGGAATAGCAACATGACAGACCAGCTAGGCCATCCTGCCTATTATCTTTTTTTTCTGATTGCTTAGCCGGTGTCACCAAGGTTCAAGGCGAAGCAATTGATACCGCTGGAGCGGCCGTTAGCGCAGCTGTCGCTGGGCTGCCTTTCTCGACATCGCTGAAGCGAATGTAGCTGCTGGAGCAGTTGTGATTCGGTCACTGGGACGGCTGTGGCCGCTTGGGCGGTCGTCACCGCTAGGACGGCTGAGGTCATTGGGGCGGACGTGGCCACAAGGGCGGCGGCCGCCGCTGAGGTGGCGTTGGTTGACCTTCCCAGTCCTCGGCAGCATTTATGGCACACAAGGACATATTTTTATCAGGCTGGCCCTCAGTATTCCTCGCACCCGTCGCCATTTCTCAAGGACTATTCAAACTCTCAGGGGCCCCGATCCCTGAGGTGTCCATCCCAAAGCTCAGGAACATCGCAGTCCAGTCCCACCCGGCTCTCAGGGGACCTATTCTTCTGTCAGGAGCACTCTCCAACTTGCGTGGGCCATTCCCAGTCTTCGAGGAATCTGTCTAGCTTTCAGAGAAATCCTGCAGCTCCGAGACAGGCCGCATAACTTCTAGCAAGCATCGACAGCTCTGGAAACTCTTCTTAGCTCTTAGGGGGTTCTGTTCATTCCTCAGGAGCCTTAAGAGCATCACAGTCCGGTCCGCCCTAGCTCTGAAGGACCCTTCCCAGTCTTCGACAGCCTTTCAGGCCATCAATTCCAGCCTTCAGGACATTATAGCCCTGAAACTGAAACTGGCTAAGTTATTATAATAACTGCCTGAAACTGGCAAAGACATTCTGAAAGTATTCCTACAACCATCGCTAGATCTTAGGTTTTAGATCTCAGTGGGCCGTGTTCGCTTCATAGGAACCCCTTCCAGACGACTTGGGCATCTCAGTCCAGTGCTCTCTAGCGCTCAGTGACCATTTTCACAGTGACCATTTTTAATCGCCAGGGGCCTTCTCCAGCTATAAGGGGCCTTTTTAAGTCCGTGACAGTATTTCTAGCTTTAAGTTTTTTTTAGCTCTGACGCGGGCCCTTAGTATTCATCACACCATCGTTAGGCTTAGGGACTCTCCTTATCTCCCGTGGGGCTCTGTTAGCCCTCAAGGGCCCTTTCAAGCTGCTAGGGACCCTTCCCAATTATTGACAGCTGTTGTGGTTTCAAGAGTATTCTAGCTCTGATGCTGGCCCACAGTATTCCTCACAGCAATCGCCAGCCAACAAGGAATTTGTATAGCTCCCTAAGGGACCTTGTTTATCCATTACGGGCCAATATCATCCTCAGGAGAATCCCAGTCCAGCCCTCTCTGACTCTCAGAGATCCTCTTCATCACTCAGGGCCCTGTCCTGCTTTTAGGGGTCCATCACAGTCCTGATAAGGGATCCATCACAGTCCACAGACCCAGCTCTTAGGGGTCCTGTTCATCCTTCAAGGGCCTTTTCGAACCACAAGAGCATTTCAGCCCTCTCTAGCCCTCAGGCGCCTTGTTTATTCTTCAGCTGTTATGGGGCCCATTCTGGCTGAGGATACTCCTCTTTCCAGCTGGCATGGGCATTCCAGCTTTCTGGCGGGTCCTCCATTGTCTTCATAGCCCTCATGGCCCTTGCCAGTTCTCAGACCAGACACCTTCAGGTCTCAAGTGCCATTTCTACACAAGCTGTTGGATGCGTTTTAGTTTTTCCTTGGTTACGATCGCCTGGAGGACCCCATCAGACTCGCCAGGGGGTGGGTGCCCCTTCACACATTGGAAACGCCACTGATTTTCAGCAGCAGCAGATTTAAGCCCTTCATGGGCTTAAAGGCCCTTCATATAGCACCGATAATTCTCCACTTCGGCCCTGATCGTCTCCGTAGCTCGAGGGTTTCTTTATCCGCCTAAGGCCCTCTGCCAACTCTGAACCCTTCTCGATCAGCGTGGACCAAAGCCGACCAGCGGCCCTGCACGTCCAACCCGGGCCCTCTCCGTCGGCTCAGGGATCCTCTTTCACGGCTCAGGACACTGTCCGATCGGAATCCCTTCTTTCATTGTAGCTTAGGGGCGCATCGACTGCATAGGTCATATAGCAATCACCTCTTTCAAAGGTGTAGGCTTCCTCTATCACCTAAGGGGCGCCCTGTGCAGTTTCGGCCCCCACCGGTCCAGCGGTCCTTCATGCAGGCCCTGGCCCACTCCGACGTCCCGGGGTCCTCCCACAACTAGGGGTTTTCTCAGTCGGGGCAGGGGCCCTCCTTGGTGATCCAGGGCCTCCTATGTCAGGCGGGGACCCTCTTTCAAAAGCTTGGGCCCCTTCCCTCAGGCCAGGAGCCTTTGTACGACTTTACCCCATCCGCCGACCCAAGGCCCGTTCTGACGGCCAGAGGTCCTCTCCGGCAACTAGGACACTCTTCGTCGTCTCAGGGGCCGTCTTTTGCGATCCCGGGCCTTTTCCGGCAAGCCTGAGACCTCTTTTTCGAACCCTTGGGCTCTGTTCATCAGGTCAGGAGTCTTTTCTTCGGCTTGGGCCCCGCAATCAGCCCAGGGACCCTTCACATTGGCTCGGGGCCCTGTCAGTTAGCCCGGGTGTCCTTCCAACGACCCGAGGCTCCCTCCGTCGAACTTAGAAGCCCCTCACAAGGGGCATTAACCTCTTCCCGAGGGCACTCTTCGCTCACTAGGGGGCCTTCTTCATCGAGCCGGGACCATTTCCGTCAGCCCGGGGTCTCTTTCGTTGGCCCAGGGGGCCTTTACGTCAGCTCAGGGGGCCCTTGCGGGCCCCTGCACCGACGCTTTGAAGGCTGGCTGGTTGGTTATTGGTTTTGCGACACGTCGACCGTTGAGTCATGTAGCGTCGCCAATCTCTCACGCCGATTGGTCGCGGGCGAAGAGTAGCGACAGGTGAGACTCGAACCCACAACCTTTCGATTGTGAGACGAGCATCTTACCCCTAGACCACTCGTCCCCGCTTTGAAGGCCCTCGCGGGTCCCTCAACGCGGTCGCCTGAAGGGCCCCTCCGATCATCCAGGGAAGCGGTGGGGGGGGGGGGGGGGGGGGCGCTGCCCCCTTTGTCCCGCCCTCTTGGCTACGTCACTGTCCACAAATAACGACGGCTGTCTTTCTTGATAACAGAAACTCAAGTTGATGTAGTAATCGAAGAAGAGAAATGGACACGCCTCCGCACCACTTGAGGACGACACAACAGCTGTGCCGCTACCGCATTAACATCAAATCCATTAAAGATCACCCGGCACAGCGCTGCTTTACGCCCGACAGATACAGCAAGGGCCGATTTCGGTGCAAACTTCCACCTTATGGTGTTCAAATTTCCACGGATCTCTCAGATCTTACCCTCACAATGCCAGCCACTGCAATTCGACCGCCCACTAGGCCATTCTGGACCATCAGTAAACCAAAGGTCGAGTACTTGCTCTCGGGAAAGAAATCGACTTTCACATCGGCGGAAATTCTTAGCACCTTCCATAAATTCGCCGATGACAGCAATCACAAAACACTCATATTCACGGATAGGTCGAAACACGAGGTGAAGGTAGGAATCAGCATCACTGGACCAGGCCTTAGGCTTTCCAAGCGTCTCTCGGATAACTTCTCCATCTACTCCGCTGAAGCACTGGCCATTCTTGTCGCTATCTCCATTCTCAGGAGGCGTAAAGCTAGAAGCGTAGCAATTTGCTCAGACTCTAAATCCGTCCTGCAGTCGATTAGCAACACCCACGACTGTCCAAATCCAGTCATTGACAGAATCCAACAAATCATGCCCTATAACGCACACAACAACCATTCATTCCTCTGGATACCGGGCCACGCTAACATCCCAGGCAACGAAGAAGCAGATCGGCTCGCAAAGCAAGCCTTAGCATTCAACACTTACCCCGGTATGGAATATTCGGTATACATAGCAAAGCACTCCTACAACGCCACATATGTGAGCATCACCAGAACACGTGACACAACACAAACCCAACCACGCCCACAACATCAAACCAACGGTAGACACATGGAACACATGAAATCAATCTCACCGACAAAAGGAAGTCATCCTCACTAGACAAAGAACTGGTTGCACTAAACTAACACAGCCTCAACTAGAGTATGACCAATATACAACACCTCACTGCGACACCTGCAAAACCACATCAAGCATAGGCCACATACTGCTATAGTAGCTTTAACGCTCAAAGACAACCACTTAAGGCCTTCTGCCAAAAAGAGGGCATCACCCTGTTGCGGACAGGCAATGCATGCCCGCGATACACTCGTAGGAAACACGAAAATGGCCATCCCCGAATGGCATCGGACGCTTTGCTTTCCCGTTATAAATAAATAGTTCCCAAGCGATGCAGTCGGACGTAGATGAGCCGACTTGCTTCAGAAAAAAAAACAACGTAAAACGACTACCCAGAGGAGCCATCGGACGTTGATGAGCCAAATTACCTTGCAACTCATAACGTAAAACGGCTACCCAGAGGTACAGCGGACGTAGATGATCCGAACTGCCAAACACCGTACTCACCCGACTGGTTGGTTATTGGTTTTACGACACGTCGACCGTTGAGTCATATATCGTCGCCAATCTCTCACGCCGATTGGTCGCGGGCGAAGAGTAGCGACAGGTGAGACTCGAACCCACAATCTTTCGATTGCGAGACGAGCATCTTACCCCTAGACCACTCGTCCCCACTACTCACCCGACTGACAACTATGCATGGCATGCTTAGACTAACCTCTACTAACAACTAACACGCGGCGGCCGGCGTGATATGTTGTGCGGACAATTACCTCCTTGTCCACAAGGTTAAACTCCTCAGTGCCCTTCGATGAGAGTAGGATAATACCGACACTCTGACAAAATCAACTTTCTCGTCACTCACAAAACAATCGTCCACCCCAGCTACACATTATCTTGCGGAGGAGTAAAGTAAAACTAAAACCATTTCGACATCCTGGAGATGTTCTCTACCCAGCCACCGCCTTCAGCACCTAAAACGCCACACACACACTATAACGTAAAACACCCTGAACGTAAATGTACACTTGCCTTAGCTTTGTTGCAAAACACACTCGCTTTAAAGGCGGCGCAAAGGACCTTCATGGTCCGGGATGCCTCTAAAAATCACTCCCCCTACCCACTAGTTTACGGACGTTAAACGACCAGCGACTGCAGCAAGCGACTGCCTATGGATCTCCTGTGCTGTCGGCAGGGGATCGGGCACCATGCCGCGACAGGAAGCTTGTGGACTGACACCAACTGTGCTCTCTTGGCTGCCACGTAAATGCATCCACCCTATTGCGTCGAATTCCCGCAGAAGTATAGGAAATTCAGAACTATGTGAAACCAATTTTGACAGTTTGGCACAATGCATTCAAACTTGGAGTGTGGGCTGGGTTTGTGGAAAAGGAGCCCGATTACGGAAATATTGGCTTAATTTCATCGTTGCGCATTGGAAAAAGAAAGCAATCTGTTCTGCCTAAATCATCAATCTTGCTTAAATCGGGTTCATCTGCCGAATACCACGGAAGCATCCCAAACTTAAAAGAACTGTCGAATTGTGGAATTGGCATAGGTGACACGTCGAATAACGATAAGCTTTGTCTCATAGCCAGCCGGCTGTCTAGCTAATGCCGCATGCACGCGTTCAACGTGGCATCCTCCATCGGACTGATGCCAGCCCGCGCAGTCACCCAATCTCGGGGTGTGCAGGTCGCATAGTCACATAGTAGCATGTGGCATGACGACATAACCGCGTGACAGGCGGAGAGCTTAGGAGAGCGTGGCAGGCAGAGAGCAGCGGAACTTTGACTAAGCGGGGAAGTCGAGTCAGGCCAATTGTGTCAGCAGCAGGGTGTGTAGTGCGGCACTGTGTAAGCCCCTCCGGCTATTGTTCTCGAATGCGACTCACCCTGATGATGGGCAGGGTGGCGGCCGGCGAGACGCGTCTTGAACCCGCCGGCGGCGGCGGGTACGTCCATGCCACGGCGCCGGAGTGGGCGCACTGTCTGTCTGCCCGGCACGTCTGTCTGTCTGCCCGGCACGCCTGTCCGTTCCGGCAGCCCGCCCCGTCGCCGGCGGCGGGCGGCGGACGCGTGCCGTGTGCGGGGTCTGCCATCGGCGGCGGGTCCGACGGCTACCGACCACACGCCGGCGGACACGGCCGGCGTCGTACCGTCCTCCGAACACCAGTCAGCCGCTGCTCGTGGCTCGTGGCCCGACCAACGACAGCGCCGCTAATTAATGTTGTCGTCTGCGGCCGGCCGCTGGTCAGCCGCCGCAGTGGATAGCGCTGGTGCCGTCGTTATCGGAGGCGCCGCAGCCGTCGGAGACCGCCCCACTCGCACCGCCCGCAGCCTCAGAGTGCCCTGCCCCCCGCTGTCGGCCAGCCTGACACGAGTTGTGGCGAGCCAGATTGCGGCCCGAGTGAGATGTTGGTCATCGATTTGGCGCACATGGCACCGATGGTATTCGACACGCAATACTCTGCTCCCTCTCTGCCGGACGCATGCGAAGCACTCCACGCGGAAGGCCGCGCGCGAATAGCAGCGCCGCTTGACAGCTTCGATACGGAGAAGTCACCGAAGGAGAAAACTGACTGGTTTTGTTCGACAAGACGTTACCTGAATACAGATGGATTCATGTACATAGCACCGCATGCATGTGGACAAGATAAAATACTGAGCATGTATTCTGTGCATCATGGGAATTTAGACTCAGTATGCACTCTAGACGGCCATAATCTAGCGATACTATTCGATCACAAACACGGAGGTTCTGCATACAAAATAACTGAGCCCCATGAACAAACATGTTAATGGATAACAAAGTGGGAGGTGGATTCTGAAGGATCTATATAAAAATTGTCGCTCGAGTCTGAGAGAGTACAAATTGGAATCGATCGCTTATTGGAACTGAGCTTTGGATACATAATTATAAAACATCCCATGAAAATTGTAGGAGTGAATCCTGGATCCTGGAATCTGGAATCTGGATGCTGGAATTGGAATCGATCGATCGCTTATTGGAACTGAGCTTTGGATGCATAAGTATAAAACATCCCATGAAAATTGTAGGAGTGAATCCTGGATCCCCGGAGACCCTTCGATGCAAGCTATGCAAAATATTGGACCCCCGAGATATTCGACAGAACAAATGTTAGGATCCCGCTTCCTGGAAAACCATCCCGACAAAAACCTATAATATGCATATTCTCGCGACAATGTCAATAAAATAAGCTAAGGAAACTCTCAGCTACGACTGCAGGGAGATCATCAGCCAGCTTATAGGTCTTCAGAGGATTATTTATCAACTTAGTTGGGGATAAATTCCATACGGTGAGCTCCGGTCCTGTGCGATCCTTCAGGAAGTCACCAGCAGGTTATCCAACCGAACCTCTCGCCAAAAGTCGAGGGAGGAATGCTAGGCTCAGAAGGGGTCAGTCAATAAATTTGAAAACCTGCCCCGGGGTTCTTGAGAATTGTTGGCAAATAACCTGCCTGGATATCAAGCAGTACGCCATCCTGGGATCCAGGGCCGGGTATTGGGTAGCCATCAATTCCTAAGATTTGGGAACATTTTTGTTTTGCACATAAGTAGTCAACAACCTCAAGAAAACATCTCAAACAACATTTAGCTACGGATTTGTGTGACGGTAGTTGTCATGTTAGTTAGTTATAGGTCCACGACTACAGGCAGAGCGCCCAGAATACGGAACGAAGGTCCACATCGAATACTTCTACGTAGTAAGGATTTCTACTAGAGTATGGACGCACGGCCCACTCTTTTTACGTATTAATGAAGCTAGTCTAACAATGATGCAGCGAATAATGCTCATTAGCGAAGTAACATTCGCGACGCTTGCATCCAACGAAGATTCTTCCCTGCAGTTATAAGTGGTACAAGTTAGCATAGTCTGGTCGAAAAAAAGGATGGCTGGATATATTCGAAACCATAGCTTGAGTGAAGTCGTTGATGAAGGAGATGGAGAAGGCTATGATGAAGGAGGGACAAGAAGTATGCGACTTGAAAATGAAACGAAATCCCAAAGTTCTTCAACATCAACTCCTGAAGATCACGAAATTCATCAGCACTACTGTACGAATAAAAAGCTATCCAAGTATATGTCGAGAACAGATATCCGGACGCACGTGAGCTGGAATTCGTGTTAAAAGATAGACCAAAGTAGACTACAAATAGATCGGACGAGTGTAGGCATCTGAACTCATCTGGTGCCAATGTCTCGGCAGACCCTCGGCAGGGTTCGCACCGAGCTGATTCAATTACCAGTCGCGATGTCCCAGCACCAGATGCTAACGACCTCAGCGACCGACGCGCGCGGGACCAGCCGGCGGGAGTCGCCCGGCCGCCTGGTCGAGACCTCTCCGACCCGCGACCACCTGTCACAGGGCCACTGACCAGCACCACCGCCACGTTCCTCCGGGCAGCCACCGTTCTCCACCTACAACTCCCGGCGGTGGCCGCGGCAGACGCTGCTCTGCCGCACCTACACCTCCCGGCGGTGGCCGCGGCAGACGCTGCTCCGCCGCATCTACACCTCCCGGCGGTGGCCGTGGCAGACGCTGCACCCACACCTCCCGGCGGTGGCCGTGGCAGACGCTGCTCCGCCGCACCCACACCTCCCGGCGGTGGCCGTGGCAGACGCTGCTCCGCCGCACCTACACCTCCCGGCGGTGGCCGCGGCAGACGCTGCACCTACACCTCCCGGCGGTGGCCGTGGCAGACGCTGCTCCGCCGCACCTACAACTCCCGGCGGTGGCCGCGGCAGACGCTGCACCCACACCTCCCGGCGGTGGCCGTGGCAGACGCTGCTCCGCCGCACCTACACCTCCCGGCGGTGGCCGTGGCAGACGCTGCACCTACACCTCCCGGCGGTGGCCGTGGCAGACGCTGCTCCGCCGCACCCACACCTCCCGGCGGTGGCCGTGGCAGACGCTGCTCCGCCGCACCTACACCTCCCGGCGGTGGCCGTGGCAGACGCTGCTCCGCCGCACCCACACCTCCCGGCGGTGGCCGTGGCAGACGCTGCTCCGCTGCACCCACACCTCCCGGCGGTGGCCGTGGCAGACGCTGCACCTACACCTCCCGGCGGTGGCCGCGGCAGACGCTGCTCCGCCGCACCTACACCTCCCGGCGGCGCCGCGCGGACCGACTGGCCGCCAGAGTCGAAGCGCAGGTGATCGAAAGCGCTCCTCATTAGCGTCTACACGAGTGCGAGCAACCCACGGCCGGCCAGACAGCCGCGCTCGTGTTAGCGAATTAGATGTGAGCCGACCCGAGCGCAGCCTGTCCGTGTCGTGGCCAATCCTAAGATGAGGTCTGGGGGTGCGTGCACAGGTTCGGCTGAGATGAAGTGATCTGCTTGCGCCGTCACTGCTGACGATTTGAGTGAGTTATTCGGTTTTCGCGGTGTCACAGCCGGTTACTAGGGAATTGGTTGCGCAGAAATGACATGGTTACGCAGCCTGACACGGAGAGTCAGGCACGATTAAAATTGCACGGCCGGAGCCTATACCGTTAATTTGGCATACTGAACGAATTGTTGATAAGTGAATCAGGCAAACAGTGTCGCCCAAGAGAATGTCACGATGTGTTCGGTACCGCACCAATCTTCGTTTCATGTAACTAAGCTATCCATTAGTTAGCGATGTGCCCATTTGATAGAATCACATGGTACCGAACACAAGGCCTGATGAAGTCGGTTGCGCGCAATACAGCTGCTAATACTTACACTCCAGCAAAAAGAAGAGACCACGATGCTTCCGACCGTGATGATGTATCTTGTAAATTATAGTTTGGATAATGACGAATTCACCTTCCCCACCCGGGCGAGTATATGATACACCAATCGGATATATGTATATATATATATATATATATATATATATATATATATATCGACGAACAGAAATCGTCACGAGCAAACTCGTCGCCGCTTGGAGTGATACATCCTGTTCGGACATTTTTGGAAACATTTTTGGCCACATCTTGTCAGACATCAGTTATGCCGTTATCTCTGACATCATGCTTGGTGTGTTGAGAAACCGTGGTTTTTGCCTATCTTGATCACAATTAATAAGCTGAGATGATTTGCATTTCATGTTATGACAATCACAGATTGTGCCGCCTCACTGGTGAATTGAGATGACCCTTTCTTGTACAAACGCGCTGTCTAGGATATTTTAGCAGCGTGAGTCCAAATTAAGCGACGATTTAAATTTTCGACATGAGAACCACAAATAAATTAATTGCAAGCTTCTACTAGCCATTGTATATCACACTTGGTGCGACCTGAACGGGCTTAAGTAGAACTAGTCCATTAAACAGGGATGCCACTAGGTCAAATTAAATGTATATACATTTGTACGAACATAAGCGACACTCACACACATACACACACAACCGACACAAAAAGCACAATAAATTGTAGTCATTGCATGTGATGGCCATGTATGTGCATTGAGACACGCACGCATGTGTCTACTGCATGTTGTTTCGCAGATCGAGAAGCCGGAACCAAACTTGCATACAAGAAGGCGTAAACTATGGCATGGTCTTACATATTGAGCACAATCAAATCGAAGAGCACACCATTTGCAAAATGTACCGAGTGTTCTGGATTGTTAATTAGGCCTTGCGTGCTCTCCCGACGAGTTGGCCGTTCCAGCCTCCAACTCAAATTTGCCGTTGAACTTGAAACTGTGCCGGAAACAAATTGTCCATCAATCATCTCAATTCATAAGATTAGGAAGCATTTTCATTCCCACCAGCGAACTAACTTTCTCCAAGTTTTTCGCCTTGCGGATGCTTGAGCACGAACAGCCCACACATGCTGGTATTTGCAAAACATCTAGATTTACATATAACCTCGTTAGTAACGGGGTATCACTCATAATACGAATTAGTTGTAAATACTGCATATGAAAATACCCCTGATCAATTTTGTAGTACTTCAACGACATTCTAAGACGCAAGTGTGAACTTTACGTGGCTAAATTTGGGTGTACCGCGTCGTAGAACAAGATACATACGCAAGGCATCTACAACTATTAATATATGGGGAAATGTACGGCTCGTAACTTATCGAACACAAAATTAAGGAGAAAAAGCATTTCATCTGAAAACATCCCTCAACATTCTGTAAAAAGTCATTCGGTTGACCAAGCCTGTAGTGGGGTGATTTGCTATTGTGGTAGCCTGGATCAATAGCTCGGCATTGCTCAGCTAGTCGAGGATGGCGATGGCTGCGACGTGGCTGCGACATGGCTGCGACATGGCTGCGACATGGCTGCGACATGGCTGCGACATGGCTGCACTAAGTGAAGGATCAGAGCTACCGGAAGCAGCTATGCGAGTGGAGCTGCTGTGACCGTGGCCAGGATCCAGGACCCGGGGCCAGGTTCTGTCATGCAGCTCGTGTTATACTGCCAGGATGTAAGTACTAGAGGAGGAAAATTGTAAAAATGTTGGGGCCGAAGCCTGGGACCAGCCAGTCTGAAACCAGCTGACATTTTGGGCTTTGTTGTTCTAGTAAATCTTGCTTTTCAAAGCTGCATATTATGGATATGCTTGATCTTTTAACCAATATCAATGATGTTATGCTGTTTTCAGTAAGTAGCATTCCAGAAATCTTGGAAATATGTAAAGATTGGTCGTTAAATTGTTACATGGAAATTAAAATTCCTGGCTGGAATGTTGACACAGGCCTCCCAAGTTGCATGAGGGTGATCATTATTGGGTTTCTTATTAAGTTTATTGAGTTTGGTTTGAGAAAAAAATTGAATGAACTGACCGTCCGGTTGAAAGACCGGCCTATATTCCAAATACCAGTCACAAAGCCCGCTAGTCCTGCTCGGGCTTTCTGACCGGGTTTTGAGTCCTTGCATTTGCCACCTCTAGTGAGTACGTATCCAGATCTGCGTGAGAAAGCTGGCTATTTGCAGATTTCTGAGAGGCGTGCACGGATAGTTCGTCGTGTAAATTGATTTAGGCACATTTTATGGTATCAAATTTCTTCATGCCCCTTACCCAGAGGATGTCTTAGCATTTCCACAGTATCCCAACAGCGAGACTTCTGAATTGCATAGCTCTGAGGAAAAACTGTAGGCAAAATAACACCGCTGCGTTTGATTTAAATGCATGTCATTGTAATCCCATAATACATGTCCCATTGATTGTTCCCCAGAAACTATCTCATGGCGTCACATCGATGAAATGCACCTGAGCGATAGGAAACTAAACATACTTGCACATACATTTATTAAATAGCACAATCCTTATACGGCTGCTAGAATAGACTGGGTAGTGTCCTTCTGAAGCTGTCAAGGTGCCCTTCTGGAGCTATCAAAGTACCCTTTGCAGTTTTTTTCCAGACGTAGCAATATGTCGCACGGCGTCCATTAACAAGGCATGGAAACATTGGACGTTGCACACGTGTTCACAACCACGTTTTGGTTGGGACCTGCTTGTAGGTTTCTAGGTAACGTCACCTTGATGACGGAATTACTAATCACTGTCTCATTATCAAGATCACGTTTTTTCTCTTACTTGAGTTCTCCCTGTTCATGTTCATCCTGAATTGAAAAACTATGGATGTATTCGAACCCACATTCCATTTTCATTTATTTAGACTTCTATTCAGAATTTGAAAAAAAAATGAGAAATGAATGTCCTGAAAACATTCATTCGAGATGACAAACAACTCATTTTCTCCAGTCACAATTCAAGAACACAATTTGCTACTTTTAAAAACTAAAATGCGCCTTTTTCACAGGGACGGGCGGACAGACACATACCCGGATTCCGCCGGGACAAGCGGTCAGACAATCCAGGATCACAGGCGGGAAGCGCACCGGTGCGCCATGCGGTGTGCCATTCGGTGTGCCATGCTGTGTGCCATCCGGTGTGCCATGGTGTGTGCCATTCGGTTCGCCATGCGGTGTGCCATCCGGTGCTCCATGCAGTGTGTCGTCTGGTACTCCAGCTCGGTGTGCCATCCGGTGTGCCATCCGGTGTGCCATTGGGTGTGCGCTCATACGGTGTGCCATCCGGTGTTCCATCCGATGTGCCATCCGGTGTGCCATCCGATGTGCCATTGGGTGTGCGCTCATACGGTGTGCCATCCGGTGTTCCATCCGATGTGCCATCCGGTGTTCCATCCGATGTGCCATCCGGTGTTCCATCCGATGTGCCATCCGGTGTGCCATCCGATGTGCCATCCGGTGTGCCATCCGATGTGCCATTGGGTGTGCGCCAGTATGCCATCCGGTGTTCCATCCGATGTGCCATCCGGTGTGCCATCCGATGTGCCATCCGGTGTGCCATCCGGTATGCCAGTATGATATAAACACGGAGTGCACCCAGATTACATGGATGCACAGAGTGTGTGCATTCTAAAGTTATACCTTCCGTAGGATATTTCGGTGACACCTTCAGGTATGTAAGTACATAGTAGCTGTGCATTAGTGGGGTTTTGCACGAAGACTATTTCGTCTTCTTTTTTTAAACTGTCCTTCATGCATGCAAGATGCTGGCTGTTAAAGGGGAAAGAGAGTGTTTCCAAGAAGAGCAAACTGTTCAGATTGTGGTAACAAACGCAACCTTAGTCTGGTGTCTGTCGTACACATGCGCAGAGCTCTGTATCGATTGTGCGACGCGTCTGAAAGCACTGGCCGAGCATTGCTGACAGGACCGAGAGACACCAGCTTAGTGCCCTCATCAGATCCTGTCACCGGAAATCGATTGACCAGTTGGACAGCGGACTGACGATTTGTTCGCTGAATCTCCACACGGCGCTCTCAGACCGGGAAATACATCTGATTATTTCGCCTGAATGAAGCTTCTCGATTGTTTGTTATCAGACGAATGGCGGCAGCATCAGTGCTCAGGATGGATTTAGCACAGCTGCACATCACGACACCAAAAACAAACCCGGAGGAATGTGGCACAGAAGCATTGTGCTGGTAGGAAGGTGGGATGTTTGTTATTTAATCCAGGTAACTGGTGACATTGTAATTAAACAGCATTCACTATAAGGTGCATTTTTCAACCTTCACCAAGAGTGTGTTATCGCTCATCGTCATACCGCCGCTACTTGCACTAGAGCTACGAACAGGAACTGGTAGGATCGTTCATTTGTCAACGTCTTGTCCGGCTCAGTTTAATCGGAACCTTGAGCTTCGTTGAAATTTCAGCCATAGCTAAACTCTGCATCCGTAACCTTAACCTCTACCATGACTGGAATTTGAATGTCCAACAATGCTATTTTCAGAAAAGAGCGTTTCAATGTGTTCGAGCGAAACTTCAGCTTGTACGTTTATGTAGTTCATTTATCTGACATTGCGACACGCGTAACTTTTTGGACAAGTCAGGCTTCGGATTAGAACCTCTGAAGTTCATACCGTTCACATCACAGATAATATTGTATCGCTGGAATATTATGCAATGGACTAGTTTACAAATAAACCAGGTAAATAAATAGACCTAGCAACCATCAACACCAAGTCATACCCGCCATCCTCAACCTACGGACGCTTCACACGTCCAGTCACATGACGCCGACAGTCATACCCCGCCATCCTCAATCGACCTATCGAATGCACAATATTTTCGGCTGTTAATTTCAAGCCAAGTTAGCTGAAGCCATCCTTTAACTTCTGCAACAGATCTGGAACGGGACGCTAAGCATATTATCTCCATTGTGCGTGTTACACGAGCACACTATCCGGTTGATTACGTTTGGGAAATGCCACCAATCACCAGGACATGTCAGATTGAAGAAATGTTGTTGTTCAGTTTCACAGAAGAAGACAATTTCCGGTTACAAGATGCCGCTTATACACCAGGCGTTACGGAACGTATACCTACACCGAATTATATCCACCTCCCTCACGGTAAGCGCGTATCTGCGACCGACAAGGACTCCACTTTTGTCACCATCGGTCGGCTGGTGTGGGGGCGGCAGCGTGCAGCGTGCACGACGGCAGCGTGCACCAATCACTGACGGTTTTGGCGCGACCACAGCGCGCCAGACCGGGCTGATCACCGGGTTTGTTCCAGTCGATACATGATGCCGTTGTGCAACCGGACACTGCGTCTGTGGAACAATTGTCCTGCGTCCTCGGATGTTGGCAGGTTCGGTGTGTTCATACGCGTGCATCATGTTGACACGTGTTCAACTTGTCGTAGCAAATACTACGCAGTACTTTTTGCATTCCTATACGTTCCATCGTTGAACGGGCTGCGACCTTCGATGACGATGGGCCATTGGGTGGAGGAATTCGGAGCTTATTCCGATCGAAAACTCTGGTAAAAGTTTCAATTTTTTGGCTTGACTACCACAAACGTTTATGAATGGTTATCAATATTCATACTGTACGCAGACACCCACTCAGTCCGTCACCGCGGGCTCTCGCCACTGGGAGACTGGATGACGTGTCCAGAAATTAATGATACAGAACATAGCTCAACAACTGGGTGCTCTGCCTACGAAGATGCGCTAAACTGGACCCAGGGATGTTGTTTCATATACTTTTGAGGGGGCAAGTGTCCTCTCAATGTCCTCCCAAAAATGTCAACTGTTAACATGGGACGATACGGAGCGTGCTCTCCAATCCATTTGGGTTCGCCCACTGCCTTCATGTATTGAAAGCAATGGGCATCCCAAATCATATTTAGATGTCAACACCCGTGGTGGCACCCCGGCTCTGAAACGGCGGGGGCGTGCATATTTCGCTATGATCGCTATGTGCAACACACCACCTGGTTGCTATTTAGATCGACTAATATTTTGTCTTCAAGTTCACGTTGCAGCAGCCAATGGTCTGTCTCAATTGTGTTAGTAACTGCTGTGCGATGCAAGCCAAAGGTAATGTTTACCTTTGGTTATGTGTGCCAAATATCCGATGAACAGGTTCACCGGTATCGAGGCTCCTACTCTTATAGAGGGAGTTTGTAGAGGTGGTTCTAGAACGCTCTTTTCCAGATAATTATTGTTGGTATACTTAGGAGATAGTGCACGATTGTTGTCAGCATGGTACTGAAAAGAGCTACCTTGTTTCTCAGGGTAACAGAGGAATGGTAACGCTAGAGAAGTGTGGTAGCCGGTTAGGGCAAACATGCCGAAAACCCCCAATAAACAAACACATGGTTGTATAGGTAGTAAGGGATGCTGGTCTGCGCTCACTCCCTTCAGCGCCAGGAAAGAGAGTTTACACCGTCAAAAGTGGTCAAATATGTTTTCAGTGTAATCAACAACGCGATGATTGTCGGCGTCCTTCCGGTGTTCTCAGTCTACCGAGATCAGTTCCAGGGACGCGTGGAACCGGACTGGCGACTGCGACATCGCTCCCGCGCAAGTGCGGGACAGGTCAGTTGATAACTCGGCCATATGCATCGGGAGTTATAGTCAGATCCGACCCCTGAATCAGAGACGCTTCAATTGCTGCAGCTACTAATGCATATACGCTATCTGATAAGGGAGCATCACTTGGAATGATAGCACGGGTTGCTGTGCAGGGCATTAAATATTCCGAGAACTGGAGAATTCCAATTCCTCGTTTGAATTAGTATCAGGATGATGCTGGTGACATTGCGTGTAAAGAAAGCATACGACCTTCAATATACCAGGAGGTGCTGAGTTGACATCAAAAGTAACGTTAAGGATTATACTTTATTACTCAACGTTTCGGCCAGGGGCCATCGTCAGGAGCTTTACACGCAATGTCTAAAACCCAGGAGCATCTAAGAGCCATTCTTCGTTGTATTAAACGATGCTGGTGACCTTTGATTACTACCACCACTACTGCGTTAATAAGTCACTGAACCAAGGTTAAAGCGACGTATAGTCAATCATGGCTCAACACCCCGCTAATCGAAATCGTACTGTCTCTAATAATCCTTGCAGCCTAAAATCTGGGAAACTATAAGGGAAATGACACCTGACAAGTAATTGGACCTAATATTGGCGGAAGCCGTGCATTGAGCAGTGCGAGAAAGACAGTGCCAATCCTGGATATTTACTTCTGACAGACAACTCTGTGCCAGCTGATTTCATTCAGCTTCGCCGCCCGAGTGCCTTTCATCGATACCCGAGCCGCGCGATTCGTGGGAGTGAGCAAATAGACAGGGGATTACTAAACGGGAACCGACGCCATCCTTTTCGGTCCCTCAGCTATTTGTCGGTGTCCGATGACGGATAACACCCATGCTGTGTCGAAATAGGGCCCCAACACATTGTACCGGACGTTGCAGCGGATTCGTTCAAGATGAAGGAGCCAAATGGGTATCATCGTTGGTAAAGTAACTATCACTTATTTCAGGTGATAATCTTCGTATTCTTATGCTTTGCAAAACTCACTTTGCCATGTTATCATGTTATGTTATCAGGTAATCATCAACATAACCTTATCTTGCGCTATAAATTCATCCTAATTTAGAATAAATGCACGTCGTGTATGTGTAGGGAACATAATCATTTTGGTATTGGTGTTGGTAAGGTTCCCTTTTATTCAAGCTAGAGAAGGGAAAGTTGAGGCCAGATCTTCCCAACGCCAAGTTTTTCATTTCAAATCCGACAATTTATAGGAGTATTTACTCAATGACAATTTTGGTTTAGCATTTCATAGCTGATTACTGATGACCTTCCACGTAACATTAAATATCTTTTGTATAAGAAACAAACCATTGTACCGGTATTAGACATGGACAATCCTACTAATTAACAATGCAATGCCAATTACGCATCTCATGTTTGTCATAGTAACAAGTCAACCAGCTGAATTTGAGTTTGGTACATACAGGTTAAAAATTCCCTGGGGTATGCTAAGGCCGTAAAAACAGTTGTTCAAAACTAAATTGTCACGAATTTTCCGTGGCGACAGTGCATTAAGATTTTACAGCATGACTGGACGAAGGACAATATCCATGAAATATGAAACAGCTAGTATTTGGAATTGTTCACCATGTGAGGGACAACTGTCTAGATAAGATATCCCTGGCGTAAACTCTAGATCTGACTGCACAGCATATAATTAGCATCTCAGACGGTGGCTATATGGTCATGGGTTCCGAAATGCGTGATCCTTGAATGGAAATATATGGCGTGCTTTCTGCATTTTTTTTTAATCGGCGGGAAAGGTCGAGGAGTTTCAACCACCACCTTGTTTCTTGCCATTTGCCAAGGCCATGCCATTATTCCCTTAGCAAGTAAATCAGTTCCATATTCTCCAAGTCATCACATTTCAATGTGAATCTTGGCTCCCAACGAAACCATGTTCGCCATTCGGTTTGCACCTTGGCACAATGCGAGCGGATTATTTGTAGGCGCCGGTGGCCGATCTAGGCCAGTTAGTTAAAGTCGCTGATATCCAGTTTCAAATTTGACGCCTGACAGGCAGGGTCAGGCGCCAGCCTCAGCCCGTTCCGGCACCGGGCTTACAGCTGTTCGAGGTGAGGTGGCAGCCGACCCTGATACGTAGGAAGCAAGCACGTGTCTGCATGACGGCGGGGACGGAGGCTCACATTCATCCAAGCCTCCACCCAACTCCCAGTTCACCGGTGAAGTGGCGGCAGAGACAACGGCTGGAACGGGCTCGCCTTATCGCGCAATTTACGCGGACCCACCGGCAGTTGTGGCACTGGGTTCACCGATACGGCTGACCATCAGATGAATCATTCCGCCTCTGGAATCCGGCTTGGCCATACAGCCTCACTTTATGTGCCCGCACGAACTCAACGCCTACTCGCGAAAACTGGAAAATAAGGGCCCATCCGTCGCGATCTAGGAGACACACAGTGATCGATGTCCCTCGGGCGAATTTCACCTCTCCCCGGAGAGGTCCCCTACTCAGTTATGTCTAATCCGTGGTGATTACGCAGACACGTGTGTGCAAACACCGCGGTTACAAACGGATATATAAACACCATGGCTACACACGGGTATGCAAATACCACGGCTACATACGTGTGTGTAAACACCATGGCTTAGACCTAACCGAATAAAGGCAATACTATCCTATGTTACTACATGCGATTCATTTCTTGGGTTAACAGTGTAAATGTAATGACATTCAAACGTCCTAAAAGCTTCCTATGAGGTGGGTATGTATTATTTCTTACAAACCAGGTGCAGTAATCATTACCAAGTGTTTTATTCTGTTGAGTAAGAAATAGGATCATGCTTGAAGGAGCAACACTAGAATTACTGCGAACAGACGTGAATGAGACATGCCCTTCTTTCGAAAATATATTGTCACAATGTAAATATTATATATTGCGTAAGCGACTCTATGTCAACGATGGATTTTCAGTACTTCAAATTAATGCAATATTCCTTAAACAATGGACGATATTGCCCATCATCTTTCCCACTCTGAATTTCAGTGGTTTGTTATCTGTGTGTCAGAAACTTGGATCAGGATGAAGAAGGATTTAGAGCAATGATTTAGCATAAATAATTATAACCGCTTTGCATACAGTGGAAAAACAGGCAACGCTGGAGGGAGGGAGGGATATGTGCAAACAATAAATATGAGGTCAAGGAATGAAAGACCTTGGAAGTAGCATCTTTGAAATTAGTTTCATTGAAATTACGATGAAGGCAGGGACACTGCAAAAAAAACTTTTTGCTGGATAAACGCATCCGGATCCGTCACTGGATAACGGCGGTCGGCGGAACGTGTTAGATTCTCGTATTGCATAGCTTCGTCCTTGCACAGGAATACTACTTGCTCTATCTTCATTGCAGGTTTTCAGCTGATATGCTGGTAATTTTACCACTTGAAAAATATTTCGTATGTTAAACTCGAAAACGGCGCCATGCTTTCCAGTGGATCCCGCTGTGTTAAATACTCAAGACAGACCAATTAATTTGGGTCCGAATACTCAACGCGGAGCCGTTCATTGACAATGTAATAACTCTGCATAGAACAGTGCACTCGCAGGAAGATGTGCGCCATTGACTTACTACAGGCGGTTAGCAGTGCCGGTAAGGTTTCACCTCGAAAATGACGCATCGTTTTTTCAACTGGGGTGCATCGAAATTGCATTACAAGATGCAGAATATGTTCAATTGAAAAAAATAGAAACACGGAGCTCGTCAATATGATGTGCACGTCAAATTATTATTCATATTGTGCTTATACTCACGAGCTTCAGCACCCATGTCGTAGTTCCAGACGTCTCCGCTAGAGTCGCGTCGGTCAGATGTCCGCTTCTGTTCCTTATCGTGCGTTTATATCCGAAATAGCAGAACCGAGCCACGAGATGATGCGCTTTACTATACGATCAACCTGGAATGTCATTCATCTGAACGTGAAGCGTAAGGATCAAGTTAAGCGGCACCAAGTGTTGCGCTGACTTCGGTCGACTTCTTGTTCGATCAAATAAGCCAATGGCTTCGAGAGTCTCAGACATTTCTGGTGATGGTTCATGTTCTGTCAGGCCGAGGTAGCTACCGCTTCCATGACTTTCCCGTATTGGTTTCCTAGATGCCGTGCATTGTACCAAGCATCACCCCAGATTGCTAGGGGATCCTTTGTTTTTTCACCGTTTTCTTTGAGATAGTTGCCCGGTAGAACCGCAATTCGGTGAGACGCTCTCTCTCTCTCTCTGTCTCTTTCTGGTCTCCAGATCACACGATGTCTCCAGAAGCACGTTGCACAGGTTGCTGTATGGTGATTCCGAGTTCCACATTGCACTTCTGAGACCCTCTTTCTTTGAACATTAGTGTTTAGATTAATACCCCAATTTTCGGGCCAGTGCGCATTGCTAAGAGTTACAAATATTGCACAGATGGGAGCTCCAGTGACAAAAACCGAAACTGAGCTCCAACTGCGCAATCACGAGAAGTACATGCGAGAACGGGGACCGGCCGGAGCGAATTGCAGAAAGAAGAGAAGAAATTGCCGCGACTGTAAGACTCCCGTTTGTTTCAGCCGTTCCGTTTTCGTCGATGTACGGCTGAAAGACGCCCGTCTCGGACGGAAGGAGGAGACTGGAAGTGCGCGTCACGAACCGAGGTGTGGTTGATGGGGTGGTGGTGGGCCAGACTATCGTTCCTGCTCTGCCGGATGTCCCTGCCGGAAGGGGCTCGGCGGCGGCAAGGGGCGTTGCCAGATATCAAAACACAATTCGGCAGACAACTCCACGCCGGTGCGCCGGGGGCGGCACCTACCGGCACCGAACATAGGCAGTAGCAGTTCAGCCCGCCGCGCTGCTCGCCGCGCCCAGGGGGCGGGCTGAGCGGTCACCACTGGCGGCTCGTAACAATGCTAATAACCATTGCCCTCTCGGGAATATACTATTAGCATTTACTTACTCGTTCGCTGGCGTTTTTGCTTTGCAGTTGCGACCTACTGTTTGGCTTGCGACGGTCTCGACTCCCGTTTGTTTCAGCCGTTCCGTTTTCGTCGATGTACGGCTGAAAGACGCCAAATCACCAAAGGGCGAATGCACGATAGGCGGCGATCGCCGTCACGCCGCGCACGCAGTGGACCACGCAGGGGGCGGGGCCCGGGCGCGGTCGGCCGTGTTGGCCCGGTAAAGGTGCAGCTGGGGGTACAGGACGTCGGCCACGGCGACGACGTGGTCTCGTCGTTTCAGCGCGTGCAGTAGGGGGCGCCCTACGGTGGGGAGCCGGAGAAACCTCGGCGGATCCAGGCGGCCGGAGATGAGTGGGACCAGGCGGAGGTCATCGACCTCGCTGGCTCCAGATGGGCCCGGTAGGGGCGAGTTCCGCAGGTGGAGGCGACGTCACGTGATCAGGTGAAGGGGACCGGACCAGGGGCGTCAGCGGACAGCCAGGCCCACACGGGATCGGGGGAGTGGGGCCTTACCCGAGGCGACAGTGGGGCATGACCAGAGGCGTCAGCGGACAGCCAGGCCCGTACGTGACCCGGCGGCCCAGTCAGCCAGGCCCACACGGGACCTGAGAGTGGGACCTTACCAGGGGAGTCAGCGGACAGCCAGGCCCGCACGTGACCTGGTGGGACCGTGCCAGGGGCGGCGGCGGACAGCCAGGCCCACACGTGATCCGGAGAGGGGGACCTGACCAGGGGCGTCAGCGGACAGCCAGGACCACACGGGATCTGGCGAGTGGGACCTTACCAGGGGCGTCAGCGGACAGCCAGGACCACACGTGAACTGGGGAGTGGGACCTGACCAGGGGCGTCAGCGGACAGCCAGGCCCGCACGTGATCCGGTGGGACCGGACCAGGGGCGGCAGCGGACAGCCAGGCCCACACGTGATCCGGAGAGTGGGACCTGACCAGGGGCGGCAGCGGACGGCCAGGACCACTCGGGATCTGGCGAGTGGGACCGTACCAGGGGCGTCAGCGGACAGCCAGGACCACACGGGATCTTGGGAGTGGGACCTTGCCAGGGGCGTCAGCGGACAGCCAGGCACGCACCTGCACAGCACAGATAGATGCTTCATGAAGTGAACCAACTGTCCAGTACATAATCTCCGGGACGCACACATTGAGCGCAAGATTCCTACCAAAAGACGCCTCCATATACTACCTGTCAACGCACCGCAGCAGTTGGAGGCATTGGTTCCTGGAGACCAGTGCAAATTGATGGAAGAAGAGCATTCAGCACAGATTACGGACCTTAGAAGGAAAATCGAAGACTGTATTAGTCCGAACGTTGCGGATATATTCGTTATAACGATATATTCGTTGGAATTATTCAAGTTATTACGTGTACATGTGGTAATATACGAAACATTTTCATATGCTCGCTCAACTGGATAGCTTTCGGCTTTGTTTGGGATGCTACACAGGATGTCAGTCGGAAGAAACCAATGCGGTCAGCACATTTTGGATAATGGTGAATGCCCCACACATCAACATGTATTGCAGTACTTAACATTGCATACGTAGAACGGGAGAATATACCAAAACATTTTTGGACACGGGTGTGTGTTGCTTAGAGGAGCTTAGATGGGTTGCTATGATGCAGTAATGGCGCATCATTGGTTGGTTATTGGTTTTACGACACGTCGACCGTTGAGTCATATAGCGTCGCCAATCTCTCACGCCGATTGGTCGCGGGCGAAGAGTAGCGACAGGTGAGATTCGAACCCACAATCTTTCGATTGCGAGACGAGCATCTTACCCCTAGACCACTCGTCCCCTTTTTCATGCGCATCATTGATGAAGATCGTTAATGTGAACGATACTATATGGAAGGATGTGCTTGTTCACTCAGCATAAGCATGGGCGCATTTCTGCTATTGAAGTTGACCGCATAAATGTATATATGCAGTAGTAATCAGATACTTCTAAATGGTCTGTGGGAATTATTTCACAGTAGTATGACAAGAGTCTACGGAGTTTGGACGACCTTGACGAGAAACGAAACATTCTAAGCTTCACAAAAAATGGAGAATTGTAGAACATACCAGGAATGTTTCCGGAACACCGTGACTTCGTTGATAGCCCACTCAACCAATTAATGAAGTGCAACATGGAACCAGCAGCCAGCTGCAACGCACCCAGTGCTTGTGCTAGAAACAGCTGTACACCATTCACATATACGGCAAGTGTAAAGTGGAAGAAGAGATAATACATTGACGTCAATCAGACAATTCCCCGACATGAGGCTTGGGAGGACGCCATCAGGCGCCATGCTCATTATTGATCACTACACTACAATTCTTACGCGAAATTTGTTGGAAATGTCCTGCTGCGTGTCATAACTGGCCAAGATGACGATCCCTGGTCAAGGTGTGAACATGCTACTGACGCAATTTGGCATGCCTTCGGGGAGGTCATATTGGTAATAACATGTCGTTAGAGATTCTTGTGCGGTTCGTAAAAACAAGTGGCGTATTTGCAGAATATGGTACACTTACTGAAACCCACATTTTGTTTCAAATGTGTGAAATATGGCTGTTTTAATATGACGTTTTTGTTTGAAATATGGCGTAGCTAGTTTGTCACGTTTTAACAGTGATCAGTTCGGGTAGATAGCATGCTCCGCACTTAGCGTGGTTGCGAAAATGAGCCATACGCTTCTTGCGGTTCAAAATCCAATTAATTAGCTACGCTGGGAGTCCATCTTTCCAGATGTCTCGAGAATTAGATAACTCGACGCCTTCAGATTTTCGGCATGTCTCCGGGCCACCAATTTGTGCCATTTTTATTTCAGAGCGCATTGTACGTTGCTGGATATGATGCATTAAGCAACACGCACTGCATATTCTGACATTTTGACATTCTAGCATTTGGCATTCTGAATTGAATATTCCTACTCCGGTACACGTATGGGTCAGCGTCACGCATGATACATTGCAGATCAATGTAGAATCAGTGCAAACCATCCCTGACCGCATCTCAGACCATCATAAGTCTACCAATTACACATGGAGACCTGGGTGAGGAACGTGGGGAGTACCAACCGTTGACAATTACCTGTCACAAATGGAAATAAAATATCACTCCAACGTGACGAGAGGTCAAGCGCAGGATCACGCGCAATGCGAGTTGCTGCCTGCCATCAGAGATCAGACATATCAGTTCAATTCATAGGCGTCTATCTAAGCCGTAGTTGACGTTTTCTTAAGAAAACCAGCAACACAAAGTCCGAATGGCAGAACGGTTGAACAAAGGCACCCTCAACCTTGCACCGATGTCATCATAGACAAAATATGAATGATGCGTAATACCAGCTTTAATATTGTTTTATCTTTGCTGAATATTATCACATTATTACCAAGTGTAACTGCGGCATTAGGTGTTGCGATGTGTTGGTTCAAAGGTGGTACTTCCTAAAATGTTCTATTTGTTTTCACTTGGCCTGACCGTGACGTCAACAACGTGATATCAACCAAGTTCCCAAAAGGCAAACTGCTGCATCATGAGACTTGCAGGGTCCATGGCCGTCGACTATCGTCCAAAACATCCTCAGGATTTGTCCCATCGCAGGTTCATCCGCCCCATAATACGGCCACCTGCTATATCACAGGGTCACCAGTCCCATGGCAGGGCCCTCTGTGCCATTGTGGGGCCACTTGTCCCACCAATTGGTCATGAGTGCTATCACAGGGTCAACTCTCCCTTTGCAGAGCCGCCTGTCCAACCACAGGACCTGGCAATACGAGCTGCTTCATCCATCATTCCATATCTCATGAGTTTCCAGCTGGATGACCATCGGATGAAACATTGAACGCAAGAAGAGCAGCAGTCCCACTATACTTGTCTGGCTATGATTCGGTCTCGCAGCATGTGCTAGATTTCGTCATAGTGTTACCTAACTACCTGTAATTTATTACCGACAATCTCGGCTCCATGGCGTACGATTCCATTGTTGGATTCATGTTTTAAATATTAGTTCAGGGTGGACGAGACATGTGTATGTGCATGTACGTATGCATTGCATCTCAAAACCTTGCATGAGGTGGCTATTACGAATTCACGCTATTTGCACTTGTCAGAATACCACATAGACTAGAGCAGGGATCGAACATATGCACCCAAAGTACTTCAATTGATGCGTTACCCAGAATATGCGCGGTAGGCCGGCCATAGGGAGAATGGGAGAATGTCGCCGCACGAATGAAGAGTAGTGGCAAGTTCTGATACGTACGCTAAGATGCAAGACATACCACCTCTAAAACGCTAACACCACAAAACACTTGGTGCATGCATTATGCTTCTGGACTATTGGATGCTTTTTAGAGGTTGACAGCGAGGCGCTCCCAGTGACCACAGTTGGCAGACGGTTGCACAGTTGGCAGACGGTTGCACAGTTGGCAGACGGTTGCACAGTTGGCAGACGGTTGCACAGTTGGCAGACGGTTGCACAGTTGGCAGACGGTTGCACAGTTGGCAGACGGTTGCACGCAGCCGCAGCGCGGTAGCGGAATCTCGCTGCGTGCACGCCAGGCTGCACTGTGGCAGCTCCAGATGTCTGACGTCAGAGGCACGCCAGGCTGCACTGTGGCAGCTCCAGATGTCTGACGTCAGAGGCACGCCAGGCTTCACTGTGGCAGCTCTAGATGTCTGACGTCAGAGGCACGCCAGGCTGCACTTTGGCAGCTCCAGATGTCTGGCGTCAGAGCCAGATGTCTGGCCTCGCGACGACGAGCTCTCGTCGAATTATTGGTGGTTACCTGGGCTAAGGGGCGCATCGGCTGCGTGGGTCATACAGCGCCCATGATCTCGTCAGATGTGCCATACATCGGCTGCGTGGGTCATACAGCGCCCATGATCTCGTCAGATGTGCCATACATCGGCTGCGTGGGTCATACAGCGCCCATGATCTCGTCAGATGTGCCATACTTTTCTGCCTGAATGGGCAGGCTGCAGAGTATGGTGGACTCGTTATAGAATGCAGTATCTCAAAGCGGAGTTGGGCGTTATAATGGAAACCAAGAATTAAATTAGGAATTAGAGGGAGGACATTTCACTAAATATACAGGGAAGTATCGTAGCCCATTTTATCTGAGTAATCATGCTCTGATTTTGTAACTGTTTCATTGTATAATTTATCTCGTCTGCGCAGATATTGTCGACAATGTGACATAATAATAAACAAAAAGACGAACCTGCTGTGAACACACCGTGAAAATATTATATATGACATCACGCAAAATATAATATTCTGCGTCCGCTGCGAAAACACCCAAGGATACGCTAATGCTACAGGTGATAGACAAGGTTATCCATCAGAAGACTGAACAGGATCGGCCCGGTTATCGATCCCTGTGGGACGCCATGCGTGACGGCTAGTGGAGCCTCGCTGCCACCTCTAACTATCTAGCTGCGGCCGCTGAGGTAGCTCCTGAACCACGAAGGATCGATTCCATACCATCCCAGCTTGGTGAAAAGGACGTCGTGGTCGACGCTGTGGAGAGCCTTGCCCAAATCGGCTTCGGTGACTGACGAAATGTCATCATTATCTAAATTTATCGATATGAAGACAGGGTCGAGCACGGCGTGATGAAGTTTCAAGCAGTAATAATTGACTCAATCGAAGCTTCTTTATGCCTGGTGAAACCCGAAAATGTTCAGGGTAATTCATTGGTGTAGGGATAAGTTCCAGATGGGATGACATTGTGTTAGTATATTTCTGGCTAAGTTTCACAAATCGATTGGAAAAATTCCTTAGAGGATAATTTAAGCATCCCTAGCCTATAATAGTCCAGTGGTTATGGAAATATTAAATAGCCAGCAAATGTTTAGTTAAAATACGTCAGATGATGTTGGTTTCACCAAAGTGTAATTAAACAACAAGTTATTTAATCACACCATGGTTTCACTTCCATATAATGAGTTTGTAGCAGTATACGATTCATTGCAACATTCAGCTAGGAATAAGATGTTTTATTTCAGGGCACTGTCCAAGTGCCAAATAAATCCATTGTGTTTTCATTTAGAACTTGCAAGTTTTGCATCAAGCATGATGCCATGTGTCATGTGTGGGTACCAGTGAGAGAGGTCCAGTAACAACTGCTCCATAGGACAACTGGCGCTCAACTGTACATGAGTCAACTGGAATAGGAACTCGCGTCGGTTTGATTCCAGGAACTTACGGTCGAGAAATTATCGTCGCGCCACCGCCGCCGTCAGCACGCTCTTCACAGAAGCCCTGAGGCGGCAGTAGTCGGCTCTTAATTGCCAGCCTGCAGGGAGTTACCATAGCTCATCTGAATTACAAATGTCTCGATTAAACCCACCGCTAGCTGCAGGTTTTGTTTTGTGCTAAATTGCCGCTTTAGACCAATCATTTCTTATTAGATTCATCTGCTTTCCAGAAACCGTGAGCAATGCATGTGAGATAGGGCATAGCTTTTGGTTCCATTCCTCATTTCCATGAAGCACCGTAGGGCTAATGTGATACATAAAATATGTGAGGTACATGTCGGTTCCCACGATGGTCCTGTTCATGACAAACGGTTCCAAAAGCCACTGAACCCAACACACAAATGTTTCATTCGCGATACAATCAGTGGCGCAGCTAGAATTTGGTCCAAGGGGGGGGGCGGGCGGGCGAAGATCTAAAGAGGGGCCCTTTGAATACTCAGCCCCCCTCCCCCCAAACTTTTCCGAAACTCATCGGAATTCGTTCACTATATTTTCAAAGGACCCCTACATTTCAAAGACCCGCAATCAGGTTTCGATGCGCAAAGTGCGCCGAAAGTTTTGGGTTTTGGGTGGCGAAAATACAAAGGTCTTATTTGATCTAGTGTATTTTTGGTTGCTAAAGGGGCGGGGATGGCGGCTGGGCCCCCTTGGCTACGTCTCTGAGACCCACATTGTTGTGCCTTTTCAACACTTCCATGCTTCCTCAAAATGAGGCGTGAATACCGGTGGAGAAAATAAGTGCAAGATTTGAGGACAGGGGAAGGACTAGCGACATGCCTGACCAGCTATCTAAACACACAGAATCCTGCGATTTATTAATTGTTTTTTTTTTGCTTCACCGGTGTCACCCAAGTCCAATGCGAAGCAGCTGACACCGCTGGAGCGGCCGTTACCGCAGCTATTGCCAGGCTGTCTTTCTCGCCATCGCGTGAGCGACCGTAGCTACTTCAGCAGCTGTGGTCAGGCCACTGGGACGTCTGTGGCCGCTTGGGCGGTCGTCATCGCTAGAACGGCTGTAGCCCCTGAGGCGGCAGTAGCCACAGGGGTGGCGGCGGCCGCTTATGTGGTGGAGGATGACCTTCCCAGTCCTCGGCAGCTTTTATGACTCAAGAATATCTTTTGTATGAGGCTGTGTCAAACGCTTCTGCCCTGTCCATCATGGCAAGGGTCCTTTATTTGGCTTGATCCTCGCCATCAGCCCAGAGCCATTCAAATTGGCTCGGAGCCTTCTTCGTCATCTCGGGGCCCTTTCAACGATCCGGGGCCCCTCCGTCGATCTAGAAGCCCCTCGCATTAGCCCAGCCAATGGCCCGCAACAACTTCCCGAGGGCACTCTCCGTTGACTCGGGCCCCTTCATCGGCCAGGGGCCATTTTCGTCAGCCATCAGCCCCTTTCGTCGGTCTAGGGGCCATTCACACCGACGTCTTGAGGGGCCTTCGCGGACCCCTCAATGTGATCGCCTGGAGGGCCCCTCCGACCCTCCAGGAGGGGGGGGCGGCTGCCCCTTTCGCCCTCCCTTGGCTACACGATTCGATGCAATAAATGTTTTCCTCGGTGAACCTTCCATTTACCATCTACCAGAAATGTCTACGGCAGCCCTCGATCCGCACCGCCCTCCATCCCTCTACTATATGCCGCGAATGCGTCGTTGTCTCGCTCTCTCACTAACACCTGTCATCCTGACGAGCTTAATACTCTTGCGGTCTTTCATTGACGTGGCGCAAAATACATGTGTAGGTAATATTATTCTGGACAAACTGGCTATAGGCTGGAGCTTCTATTGCGCTAGCGGCGCTGAGTTGTGGGGAGCGCCCGGTGCAGGCGCTCCGGCCAGTTCCACGTAAACTGCAGCGGCGCCGACACAGCACCAGCACCGCTGCCGGACGATGTGAGTCGAACCAGTCCTCCTGGAGAGCGATCCTCCAGCGTGACCGGGTGCTCCCCGCGGACCGCTGCCTGCCAGAGCCAGGCTGCAGAACGTCAGGCGCACGCTCACTCATGCGCGGCTGTCCGGTCACCATTGAGGAGCAGATGCTTGGAGGAATTTATCCCTTAAAGTCGTCTCGGATTCAGAGATAATAATTTTGCAACATTTGAACTCGGAGAGCATAACTGTCTACACCATATTTCAGAAAGCGTTATAACTATTGGATTGGGGTAGCATACATTTTATATTCACGGATATATTGTAGAACTGCAGCTGAAAGAGAACAACATTTCGGATAGCCGACTCTCAAGGTGCCTCACTCACCCATCGACTCGTAAAAGCAAATTATAATTTTCTGGATAAAATAATGTTCTACATGACGAAAATCCTACACGCATCTATTTTTCCAACACCTGTGGGGTCAGTGTTATGTTGAAGCTGACGTTTATGCGCTAGAAACCGGCCACCTATTACCCCGTGAACGTTCGTGTTCCTATTCTAGACGCAATTTTGACTCAGGTGAAAAGAGCAGGCCAGGTCTAAGCCCGGAAAGTGTGCCCAGATTGCATTTGTAATGCATTATCCATCGGTCGGTTTGCACAGCAGGCGCACCGCCGCTGCTACACGGAAAACCATTCAGTCTCGGTTCCCGCAAACAGTGAGAGGATGCTGAGTTCCAAGCACCGACAGTTCAATCGGCATACCCCATGCTTTCTTTCATTTTGTTGCTACTCTCCTGCACGTTTCTCGTGAAATGTTGAATATTTCTGTTTGGCTACTGACTGAATGTTTGCTGAATACAGTTTTGGAGAGCGTCGATATTGAGCTCCATGCGGTGCTGATCATTTAGATGCAAATCGCTCATGGCGTCTGTGGGTAGGAAGAATCCATAAAAGTAGCTCACACCCAAAACTTGCGCAGGCAGAATCAAATGACTGTCGCTGAGCGTACGTAACAGCGTAAGACCAGCACTGGACATGCCCGTAGGCGCATCACCAAAAAGGCAGAAATTCGAGGAAAAAAAAACACTACACACTGGCCAACGCCCATCGTCATCAGGTGTTGCAGGGACGTACATTTTTTTTTTTAATAAAAAAAAAAAAAAAATTAAGGTGTTTTAAACAAAAAAAACTTTTTTTTTCTTTTTGGGGTAGGGGGGTTTTTTTTTTTTTTTTTTTTTTATTTATTTTATTTTTTTTTTTTTTTTTTTTTTTTTTTTTTTTTTTTTTTTTTTTTATTTTTTTTTTTTTTTTTTTTAAAAAAAAAAGGAAAATGGTTTTATTTAAAATTTTTTTTTTTTTTTTTTTTTTTTTTTTAAAATTTTTTTTTTTTTTTTTTAAAAAAAAAACACTTATAAAAAAGGGGGGGAGAAAAATTTTTTTTTTAAAAAAAAAATTTTTTTTTTTTTCCTTTCCCCCCCCCTCCCCCTCTTTTTTATGCAACGTCCGGTGTTTGCTTGTCCGTTGTACGATACAGTCTCTTTTGGGGCCTTTTGTGGGAAATATCTCAGGGAAATATTATCACCATGTACTGTGATATTCATGGAGGAAATCGATGCATATATAGAGAGGTAACGAGAAATATCTAGAGAAGCTACGCATCCCCTTGCCACACATTACTATTTTGGCATCATCTTCCCGCTTGCTAATAGGAAATTATTGCATCATGGAAAGGTATGCGTATGACCTTTCCCTTGAAAAGTACACTTGTTGAACACTACCGAATTCGATGCACGTCGACAGAGAAGGAGCGTTCTTGGTCGATGGCGTCGCTATGTTTAAGGCGTCTACATGACTACATGACTACGTAACTACATGAGGTGGCAGAATGTGCTAAGTAGGCGCAATTGCAGCGTGATAGGCCTTGCCAAGCGAATTGTGTCACAACATGTCTGAAGGAAGCAAGAACCTATCTTAAAATGCCAATTTAGCGAATGAGATATTGAGAGACAATGCTCGCGAGGTTAACTCCTGGAAGAGCCGAATTCTACTCCGTGGAGATATTGAGAGGCAATGATCGCGAGGTTAACTCCTGGAAGAGCCGGATTCTACTCCGTGGGTAGAGCAGGATTGACGTTGTTAATTGATTCAATGAACTCAACCTTTAATTTCCTTGTCCCATTGGGTTACCTGAGTCATTTTTGAACACACATGTTAACTTTGCTTTAAGAACACAGCTGAAAGTGGTTACTAGCCAAAATTAGCATCCTTCTGCCGCTTATCCTGCAACTAAGTTGCAACCGATTTAGTAAAATGCAGACCCATTCTAAGAAGCGCAGATGAAGAGACCATTTTCTGCAGAAAGAACATCTTGTTTTCCACTGTGCCCACGCTTCCAGCACTATACTATGCAAACGTCCGATGTATGCATGTCCGATGTACGATACAGTCACTTTTGCAGCCTTTTGTGGGAAATTCGTATGCCTTCTAGGCATTTTCCGGTATATATCCACATAATCCTAGCTCTCAATATCAGTCACATTCCGGACGGATTCAGACGCCTGGGACGTTACACGACAGATCGATCGGTAAAAACGCAAATTAACATTCTATCCATCATCATTTTATATAAATACCGATGTGCCAGTTTCATCTCGATCAGATCAATGGTCACAGTGTGATCGCCTCCGACATTTTCTTGAGATGCCGGAATGCATGGCTGTTTAACGACTTACATCTCCAAGGGAAATCATTTTGGTAGTCGAAAAGTGTGTAATTCTGGGTTGGCATTCGACTGAAGAATATTCGAGCTGGTTCAGATTTTCAAGTTCTCGAATTTGGACGTGACATTTTTACCTTAAGTGATCTGACCTTACCTTGACATGATAATAGGGAAAATTGCTTATTTTTTCACGTTATGATAAGCTTTATATAGGATATATTTCCTCCGTGTGTGCAAAATTCGGAAGATAAACATTTTCTATGCATGAATTATTACTTTTGTTTCATGTACCTGCATCCTGTATTTGGTCGCCAAAACAAGTGTTAACCACAGTTGGTATTACATTCCAGATTCTTTTCAAGTCAAGGTGAAAGGGTATCAAAGGGCTCTTTCATTAAACATGCAAGCCGATTCCATAAAGTCATGGTGCTATCACCCGATCTAGACAAGTGGGAGATAAAAGTGTTGCATGTACACAGCTTGGTGAACTGTGCAAATATATATGAATTATTGCATCTTGGCTAACCCATGGTTAGCCAACACCACACGGAACACTGCTTCTTCTTAATGATGTTTACATATGCTGCTTGGCTCTCTTGCCTATGTTAAGATGCCTGTAATAGAGAATTACATTGTCTATGTGCTATTCTAGTGCCATCCTATTGCCTATGATAAGGTGACGCTAAAATAAAACTCGCTTAATAGCCGTGGTAAGCATGGAGCCGCGAGGTACGTGGGTCGGCTGACCGGAGATTCCCCGTCGTATTTATGTGCACCGCGTGTCGTGATGGTCGGCTGATTATCAGGCTTAGCTAGCTGGTTGTGGATTTTTCTTCTAGTTCTAATCATGAGAGATTACTGTTTGGACCAAAATAACCAACACAAATCGAAAGCATTGCGCACCGTTTACATTCCTGGGTCCCAGATACTGCTTGCTCGCTGGCAGCAGAGGCACCCACGGTGCATGTGTATGCATTGCCCTTGTCACGAAAACACGAAATTAATTATTGAACCTCCCGATATCAAAACTTGATATCGGGCTTAGCGACAAATGCAGTATAGATAGCGACAAATGCATGTTGTAAAGATATCTGAATTGCCCAGGAGAGGAGGGTGTGACGTTCTTTTTGGAATTGGTGGAAAACGAGTATGATGAGATGAACTTACATGAGGAAATCTGCCGTAAGCAGTGGTTCAGTAATGACCGGTTCACTCTTATCGATCGGATGTCCCGGAACGATTTCGTCCTCATGCTAAGCCAAAGCATAGTTCCATTAACCAAGCACCATTATATTTGTGAAGAAAAAAATCAGCGCTTTCAGCAATCATAGAGATTCAGTTCCTCCGGGAAAGGTGGTAGTTGTCCGCTACCCAAGCCACCGTGCGCCCGTTTGTCGCCTACTGTCGGGAAGGCAACACGGCACGCCAACACAGTTTATTCCATATCCGACGCGACAACACAAAATGTAGGCATGGAGCATGCTTGTTAGGTATCCGGCCCCAGTCCTGACGCTGCGTATCCCAGGCTTGGACACAATTTATCACTTTTTGGATGGATGCGTGGCTCAATATAAAACGATTTAACTTCGCGAACATTTGCTTTGACTTGAACTGCGATTGTCACTTACTTGGGACATCTCAAGGGAAAATATCTGTGATGACATTGGGAGGACGGTCAAACTGCAGCTAGAGCTTTTAGAGCTTCTTAACACGCGCCCTGGAGAACCTCTGAAAATTACGCGCACCGGAGGGGGGCGGCGGAATCCTCCCCTAAGATCTCGGCTCCTATTAAAGCTGGAGTAACGAAATTATCAGGGTAGATGGGTACGGTAGTAATGTCTATTGTGTGCAAATTGGGTGACATTAGGTAAATATTTTCAAGGTCAAATGAGGTCACATATGTCATAATTTTCTTGTTTTGCGTGGCTTAGCTTGTCATTGTTATGGATCGCAATGATTGTGGTTAAATGCTCCAAAATTTGCATCAATGATGTTTTGGACATTACTAATGATGCAATACAGATGCTAGATCCGGAATTTGACCTCAGGTCACCTATATAGCAGCACTTTATCAGGTCAGTTACCTGTTCCAGTTACCGGAACCGGGCCGCCCGCCCGACTGCTCCGTCGGGCAGCTCGGCGCAATCGGCTTCGCGAAGAAAGGAGTGAAGTACATGAATAAAGTATGGAAACGCTTAGGTACACAATGACAAACAGTAGTTTTCAGGATGTGTAGGGAGCGACATGCAAAGTGACATCAATCGCATGACAGTCATTTGCATTTATGACAACATTCCAGTTGACAAGTTTAGTTCCATTAACCTGTCATGAACTTGACCTGACTTGACCTCGGTGACCTAACATGACCTTGAAACTATATAGCATAACAATATACATCAACTAAGTCGCTAGTGTTACCAAGAACACTTCCCTTTTGCCAATATACGGGAAGCGCATTAGCGCCGATTTTTGTGGTCTGGCGCTACGAAATGTGTTGACTTTAACGGCCTCTAACTCAAAATATTTTCGGCAGATTTCCGTTTTTCTTTCTCTCAACGACGTGTCGGACATTTCTAAGCAGGTACGCAAAATGGCGTATATCGACTGGTAAAATCTTGAGTTATTTACGAAAAACCGGAGGGGTGGACGGATTTCGCCCCCCCTCCAGTGCGCGTGTTAAGTTACGGCTAAAAAAGTCTACCCGTCCATACCACAACCACATTTTAATGGCAAAGGCAATGTTCGGATTTCCTGTCAACAAGTTTATTTCAGTCATCCATTTCATCTGTTTAGCAAAGAGGTGTTGGGGATCCCCGAGACACTCCAGAAACGCCTCTCTTAGTCGTTGACCGTGCAAAGGACCAACGATTTGAAGAAGTTATCTTCGGTCGATATGCGTTCCATGACAGTGTTTGAAGTATCTGGAACCATAGAGCGCAATGTGCGAGTGTACAAGATGTAGGATACTGCATCGGCGAACCATGTAGCTATATTGCATAGTATGTAGCATGCATTCACATATTAGTTGTTAGTAAAGATTAATAATCCATGTGTCAGTGTTTTGTGGTGAGTGCAATTTATGCAATATATTGAGCCGTTGTAAAGTATACGTTTGCAAAAAGAGTATGGAGTTTAAGAATATTACTTGTGGCGTTAAAGAGATTCAACGAACCTACACGAGCCGCATGATGCCCTGTCTCATGCTGTATTTTGCGTTGTTCTTTGCTTGCCAGTCAGGAATGTGAAATCGATACACAACAATTGGGTGCCAAAAAAAACGAACACAGCAAAGCTAAGCAAAAAACTGGAACAGTCGCCAGATGTCGGCGGAGTCCTCCGCCGATATTGCCCGGCGGAATCGACCGTGGAAAGAGCGCTCTGGAAATTAAGCGTCGTCTACAATATCTCGAGAAACTTCACTTTTGTATGGGCCTGTGTATGAGCATCCACTTGTCTCTGAACTTCGAACCACGCGGGACCTATTTGCCATCAGTGCTGGAATCCGTACGGCACCACTTATTTTTTTATACAGGGAGGAATGTCTCATAACACTTCTCCCGTTTCTCAGCACGGCTTTGGTGTTCAGGTCAATATTAATATTGTGCATTGTCTGAGGAAGTCGGTTACCATCCACTTTGAATTCCTCAGTCTGGCATTTCAAAGCTGCTTGTAAGCATCGCACCGATGATTATTCTGCACCCCGGCTAGTTCGGCTGGACGTGACTGCCACACCCCCCCCCCCTCCCACACACGCACCCGGCCCGTCTAGTTCAGGTGTTCGTGCCTGTCCACACACTCCCGACTCGTTGGTTCCGGAGGACGTGCGGGCCCGTCTGGTTCGGGCGGACGTACCTGCCCCCCCCCCTCAACACCTTCGGTCAGTCTGGTTCGGGCGGACGGGGCTGTCCACACACCCTTGGCCTGCTTGGTTCGGGGAGATGTGCCTGGCTCTGGCATCGGCATCGACGATAATTTATGCACGTGTCTGCATGGTCAAGTGTCAGTAAAGCCAGGGAATACGCGGAGAACGTTCGATAATTCGAGAATCCCCTGCCGAACCATGTACCTATGCTAGGTAGTTTGAATCAGGCGATAGTAAGGAAGGCAGTTAAATTTTTGTATGATCTATTAATGCTGATAAGACTGGATATCAAATTTTTGTCCAGGGAACCATGTGATGAACTTCATGTCAAAATAAATACTTCTAATATTACAAGGCATAAAATATCTAGGTGTATTTATCGATGAAGACATGACGTGGAAAAGCCATATCAATGCCATTTCTTCAAAAATAAGCAGGAATATTGGAATTATAGGCAAATCTAGGTACTTTCTATCAACTTGTGAATTGCTTCTTCTGTATAATTATTTAATACTGTCATATCTAAATTACTGTGCTGTTGTCTGGGGAAGTACGTACCATTCTAAGCTCGACAAGATTATTAAGTTGCAGAAGCGTGTTATTAGGATTGTTGACAAGAAACCTTAGGGGACGAGTAGTCTAGGGGTAAGTTGCTCGTCTCACAATCGAAAGGTTGTGGGTTCGAGTCTCACCTGTCGCTACTCTTCGCCCGCGACCAATCGGCGTGAGAGATTGGCGACGCTACATGACTCAACGGTCGACGTGTCGTAAAAACCAATAACCAACCGACAAGAAACCTTACTGATACCATACAAATGAATTGTTTATCAAACATATAATTCTTAAGTTTCTAGACATAGTTGATGAGCGATGTATTTACATCATGCTAGGTTTTCTAAATCACTCATTACCAGCACCTCTTTCTGATATGTTTCAACTTCATCAACAAGGTGGCCTCAGAGTTAGACAACACTTTCAAATACCCTTTTCTGATATCAATTACAGGATGTTTTCATTGCCTTTTATTGCACCAAAAGCTTGGAATAAAATAATCTGCTCTCACTTCCATAGGATTGAAGATGTACCTAGGAATAAAATCACTTTGAAAAAACACATCAGGCAATACATTACTAGAAAATATGAACTTTTCAATGAATGACAGTGATAATGATGTGCTATGCACGGTGATCTGGTTGTATTATTCGGATATTTTCGTTTAAGTATCATGTTTTCTTTTCTTTCTTCTTTCTTCATACTTGGTTCGTCCTTTCTCCTTAGTGTAGTAATAGATTAGGAGATGCATGTGCAAGATTAGGGATTATATATTATTTCCCCATTAGCACATATAGCACAGTTTTTTTCTGGAGCCCTCGAAGACGTTACTAGCGTTGCTAATTGTCTAAAAGGGATTCAGGAACATCTTTTACTAATATCTGGTGGCGGGATCTGTCCAGCAAGAAACAGGAGCGGGGAGTGGTGTGACCTACCTTGACTTGCATACCATGACCTACTTCTCATCCCTGGAATTTAACGTAATTAGGTCGCACGGGTATTGAAGGGCACTCCTGCCTACCTATCAATGGGTAGGGGAATAAAAAAAATGATTGGGCTAATCATTAATATTTGCACTCGCTCTTTCTGCTGCAGTTTTACCAATTTTCTTAGCTTTCTTCCATAATACTTTCTCCACTATAGTGCTCTACATGTGGCTTTGGGGCGATTCCAGGGCAAATCACCAAGGTAGACCCGAAATGGTTCACCACACCACCTCCGAATAAAAAAAAAACGGATGCACTGGATTATCTACGACCCACATTACAATTCTGATATTTGCATTGTGTATGTTAAAGTGGTCACCAGATACAGGTTAGTAACATTTTGAGGTCATGGAAAAAGTTCGTATATAATTAAAAAATATATATATTTTCAGTAGTAGCAATTAGCTTACCAAACCTATGTGTTATTTGAAAGCGAAAGATCTGCCCAATTCAGTAAAAATAATGTTTGTCATGTGAAGTCAATATTTGCCCTCGTGATTTCGCGACGTTTCATTGACCCCGTGACCTTTTAAAGCAATCATGTTTTAACATTTTTCCTTTTAGCTTATGGGTGCCCAGTCAATTGTCGATCTGATGACCTTCATATTGTTAAGCTCATTCCGTAATGGGTCATAGAGGCCAAATGTCAATGTCTAACATGAGCTCCAGGTAATTGTATTTTGCGTGATTAGGAGCATAGCCGATATGAATGCCATTTAGTAGCTACTCGGCTATAGCTCATCATGGTGATATTGTCAAGTACACTAGAGGTCATACAGGTTACAAGTGGGTCAGTGACCTGACCTCGATATGGTGGATTTGTGTCTATTGTAGCAGTGGTCGACATGGGTCTCATTTTAAAGCCATTTGCTGATAGATCACGATTATATCAGGTTTCATTACATAAGTCACGGTGGTCACACATGAGTCAACGAACTGTCCTTAAATTGAAGCTGGAGTTGTGCATTATGGAAGGTATTTGATATGGCGGAGTTTGGGAGCATTTTGTTCGGAGAAAAGGTCGTGAAGGTCACATTTGGATACTTCGTTTTAACGGTATCACTTTTTACGGAACCTTGACAGATTTGGTCACGGTCTGGTCTTTTCGTGTCGCTGGGATCTGTTGACGTGTGAGCCATTAATTATCGTCTCTCTGGCATCACTATTTTATGACGTTTTTTTTAGATGTTGGTGGAAGCTGCCGCGGCCGCGCACGTCCCTGAACAGAAATTGAACAGGGTAGTGGTTTTATATGTACCAGTCAGACGACATTAGTAAGTTGTGCCCTGGCAGGGAATGCTAAGACTATTCGATATGCAGAAAGCACGAAATGTGTAGTACCAGAGGTTTTGGCTACTTAACACGCGCACTGGAGGGGGGGGGGAGGCGAAATCCGCCCACCCCTCCGGTTTTTCGTACATAACTCCAGATTTTACCGGTCGATATACGCCATTTTTTGCGTACCTGCTTCGAAATGATCGGCGCGTCCTTTAAAGCAAGAAAAATGGAAATCGGCTGAAGTTTTTTTTTCGAGTTAGGGGCCGTTAAAGTTTTTTTTTAAAATCGTAGCGCCAGACCACACAAATCGGCGCTGATGCGTTTCCGTATATCCCCAAAAGTGAAGTGTTCTTGACAACACTAGCGACTTGTTTGATGTATATTGATATGCTATACATTTTCAAGGTCATGTTAGGTCACCGAGATCAACTCAGATCAAGTTCATGACAGGTTAATGGAACCAAACTTGGTCAACTGGAATGTTGTGATAAATGCACTACTGTTTGTCATTGTGTACCTAAGCGGTTCCATACTTTATTCATGTACTTCACTCCTTATTTCGCGAAGCCGATTGCGCCGAGCTGCCCGACGGAGCAGTCGGGCGGGCGACCCGGTTCCGGTAACTGGAACAGGTAACTGTCCTGATAAAGTGCTGCTATATAGGTGACCTGCGGTCAAATGTCGGGTCTAGCATCTGTATTGCATCATTAGTAATGTCCAAAATGTCATTGATGCCCATTTTGGAGCATTTAAACACAATCACAGCGATCCATAACAATGTTTGTTTGTTTATTGGGGCTTAGGGGCACATCGACTGGATTGATCATGCAGCGCCCATTACTTAGTCAAAAGGAGTTATCAAAGCAAAAACTAGTCGAGACGGCCTATGGTACAATACATCATCGAACCCATTACAGTCAAGATGCACGGTAGAACCATAACGATTTCAACACCTACCAAACGTGATATTAGTGAGGAGCGTATATTACAGCAAATTTGATTTCTGAGAGGAAGCGAAATAGCTGTCCTGATTGGACGAACGGTGACTCGTCACCCAGTAGTTCACGTAACGATACTGAAGTGCGTCCAAAGTGACGTCTTCGCTCATGGGCAAGATCCATAACAATGACAAGCCAAACCACGCAAAACAAGAAAATGTTGACAAATGTGACCTCATTTGACCTTGAAGATATTGACTTAAGGTCATGAAATTTGCACACAATAGAGTGCACTACCGCACCCATCCACCCTGCAAATTTCGTTCCTCCAGCTTTAATAAGAGCCGAGATCTTATGGAGGGGGGGGGGGAATCCTCCCCCACCCCCCCTCCAGTGCGCGTAATTTTCAGAGGCCCTCCAGGGCGCGTGTTAAAGTCACTTTTGGGCAATCTTCGGGAATGGCACACTGCTTTTTAAGAAGGAAGTGGCGGCCCTGACATCGGGTTTTCAACCTTTGCGAATCTGAGGCATCACCATTGTGTGCTGGCCGACGACGGAACACTCATTACGTTTGTATGTCATCTGTTGATTGTAGCACGTTGATCGATGTTGTGCTTCCGGCTGACGAACATGTTTCTACGCTTAGTGATACAGCATCGAAGCTGACGCGTCACCATTTTATCGCCCAGGCGCAATCGCAGTACATAAGGAGCTAAGTGACTCTCTCTCTGACAGTTAGGCGGTCATAGGCAGTTTTTTTTTCTCTCTAAATTTTTAATTCGTCATTCTGAATGCGGCTTAACACATTCATTGGCATAAAGCACAGCCAATGCACCTTTCATTCGCTAGCGTTATGCACCAGCGATTCATACTTTTGTATGAATTGCTCTTGCGTGATTAAACTCCCCAACACAAAGCACGGCTGCAGTGGAGCGTTCCAGCCTCTGTTGATTCATTACATTCGGCAGATGCATTCAGAACTCGAGACAGTCCACTTCTTCTCCGATAGCTGCGCTGAGAAATATCAAAAGAACTATGACTTTGAATATTTTAGCCACTAGAAAGATTAGAGTACCAGATGTGAGTGGATTTTGTTTTGTCAGCCGCACACGACACAATGCCAGTTATGACATTCGTGCGTCGGCTAAGCGTGCGGTATATCGTGTCAGCCTCCAACGGCCATTCAATTGGTATATCGTAACCCTTCGGCATTCCTTGAAAACTGTGAGCCGTGCCTCAGTAGTAAAATTAAATTTGCATTCGTGTCAGCGTCCGAAATGTGTGCTGTGGCCGATAGATATGCAGCTCGGTTACGTGAGTCACTTCTCTTTAAAAGCATAAAGAGTCTTCAACATATTGTGGGGCTAGATGGAAATAGAGCATGTAAGAAAGAGATAATTTTATATATATATATATATATATATATATATGTGTGTATGTGTAAGTGTGTGTGGGTGCATGTCACACCACTACACCTTACACCGTGATGTACCTGTGACGCAGCGCGCGTCACACCATTGCACGCCACGTAAGCGTTGTAGCGCACGGTACACTACTGCGCACCCCGTTCACGTGACGTAGCTCAGGCCTCGCTACAACATACACCGTTTGTGTGACGTACCTCAGGTCTCGCAGCATCATACACCGTTTATGTGACGTAGCTCAGGTCTCGTTACAACACACACCGTTTGTGTGAAGTACCTCAGGTCTCGCAACAGCATACACCGTTTACGTGAAGTAGCTCAGGTCTCGCTACAACACACACCATTTATGTGACGTAGCTCAGGTCTCACTACAACATACACCGTTTGTGTGAAGTACCTCAGGTCTCGCAACAGCATACACCGTTTACGTGACGTAGCTCAGGTCTCGCTACAACACACACCATTTATGTGACGTAGCTCAGGTCTCACTACAACATACACCGTTTGTGTGAAGTACCTCAGGTCTCGCAACAGCATACACCGTTTGTGTGACGTAGCTCAGGTGCACTCTCTGCACTGTCTGTCTACACTGCACTGCACTCTCTGTCTGTGTGACGTGACCCACGTCACGTCACGCCTGTAGATGGACAACATGAACATCGCTAACGCTGAAAATCGACTGGGACACCACGCGACACGCAAACGCCTGTAGGAGGAGGAGCTAACATGCTCATCGACTGCGACACCACGCGACACGCAAACGCCTGTAGAGAGGAGCTAACGCCTGTAGAGAGAAGATAACGCCTGTATAGAGGAGCTAACGCCTGTAGAGAGGAGCTAACGCCTGTAGAGAGGAGCTAACGCCTGTATAGAGGAGCTAATGCCTGTAGAGAGGAGCTAACGCCTGTAGAGAGGAGCTAACATGGTCATCGAACTTGAACAAGGATTCCCTTGTTTAATTCAGGAGTGGCGTACTGGCGCCATTGAACTGGAGATAAATTAATGTTTGTATGGCGACGAGCCGAGAGGCCCTACACAGAGGACAGGATACTCACTGAGCCATCAATGTGCTGTCATCTCCAAAACTGAACGAGAGATTACATCTGGAGGGTTGAAATGTGGGTATGATGTATCTCAATGAGGGGACGAAGACCATTGCACACGGTGTGATAATACACTCCTGAAAACAATTACGCATGGAACCCGTCTCGATGTTATTCTTGCCGCGGATATGCCGTCGGTCTGTCGGGGCGGCATGTTATATGTTGCGCTTTTATGCACATCATATCATAACATGTCAGGTCTCACCGCAGCTAAGTTCAACAACCATTGCAGTATACACGCAACAACATGCAGGCAAGTCCGATCTTCTTAATAGTCTTTCAGAAGTTGTACACATATTTGTATGCAAGTTAACGCTGCGAGGGCATTTACTGCTGACGACAAAGTTGTTCCGACACTACTGCTATGCGACATCACTGCTTCAGACACTTCTACGCGACATTGCTGATAGGCGATATTACTGGCACTGACAGTACTTCTTTGCGACATTGCTGCTGGACGACATTACTGTTACTGACAGTACTTGTACGCGACATTGATGTCACATGACATTACTGCCACAGATTTACCGGCCCCATGACATCGCTTCTGCATGGCGCCACCACTATAGAACATTACTGCCGCGCAGTATTTGTTGCTCCTGGCGTCACTCGTCGAGCACAGCCTACTTTCCACAAATCTCTAACTGCTGTCTCATGCATGCATGGATACAGTTTACGAAAATATATCTGTCCCTCTATATGAGATAAATGGTTGTCTAACGAGAGATGGGATGAGGAATAACTTATCACAATGGACCACGTGTTACTCGTGGTCTCAACATTTTAAATACTTTCGCTGAGAACACCGTCATTGTTTTCGCATTGGTATTCAGCAGAAGTACTTCGGTAATTAAACATTCAAAGAATCCCATTCAACATGCTGTGAAGAGAAGTAGCATGTCCGTCTACTTTGCGTCAGGTTTGTCACGTTTCCAATGGGCCTATTTGAAAACTGTCGGAGTTGTGGTCCGTGATCACCGGCAATCAAACCGCAATACGAGCAAAGACGGATTTCGCCTCTTGGGATATTTTGCTCACCAAATCTACACCGCTGGAGTGACGAAGCTGAAACTATGTAAATTTTACCAACGATCCTTTGTTAATATTGTGGCAAAAACGTAGGAAGTAGTCCGAAAAAGGGCGATTATTCGAAGTGACAATAGATTTTAGCCTAGTTTGTTGCATGCGAAGGAACAACTGGGGGCTTGGTTCATATGTACCTTGTTTTTAATTGTGGAATAATTTTTGCCATTCATTTCCCTTTCACGACCGTCACACGCTCGTCGAAAACTTGAGGTCCAACATAATTCACAGACGCTCCGTCACCAACTGAAAGTTAGGGGAGCAGAGGCAACTACCAGGGGCACCGATCGGGGGTATCGGGCTTTTTATCGATTATTTCCATGTAGTGTGCATCGGGTTATCGCCAAGTTCCAAATATCTGCATGGGACGCATTCTATTGCGTCCCGTGGTCGAACAGCCTATTATTTACACCCCTCCCATGGGCGAATCCAGAATTGGGTTTGGGTGAGCATCGGAATGTGTCCCTCCCTGATCGGAGCACGGCGTCTCCGGATCGGAGCCCGGCGTCTTCGCATTGGAAAACAACGCCACGTTGGAAAATCCGACTGCAACCCCGTTGTTCATTCTTGAGCCGAAGGTCCCACTCCGGAAGACTCAAGTGCGCGTCGTCAAAACTGTCAGCGGAAGACCTTCTTGTGGGAGAAATTCGCCCCCATTGCCTTCTTGTGGGAGAAATTCGCCCCCATTGCCTAGGTCGGAGGACACATCTCTTAAATTCTGCCAGAGCAGTGACACAGCTGTGGGGTACTCGAACTGGGCTGAGTCGATGCAGCCCTCCCATGCGCCCACAATATGTGTGAAGCCACACACATGCGCTCACTATCCACGGCACAGTGTTCAAGAGAGCAGCTCAGTAGACAGAGCTGCTATCTTCACACTTCTCTAATCGCTGTCACAATACCCAGCCAATCACAGCCAATCACTCGTCTGTCACTGACGTCACGGCAGCGCTAATTAGGACCATTTTGTGAGGATCTCCACTACAGAGAAAGATCACGTCAATAGTTTCTTTCTGCTACTGCCGATGAGATGAGCGCAAGCTTTGGAACAATAGAAAAGTAAGCGAGGGTTGGATTGAGGAGCTTTCGTGGGGTGTGAAATGAGACAGGGGCGACAAAGACGCTGAACCACGCCGTTCTGTCTTCTGGTTCTGTTCAAGCGCCGCGATCACAGACGAGACGTATACACTGTAGCATCATTGATTCGCTGCAATCCGAACAGGTGAAGGTCAATCCGTGGTCGTCAATCCATGCCCAGCCTGTGGTCGCTGACAAACATAACTGTAATCCATAATCCAATCCGTGGAAATCAATCGGTTTCCAGCCTGAGGCCGTTCCAAAATAGAACTGCAATCCATAATCCAATCCGTGAAGGTTAATCCGTGTCCAGGCTGAGGCCGCTGAAAAACAACTGTTATCCATAAATCAATCCGTGAGGAAAAACAAATAGTTATTAACGCACGTGGTGCATTCTTTTTTTCACGCAGCAGCTGCAGTATAGCAAGCGGAATAGAGACGTGCAATTGTTAATACCCCCACGCACACAATGAACAGACCTATGCACAGTTTTCACACTTCGTGAAGGAAATGCCCGATCTTTTCACTGAAATGGAAAAAAGAAGAAATTGGCTAAGTTACAGAATCTAGACGTCCAAACAAGGGTTGTTTCGACAATTTAGGGACAGCCAGCGTTGTTTCACTCGCTTTCAAGCATTCGTGTTGGTTTTTGTCGTTCCCAAGCGTTTTCGTAAGACGGCAATGCAACTTTTTCGTCTGCACGTTCCATTACCTTCCGCAAAAATGTTCCACGAAGCACTTCTGCTATGGCGCCATGTAATGTTACAAGCGGTGTATGTTCAGGTCCGCTGTTTGCTGACATCGACGTGCGGCCGAAGAAGTGTCATTCGCCACCGACAGCTGCGGTGTCATGGTTATGCGCGACCAGTGTGACGTGTCAGTGTACATGGAAGACACATGGCATGTCAGTGTGGCGTGACATGTTCGGACGGCCGTGTGACGTGACGTGCTCGGACATCCGTGGAAGTGCCAATGTGACGTGACGTGTTCGGGCAGTGCTGTGACGTGTCAGTGTGACGTGACGTGTTCGGACAGTGCTGTGACGTGCCAATGTGCCGTGACGTACTCGAACAGTCGTGTGACGTGTCAGTGTGACGCGAAGTGTTCGGACGGCCATGCCATGTGAAGTGCTCGGACAGTCGTGTGACGTGCCAATGTGGCGTGACGTACTCGAACAGTCGTGTGACGTGTCAGTGTGACGTGAAGTGTTCGGACGGCCATACCATGTGACGTGTCGGACAGTCGTGTGACGTGCCAATGTGGCGTGACGTACTCGAACAGTCATGTGACGTGTCAGTGTGACGTGATGTTCTCTGACAGTCGTGTCACGTGTCAGCGTGACGTGACGTGACGTGCTCGGACGGCCATGTCATGTGACGTGCTTGGACAGTCGTGTCAATTTGGCCCAGAGCCGACCGAGCGGTGCATGCATCAGCGACTTCTGGCGCCAGCTCGCGTCGGCGTACAAGACGAGTCGGCGAGGCAGGTTGTGTCATTCATTACCTGTCACACGACCACACGAGCGTCAGGTACCACTGAGCTGGCCACCACCGCCCAGTGGACTGGAATTAATCAGGTCAGGCACGTCCCGACACAGTGCCGACGTCAGACGCCATGTCGCTGACCGTCGATGAGAAGGGCCGTGGCGGGAGAAGGAAGGGCTTCGTTGACACCTGTTGCGGAGTGGACGACGGACTTGTCCGGCTCACCAGACTTCTCTATAATTGTGCTGGATATTTGCAGAAGCTCAAAGTATGCCACGCCCGAAGCAATTGCAGCATTCTACGACAAATCGACCGGAAAAATCACAATTTTACACCAAAATTAGATATATGTAAACGTAAACGAGCTTATAGCATTGTCTGTGGCACGAAGTCCAGCTGTGAAAGTTTGAGCCTCATCAGAGCAACGGATTAGGAGTTATAACCTCGGACATTCTTCAGAGTTTACCCTGCAAGTGTGTTTTCGATTTCTCATATCTCCATTGCAAAACATCAAAACTACAATAATCCGCACATTTGTGAACTCGTGCATGTTACATGAATGCATTGATTGCAACATATTTGCCATTTCATTTTGGCCAAATTACCTCGTGATTTAAGGCAACGTGACCCGCCGTGACCCCTAGTACATTCCAAGTTGTACCTTTGGCCGCACGGAAATGAAGATCGGTCATTATTTCCTGAAATAAAAAATGGAAAAATATCGCTCGGATTAATTTGTGTTTGCACTTCTTTCAAGCGCCCTGTCAGCACCATGGTATTATACCTGACACTCTATGCAGTCATTGCACCTGTTTGTGATCAGATAACCGCAATTTGCCCGTCAAATAGATGCACAATTGTTATCCACATCAAATTCAATCTGACAAAGATCTGCCATCACACCAATCAAGATCATAAATATATAACGACTGACCATATTTGACCTCGGGAATATATATATATATATATATATATATATATATATATATATATATATATATATATATATATATATATATATACTGTGGGAGTTGCATAGCTGTGTATTAGAAACTGCATGGCGAAATAGGCATCATTCAAAAACATACTTTACACGTATTTATCCCAATATAACAGCCACATTGTCGAAGCTATATTCACTCTCGCCAGCCGGCCGGAAAATCCACCATCGCTGCGACGGGGGTGGGGAAGGGGGCTCTTGAAATCTCCCACCCCACTAAATTTCTATATAAGTACGTTAGGATAAAATGCAGATAACTGCTAGAAAGCTCTGGTCATGGAGAGTACGAAGTATACCTCGTATTATTTTTTGGTCGATGATGAGGTTTCATGAGTCACCACAGGTCGCATCATATCGATATACGAATCTTGGCTGAAATCCATGGAAATGGTTAAAAAGGCAGAATTTGTTTTCTTTCGGCATTGTTTCAAGAACAAACATAAACATATATTCATATTGATCATAGTAAAAAGGGTTAAGACATGGTAGGTCAGATCGTGTTAGAATCAGGCTTGGAAGCCAGCGTCCGAACTATGATGTTGTAGAAACCGTGAGAAGTACCATCGGCAAGCTAATATAACCAGACATCAGACACGCAGCTTATATTATTTTCGGCTGTGCTGAAGTCCTTAAAGGTACGTTACCATACTACGTTATCCCAGTAGCATGATCTTTATGTTGAGTAATGGTCGGAAACATAGGAATATAAATATATACAACTAATATATATATATATATATATATATGCCTTTTCATGGATGTAAATAATTGAACCAGGTACGCCACATTCATCAGGTGAATCTTCATTTCCCTGCTATTCCGATTGTTTCGCATCTCATGGTGTGTTATAACGTATAATATATAACGTAGGGTGTGTTAGTTTCAAATGACCTTAAAGAAGAAAATAAATGTATCTCAGCTAGGAACAGGGTAATCAGAATGCTGGGAATCATTATTACGAGTGTGAGGTATAAGAACAAGGAAGTCAGGAAAAACTGTACTTAGCCTATGTGCGCCACCACTCGAAATACACAGGCATGGAGCCCTTACATATAAATATATGGATTTGCTAGAAAAGGTGCAGCGCAACGCCACTAGACTCATCAGTGGACTAGGTAACATGAAGATATAGGTAGCATGAAGAATATGAAGATAGGCGTATGACATTATATATGTCATAATCGGTGAGGCAGGCAGAAGGCAGGAGGTGCATCACCAGGCCTGATGCCAAGGTTAAAGACCTGGTGCCAGTGGTGGCACAGGCCACCAGTGAGCACCAGTTTAGTGCAGTTGTAGTGCAGGTAGGAGTAAATAACATAGGTCCTGCTAGGAGTGAAGAGCTGCTGCAGGACTACAGGGCCCTTCTGGCCACCCTGAAGCGTAGCAATAGCAGAGTCATTGTGACTGCTATTCTGCCTAGGGCTGGAGTCTCCCCTGAGTGGAGCTCTAGGGCACTGGCAGCCAATGCCTGGGTAGGTAGACTCTGCCATGAGTTAGGTTTGACCTTTGTTGACGAGTGTGCAGGTTTTATGGCTCATGGGACCTCTATCAGAGGGATGGTCTGCACTTCTCCGAGAAGGGGGTGCATGTGTTTAGCAAAGTATATGAGCATGTCTTTCAGTGAAACTAGACAATTGAGTGAGGAGGGATGAAGTGGCATTGCCATCTCAGGGATATGCCAATAGTGACAGCCTAAGCAATAGAACCTCACAGTCAGCAAATCGGGATAGCAGTAGTTCAAGGGGGCAGAATGGTAGCTCATCCAGAGCTGAAAGAGCTACTCAACATGAAAAAGACAAAGCTGGTTAAGAACATAAGTTATACAACATATGTATGATGCTTAATGCTCAGAGGATTCGATCCAAATTTGATAAGTTCAAGTGTTATGTTGCTGAGGAGGAACCATATTTTGTTTGCATTACTGAGGCATGGGTCAGTGGATATTTCGGGGATAACTTGCAGGACTATGAGATCCAGGGATACAAGATGTTTTCGTGCAGTAGGGGTCCAGCAGTGAAAGGGGGTGGTGTAATGCTCTATGTGAATAGCTTATTCAGTTCTCAAAAAGAAGCAGATGGGGTAAAAAATGTGTCTGTGGAGTCCATTTGGCTTGATGTCACTGTGGGAAAAGGCAACAGCAATAAACTGAGGATAGGAGCTTTGTACCGATCAGGAACCTTACCACATTCTCAGCAACTGGAGCTCGATAAGGTGATTTGCAAGGAAATCAGTAGAAACCTTCGGAGGAAATTCCTTGTTCTTGGTAACTTTAATCTAAAAGGATATGAAAAGTTGGTGTTGGCTCCCCATCATGTAAATGTTTAGGAAATGCCTGGAAGGGGACCTGTTCTTACACCAGTTTGTAACGGAACGAACTAGGCAGGGCTCATTCTTGGACTTTATCTTCTCAGATTTAAGTGATTTAGTTAAAGACTTGACTGTAGGAGAAACTCTGGGAAGAAGTGACCATAGCATAGTGGGATTCAAGACACAAGTAGGTGGCATAATCAAGGATAATTTGGCAAAGGTTCCAAATTTTAACATGGCAGACTTTGACTGCATGGGAGCGGCTTTAAGTGCCATAGAATGGGAAGATGAATTCTCCAATTTCAATGCCTGTGAAATGTGGGAAAAGTTCAAATCTTACTTGAGGGAAATTCAGTTTAGACATGTCCCCCAAAAGTAAAGGCGCAAAAGAAGGGTAGGAAAGCTAGCATGGCTTACGCCAGATTTGATAAAAGCAATTAAGGCTAAGAAAGATGCATTTAGAGTGTTTAAGGAAGCTTGAAATATCGTAAATCTAAGGTCGCATAAAAATAGACACGCTATGAAGCAGAAAACCAGAGCAGCAAAGCGAGCAAAAGAATTGGATTTGGCTAGGAACTGTAATGGAGACAGCAAAAATTTATTTAGTTTTTACAAGCTGAGTAAAGTTTCTAGCACAATTGGTCCACTGGAAGAAAATGGGACTACATTGAGTGAGGATGGTGAGATGGTTGAGGAGCTGAGCAAGCAGTTTAACACGCGCCCTGGAGGGCCTCTGAAAGTTACGCGCACTGGAGTAGGGGGGGGGCGGATTCCGCGCCCCCCATAAGATCTCGGCTCCTATTAAAGCTGGAGTAACGAAATTCGCAGGGTGGATGAATACGGTAGTGAAATCTATTGTGTGCAAATTTCATGACCTTAAATCAATATCTTCATGGTCAAATGAGGTCACATATGTCACAATTGTATTGTGTTGCGTGGCTTGGCTTGTCATTGTTATGGATCGCTGTGATTGTGTTTAAATGCTCCAAAATGGGCATCAGTGATGTTTTGGACATTACTAATGATGCAATACAGATGCTAAATCCGGCATTTGACCTCAGGTAATCTATATAGCAGCACTTTATCAGGTCAGCTACCTGTTCCAGTTACCGGAACCGGGCCACCCGCCCTACTGCTCCGTCGGGCAGCTCGGCGCAATCGGCTTCGCGAGGAAAGGAGTGAAGTACATGAATAAAGTACGGAAACGCTCAGGTACACAATGACAAACAGTAGTTTTCAGGATGTGTAAGGAGTAACATGCAAAGCGACATCAATCGCATGACTGTCATTTGCATTTATGGCAACAGTCCAGTTGACCAAGTTTGGTTCCATTAACCTGTCATGAACTTGACCTGACTTGACCTCGGTGACCCAACATGACGTTCAACTATATAGCATAACAATATACATTAAACAAATCGCTAGTGTTGACAAGAACACTTCCCTTTTGCCAATATACGGGAAGCGCATCGGCGCCGATTTTTGTGGTCTGGCGCTACGAAATGTTTTGACTTTAACGGCCCCTAACTCGAAAGAAAAAAAAATCAGCCGATTTCCATTTGTCTTGCTTTAACACGCGCCCTGGAGGGCCTCTGATAATTACGCGCACTGGAGGGGGGGGGCGGATTCCGCCCCCCTAAGATCTCGGCTCCTAGTAAAGCTGGAGGAACGAAATTCGCAGGGTGGATGGGCACGGTAGTGAACTCTATTGTGTGCAATTTTCGTGACCTTAGGTCAATATCTTCAAGGTCAAATGAGGTCAGATTGGCAAAATTTTCCGGTTTTGCGTGGCTTGGCTTGTCATCGTTATGGATCGCTCTGATTGTGTTTAAATGCTCAAAAATGGGCATCAATGATGTTTTGGACATTACTAATGATGCAATGCAGATGATAGACCCAACATTTGACCTCAGGTCACCTACGTAGCACCACTTTATCAGGTCAGTTACCTGTTCCAGTTACCGGAACCGGCCGCCCGCCCGACTGCTCCGTCGGGCAGCTCGGAGCAATCGGCTTCGTGAAGAAGGGAGTGAAGTACATGAATAAAGTATGGAAACGCAATGATAAACAGTACAAATGACAACCAGTAGTGCATTTATGGCAACATTCCAGTTGATCAAGTTTGGTTCCATTAACCTGTCATGAACTTGACCTGACTTGACCTTAGTGACCTAACATGACCTTGAAACTATACAGCATATCAATATGCATCAAACAAGTCCCTAGTGTTGCCTAGAACACTTCCCTTTTGTCAGTATACTGGGAGCGCATCTGCGCCGATTTTTGTGGTCTGGCGCTATGACATTTTTTGAATTTAGCGGCCCCTAACTTGAAAAAGTTTCGGGCGATTTCAATTTTTCTTGCTTTAAACGACGCGCCGTTCATTTCTAAGGAGGTACACCGAAAATCGCGTATATCGACCGGTAAAATCTGCAGTTATTTGCGAAAAACCGGAGGGGTGGGCGGATTTCGCCCCCCCCTCCAGTGCGCGTGTTAAACGACACGCCGAACATTTCTAAACAGGTACGCAAAAAATGGCGTATATCGACCGGTAAAATCTGGAGTCATCTACGAAAGATCAGAGGGGTGGGCGGATTTTGCACCCCCCCCCCTCCAGTGCGCGTGTTAAATCAGTGTTTACATTGGAAGATATGAGTAATCTGCCAACCGTACACCACAGCTCAGTGACAGGTGATCGGATAAACGATGCTGATTTCATTGATAGTGATGTTGTTTTCAATCATATCAGGAAAATAAAGCCAAACAAGGCAGCAGGACCTGCTGAAATATATGTTAGGATATTGCGGGAAGCTGAAAAGAACTGGCAATTTTACTTTGTATAATATTTTGTAGATCAGTTTCACAAAATAACATTCCAACACATTAGAATAGGGCAAATGTAGTTCCTATTTTCAAGAAAGGAGAAAGAGGGAAAGTTGAAAACTATAGGCCAGTAAGCCTTTATTTTGTGAAATCCCTAGTCTGCAAGGTACTCGAATAAATTATCAAGGATAGAATAGCTAGTTTTCTGGAAGGAAGCAGATTGATTCAAGATACTCAACATGGGTTTAGAAAAGGGCGATCGTGTTTCACAAATCTCTTGGACTTTTTGAATTTCGCTACAGAACAATTTGATCAGGGAAATCAGGTGATGTATACATCAGTCAAGATATGCTATAGCATATCTTGACTTTAGTAACGCCTTTGACAAGGTACCCCATAAACGGTTAATGATGCAGCTTCAGGTCCATGGTATTGCAGGTAGCATCCTAAAATGGATAGAGTTGTGGCTTTCAGATAGAGAGCAGAGAGTGATGCTAAATGGTACAGAGTCATCATGGCAAAATGTTCTTAGTGGAGTCCCCCAGGGGTCAGTACTGGGGCCACTATTGTTCATTATATTTGTAAATAACATTGAAAGTAGCCTAAGAAGTAAGGTTTGAAATTTGCGGATGATTTGAAGGTCTTTAGGGCAATAACAGGACACAATGAGCAGGTCTCGCTGCAGAAAGACTTAGACGAACTTGTGAAGTGGTCCGAAAAATGGCAAATGAAAAGTAATTTTGATAAGTGCAAAATCATGCATGTAGGTAGGCAACATATGAAAGCTCTATACTTGATGGGTGGCCAAGTACTATCTGTGACTCAGCAGGAGAAGGACTAAGGTGTTATTTTGAACACAAAATTGTGGGCATCAGAACTGACCAAAGAAGCCAGGAAGAAGGCACTAAGAATGCTTGGGGCAATAAATAGGAATGTATCATACAAAAGTGAGGAAGTCACCAGGAAGCTTTACTGTGCATATGTCCGGCCACATTTGGAATACGGTGTCCAAGCTTGGTCCCCTAGTTATGAAAAAGATTGTTGGCTTTTAGAGAGAGTACAAAAGAGGGCAACAAAAATGGTTAATGGTATAAGCAACCTGGCATATGAGGAAAGATTGAAGATATTGAATATGTTTTCACTTAGCTATAGCAGGCTGAGAGGAGATCTCATCGAGGTCTTTAAATTTGTTCATGGTCAGGAACAGGGATATCTCAGGGAAATGTTTGAATTTAACAGAAATGATGCAATTAGAGGTCATCAATTCAAATTTAAAGTTGATCACAGCAGGACAAGGTTAAGACAGTCTTTCTTCACCCACAAGGTAGTAGAACGCTGGAACCAGCTGCCAGAAACCATTGTCAGGAGCAGCATGCTGAACATCTTTAAAAACAGCATAGACGATCATCATAAGAATACAGGGCTTGCTTTTCGGTATTCCAGGGAGGGCTATCGACGGACTTGGTGGGCAACTGGTTCAGTGTCCAGAGTGCAACCAAGAAACCTTGTGGCTCATAGTTGCACTGATCTTTTATGTCTTTATGTCTTTATGTCTTCACAAGTATAGGAAATTAAGGGGTGATATGATTGAAATGCATCAAATCGCTAAAGGGTAAGATCAGGCCAATCTGAATGATGCCCTTGTATTTAGGGCATCGCATAGGGGTCATCAATTCAGGTTCGACAAGTCGAGGTGTAGGACAATTAAGCGACAACAGGTCTTCAGTCAAAGGTTGGTTGATCAATGGAATAGGTTGCTTGCTGATGTTGTAGGGAGTCCCTCATTGAATGCATTTAAAAATAGGGTGGACAAGGTTATAAGCCGGAAAATCTTCTTTTTGAGCCCTAATTAGTGTTGGATGGGGTGATCTTTATGCTAGTAGGTGCATACGATGCGGGGCCCTTTAAACAGGCATGGAATGGAGTTGGAAAATTATTGGTAGGGCACTCGATTCACGCATGTGTTCTCGGGATCGAGTAAATAGGGCTGGATAGGTGAGGCAGATAGGTATCGATGGGTGTGTTGGATGTTGGTGGATACTTCCTTTGGGATTTGGGATGTCGTATTGGTTGGGGTTATGAATGTCTTTTTATCAAGGCTTATGGTATCTTCTTTTTACGGACTTAACCTGGATGGCCCCTGTGGCTCTTATTAAATCTGAACAGATTGTAACTTTATTACTTTATGATCTCCACACCTCATAAATCACCCATGGTTAATTCAATCGTGCTCCGCCGTTTTATTGGTTTACTGAACATAAAACCGAATCGCAGCACACGAAGCACCAGCAAATATCGACGACACGCTAGTCGATGGAGAACAATTACTGCTTGTTGTCAATTCTCTCCAATTTCGACCCGCGTCACCAGGACACGGTGCCACCTGCAAGACACAGGTGCCACCTGTGCCACGGTGCGCGCAATATGTGCGCACCGTGCCAGATACAAAGCTTGCCAGAGCTGAATCCGGCTGCGATGAGCTCTAGGGAGCTCCTGTGGCTAAATTGTGTAGCGATAGGAGTGGTTTCGGTTCAGCTATTTCCTTTGAACGCCATTAGCCCGGGATGAAATCCCATAAATCTTGCGTGTGATTCTTCACACCGGAAGCGTTCCGTGCCACTGGCGCCACCAATAGAGGCTTTACACGTCCTGTGGAACTGAGGCGGACGAAGATTCATGGCGCAATACCCGAGACTAGCGTGCGGATCACCGGACAATATCCAAGACCTGGACGTATAACAATGCATTATTCACCAGAGAACAGCGTGTATATCTATGGGACTACATCGGAGAATAGCGCGCAATTCCGGGAGACACCACCGGAAACTAGCTCCTGAAAAAGGCGACTACACCCGAGACCGGCGCGGAAAGTCATGCGACGATACCCGAGACAAGCACAAAGAGCTGTGCGATCACACCAGAAACTAGCACATACAGCTGTGCGACCATACTCGAGACTAGCACATACAGCTGTGCGACCATACTCGAGACTAGCACATACAGCTGTGCGACCATACTCGAGACTAGCGCATACAGCTGGGCGACCATACCCGAGACTAGCACATACAGCTGGGCGACCATATCCGGGACCAGCACATAGAGCTGTGCGACCATACCCGAGACTAGCACATACAGCTGGGCGACCATACCCGACACTAGCACATACAGCTGTGCGACCATACTCAAGACTAGCACATACAGCTGGGCGACCATACCCGAGACTAGCACATACAGCTGGGCGACCATACCCGAGACTAGCACATACAGCTGGGCGACCATATCCGAGACTAGCACATACAGCTGGGCGACCATACTCGAGACTAGCACATAGAGCTGTGCGATCATACCCGAGACTAGCACATACAGCTGGGCGACCATACCCGAGACTAGCACATACAGCTGTGCGACCATACTCAAGACTAGCACATACAGCTGGGCGACCATACCCGAGACTAGCACATACAGCTGGGCGACCATACCCGAGACTAGCACATACAGCTGTGCGACCATACCCGAGACTAGCACATACAGCTGTGCGACCATACCCGAGACTAGCACATACAGCTGTGCGACCATACCCGAGACTAGCGCATACAGATGTGCGACCATACTCGAGACTAGCACATACAGCTGTGCGACCATACCCGAGACTAGCACACACAGCTGTGCGACCATACTCGAGACTAGCGCATACAGCTGTGCGATCATACCCGAGACTAGCACATAGAGCTGTGCCACCATACTCGAGACTAGCGCATACAGCTGTGCGACCATACCCAAGACTAGCACGCAAGCTGTGCGACCATACCCGAGACTAGCACATAGAGCTGTGCGACCATACCCGAGACTAGCACATACAGCTGTGCGACCATACCCGAGACTAGCACATACAGCTGGGCGACCATATCCGATTCCAGCGTATAAATCTCCAGGAATCTATGGGAAAACAATGGCGATAAATGATCATATATTTTGATCGAATCACCCTTCGACCCAAATGACCAACTAACATTCAATGGAAATGCATTGGAGACGGGCGCACAGAGCCAGGAACTACACTTCAGGCCGGTGCGCAGAACCACGGGGTTATCCCGAGACGAATGCGCAGAGACAGGAAACCAAACCAGGGACCAGCTCGCGATTAATCTCACAATAGTGAGCGCGCTCTGAGTTTCGAGGCACAGGACACTCAAGCTCAGGCGATCACGAATTACGCGGCAAAGCCACCATCAAAAGCGACAGCACCAGGGCGCGAAACTGGCGCAAGGAACGCTGTTCGCAGACACGGCTGCAAATCCGAAATTGACAGGGCCGCAGAAGCGCATCAACACGACTTGAAATCACATCAGACTTGAAATCGATGCCCGACACCGATGTCGGAGGTCAGTGTGGGAGTGCTGACGTTGACGGGACGAAGGGCAGCAGACTGGAACTGACAGGAATCACGTGCAAACGTCCGTCGCCACAGGTGCACAGTCAACGTTTTGTTCCCCAGAGTTGGGAGAGGGTTCTCACATTCTAATTCGTAGTAGTGGTATATTTAGCTGAAATCACAATTCATGCAAATTTAATTTTGAAAGCAGCTCAAACAGCACGAAAGACTATAACTTTAACATATGACCCATCACGTTCTCGCTATCTGACGTTGTGTATGGTGTGGTGGAGAATATTGAGTTAGAACGACCAATTTTGATCATTCGCGTACATCTTGTAGCTTGGTAGACCACACCCACCATAAGAACTTCGTACTCAATGTTATTCCTGTAGTGCCTGCATGAGTAATTGGATTACATGGCATGAGATGGTACATTCTGGCAGGACTTCACGGATAGCATTCCAACCAGTCGGGGTCGTTGTATTTTGCCAGTGTGTATCACTTAAAGGACGGAACTGTCCATGGCCGCAGGCATACCGGGAGACAGAGGACAACAGAGACAGAGACAGAGACAGAGACAGAGACAGAGACAGATACAGAGACAGAGACAGAGACAGAGACAGAGACAGAGACAGAGACAGAGACAGAGACAGAGACAGAGACAGAGACAGAGACAGAGACAGAGACAGAGACAGAGACAGAGACAGAGACAGAGACAGAGACAGAGACAGAGACAGAGACAGAGACAGAGACAGGGACGTAGACAGAGACAGAGACAGAGACAGAGACAGAGACAGAGACAGAGACAGAGACAGAGACAGAGACAGAGACAGAGACAGAGACAGAGACAGAGACAGAGACAGAGACAGAGACAGAGACAGAGACAGAGACAGAGGCAGAGACAGGGACGTAGACAGAGGTGGCAGGAAAGTTTGAAAACAGTCCAGACAAGCCTGTGAATAGTGGAGTTTCTGAAGCAGCTCATGGCAAAGACATCTTAAACTAGTCAGAAAGTAATCGCCAAATTGAATAGCGGCTGCTCGAGATCCCACGCGTGTCTCTTTGGATGAGATATGTCAGACAATCGCAGCCGAGCACATGCAATTGACTGCATTAAGCCAGACAGGCGAGGAATAGATGCCAGTGCCTGTCGAGCCCGCCCCAGCGGCGACATCACTGGAGCGGACGTCTCCCCCAACCAGACTGCATCCGGTTAACGTCGTACACGAAGCATCTTCCAGATAAGGCCAAGTCGTTGACCTGAAACGTCACCTCTGAAGGAATTTGAAGACGTTACTTCAGAACACTTCAGGAATCGTGTCTTATTTGCATTAGCGGCAATCTATTTGCAGGAAAGTTATTTAAGTCAAAAGGCAAAAGGCAGAAAGTTAATAGGAAAAGTCAAAGGTCAGCACGTCAAACTGTCAAAAAGTTAACGGGGCTAAAAGCAAAACGGAAAAAGTAAAAAGGGAAAGCAGTACAAGGAGAAAATTTGGGCTTTAGGGCGCATCGACCATGTTGAGCATATAGCGAAAAGGAGAAAAAGTCAACATAACAAAAATAACGTGGATAAAAATGAGCAGTGAACCATCAATCAGCTGCTATGAACCCTGAGACGGACCATACACCCTTCATCACATGGGTTCTGGACCCTGAGACGGACCACAAACCCTGAATCAGGTGCTATGAGCCCTGAGACGGACCATGCATATCCTGCATCGGATGGGTTCTGGACCCTAGACGAACCAGAGACCCTGAATCAGCTGCTATAAACCCTGAGACGGACCATACACCTGCATCAGATGGGTTCTGGACCCTGAGATGGACCAAAGACCCTGAATCAGCTGTAGAAGTCCGACTTGGAGGAGACGTGGGATAGTCGTGAACCCTCTGACAGTCAGGAAAAAGAAGATAGATTGAAACCTTGGATTTGAATGAGCCTTGGACGGGCCACGTATCCTGAAAGAAGAGTAGGCTCATTGATACAGCCGTTGCCACGAGCTTGACAAGGCTTCTTAGGTGATTGCAAAAACTTTAGCTAGTGAAAGGTCCAGAAAATTCGGTGTCCGGAGATATTGCGGGTGAGCGGCTGGGTCAGTGCCCAGAGACACTCCTCAGCCCTGCTTCATAAGACAAGGGCCGCATATCAGACGGTCTGAGGCTGTCAGAGCCCCGGGACACTCCTCAGCCCTGCTTCATAAGTGAAGGACCTCATGTCAGACGGTTTGAGGCGGTCAGAGCCCCAGGACATTCCTCAGCCCTGCTGCATAGGTGAAGGGCCTCATGTCAGACGGTCTGAGGCGGTCAGAGCCCCAGGACACTTCTCAGCCCTGCTGCATAAGTGAAGGGCCTCATGTCAGACGATCTGAGGTGGTCAGAGCCCCGGGACATTCCTCAGCCCTGCTGCATAAGTGAAGGGCCTCATGTCAGACGATCTGAGGCGGTCAGAGCCCCAGGACACTTCTCAGCCCTGCTACATCAGTGAAGGGCCTCATGTCAGACGGTCTGAGGCGGCCAGAGCCCTGGGACACTCCTCAGCCCTGCTGCATAAGTGAAGGGCCTCATGTCAGACGATCTGAGGCGGTCAGAGCCCCAGGACGCTTCTCAGCCCTGCTTCATAAGTGAAGGGCTTCATGTCAGACGGTCTGAGGAGGTCAGAGCCCCGAGACATTCCTCAGCCCTGCTGCATAAGTGAAGGGCCTCATGTCAGACGGTCTGAGGCGGTCAGAGCCCCCGGACACTCCTCAGCCCTGCTGCATAAGTGAAGGACCTCATGTCAGACGGTCTGAGGCGGTCAGAGCCCCGGGACACTCCTCAGTCCTGCTACATCAGTGAAGGACCTCATATCAGACGATCTGAGGAGGTCAGTGCCCATATATTTGTCGGGTCTTCTAAGGTGAGCAGGCAGACTGGAGTGACTAGGGACCTGGATCGCCTGAGGGCTCTGGAAGCTGTAGATCATGACACAATCATGACTCCCCCCCCCGACATGATCAATAAGACCCGTGGCTTCAGTCCCAACATTTGTTAGCTTACCATATCTGGTTAGATTGATTAGGTGCAGTGCTGCACTGAGCATGATTATGAGTGAGAAAAAGGCATAAAATAACCTTATGCTCGTATTAAGACAAAGAAATAGATCCAAAATCACATTGTATATATTTCGGCCACGGGCCTTCCTCAACGGTGAACATTTTGTTACAAAAGCCACAAAAACACACAACCAAGTGCACCTCGTGATACCGAACCATGAATCGCTTTCATTTTACATATCACAATATCTGCATACTCGTGAAATACATATACACCTTAACATAAACCCACATCAAGGTGTCTGATCCATGTGTGTACATGTGTCAACTTGCGACCCAGGTGTGTGTGCATGTCTGTGTGTGGATCCGGTTATGTGTTGCATATGTGCTTGCTTTAGGCGGTGTATGGAACCGGTTTTATTAGGGTCCAGGATGCTGTCATTGTGTTTAATGAAGGCTTTTTGTTCCTAATCTCTATTGATTCGCTGATTTTGAGCTCTGCTACATCTTTGCTAACTTGCAGAATGGATATGCTGAGTGTTTTAGAGTCGAAAGTGCTGCTTGCGTGCAGACTTGTGCTCGACTCAAATTTTTTTAGTCGACTCACATTTGACTCATAGGTCTTGAGATCCGATTCAACTCATGATTCAGAGCAGGTCAAAATTATTTGATTCGACTCAATTCAGACTCAGAGCTCACAAAGCATGATTCAACTCACGACTCAAACAAAAATTTGAATCGATTCAGATCGGACTCAATGGCATCACTCATAAGCCATATGATTCAGTGTGGCTTATGAGTGATGATTCAGTGTGCAGCCCACACACTAATTATATATATGTATAATGTGAGGTGAAAACAAAGTTACAGCAAAAATAATGTATTCGACAGACAGTTTGATGTCAACGCATCTTCATCTGTGTCTAATTCCACTGCATGGAAAGTCGCACGTGTCACGCCAGTTTTTAAGTCAGGCGATCGTTTCTGATCTTAACAAGTTTAGACCAATCTCAATTCTGTCTGTTCTCTCCAAAATCACGGAAAAGGTCGTCTCCATGCAATTGGTGTCGTACCTTCATGGCAATCATGTACTCTCGCCCTCACAGTACGCCTACCGACCGAACCACTGTACGGAGGACGCCATGCTCGATGCTGTCGAATGGATGTTACAGATGGTCGACCAGGGCCACGTCGCATCGCTAACAACGATAGACCTCAGCAAAGCCTTCGACAGCGTCGATCATGGTGTCCTCCTGGCCAAGCTCGGCTGGTATGGCGTGCAGTCGACGGAATGGTTCCGCAGCTACCTCAGCGACCGGAAGCAGACGGTGAGCGGCGGCTCCTCCATCCTTCCCCTGACTCACGGCGTGGCGCAAGGCTCCATCATCGGGCCAATCCTCTTTCTCATCTTCACCAACGATGAATCTCGGGCCAATCTCTTTCCTCCCCCATGGCCACCTATTATCCTATGCCGACGATACCCAGCTTCTAGATCATTATCTACCCAACGTCACCGGCCTATCCAGCCTCAAGGCACGGGTCGAGGAGTCCATATCTCGTCTTCAAAATTGGTTTCAGTCCAACAGTCTAAGGATGAACCCGGACAAAACACAATTCACGCTGTTTGGCACCAAGACGTCATTAAAGAAGGCAGCGAACTTCCAGATCACTCTTTCAGATTCGATCATAACTCCACGTCCCACCGTTAAAGTGTTAGGTGTTCTTCTCGACCAGCAGCTTAGCTGGGATTCTCACATATCCATGGTTGTGCGCAAATGCAACACCATCATAGCATCCCTATACAAATTTCGCCATCATTTCACCACGGATGTCCTCAAGCTCTTAGTCTAGATCCACGTTTTTCCTCACATCCTTTATTGTTTATCCCTCTGGGGCGGAGCCGCTCAGTGCCGTCTACACCGCGTGCAAAAATGCATCAACTTTGCCGCGCGACTAGTCACCGGTGTGCGCCGCAACGAACATGTGTCCCCTGCACTTGGGTCATTAGGATGGCTGGAGCTTACAGAGATGGTTCTGGAGCACGATTGCGTTCAGGTACACAGAGCCATGTGTATTGAACAATGTCCGGAAGCTGTTCGTAAGATGTTTACCTGGCGGTCACAAGTATCGCAGCGGGAGACCAGAGCTGGGTCAGTCGGTGAGCTTCATCTCACAAGATGTCGACTCACGCAGACCCAGCGAGGTTTTTCATACCGCGCCGCGGTCGCCGCGGTCCGTCACCAGGCAAGCACCGAGTCGCTCTGCATTCATAAGTGCTTTGGCGCAGAGTCGCTAATTTTACTATATGGATGTAAGTCTGTATAAGCTGTATGCTCTTGAAATGTTTCTGACGCAATTTGTTTTTACCTGATGTGCTCACGCAACATTGTCTGGGTGCAGAACAGCCACCACGTGGAAGTACCCCAATACATGACTTTGACTAATTAAAGAAGGGAATGAGTATTTATTTAGACACCAACGAAGATGCTCTAACATCGAAACATCTGTTGAATATATTATTTGTGCTATAACTTTGTTTTCACCTCACATTATTTATCATTCGTCATGCACTGTAATGGTTGGTAGGTATATAGGATATATACAGATAAATGCATGTGCAGGTGCATAAAGTAATTGACTCAAAAACATTAACGAGATGAATGGTTGTCAGTGCATATGCAAAGCTATGAGTGCATAATACTTCAATCCACATCACCATGATGCACAACCTGAATCAAATATACCTGACACACATCACCACCTAACTTCAACATAGCACCCAGGTCCTGCACTGAAATAGGTATCGGAACATAATGAAATTGCGTTGGTTTGTTGCCCCCAGGAAGTTGGTTTGGTAGCGGGCTTGAATGTTTCCCGTCACCATTGGTTTACACTCAATTTTACCGACTTTCTCTATGCTATCTTGCATATATTATGGTAATATAGGGTACTTTGACGTATTCTAATTGAAAGACCCATTCTTTAGCTTCAGCAAAGGGTATCCTAAATGACCCAATAATAATCGTCCTGACTAACAATGTGCCATGTCCGGCAGGCTCACCATCAAGCGCTTCCAAAATAAAGGGATTGTTCCTGATATTGGTAGGCTCCCTCTACCATCCATTTTACGTGTTCAAGTTGTCACCCTCGTTCAAGAGCGGAAGAAAGGACAGTCAGGGGGGGGGGGGGTAAGTGTGCCATAGCTTCTTCTCCCCAGTGGCAGGAGAGTTTCAGTCGAGTTGCAAGTTTCAGAAGGGCATTCCTAGATCACAATGGTGTTGTACATAAATGTTCAATTATGCATGTATCATCAATAATCCATACAAGATTCATCAAGGAAGAATGCATCATGCCCTGGGTCTAGCTGGCCTAGGAAAAAAAACTGTTTTCAACAACTGCTGTATGTCAATGTAGGTAAGTAGGTACATGTTTGTAAAAATAGGCTGATCCTAGATTTTTGGGATCCCGAAAATTATCCTCTCCAGAAAATAATTTCTTGTTTTCTCATCTGGAGGTTTAATTTCCTAAGTTATTAACTTTTGACAACGAACTGCTGTGATCAAGTAAAAGTGCTCAAAATTCACTGAATGTGTGCATATTAAGTTACGATACATAAGGTTTGAAGAAAAATATCCTCCATACTGGATGACTACAAGATATTTATCTCCACATGCCGGATTACAATGCACAAATCCAACCTTGTCCATGACAAGGTTGGAATAAAATGTGAGAATAAAATGTGCCGGAACAAATGCTCACGGGAAAGAATGGGACAAGATTATAACTCACCTGGTGAGCGGAAGACAAGTATATTTGCTAGGAAGCGAATTAAAGGGACCATTGCGTATGTATGATTTGAGAAAAGTTCTGCAACCAAATTGATACCATTTTTTTTTTAAACTTCGAATGACGTCATGCCGGCTTGAAGGAAAACTTCGATCTACCTTCTAGTAAAGGTACCTTGGGTTTGTTACTTGTCACACGCACGGGTTTGTTATTTGTGACACAAACCAACGCAATTGTATTTAGTGCAGATGCCTGTTGCAGTGCAGGGCCGTTTCGGTTCCATATTCTTTTTCACAATCACATCCCATTTCTGTGCTGTGTTCCTGGCGCTAGGATTGACTCATGCATGATACTGATTGTGAATACCAAGCTTAACATTAATACTTATTTGTAGTTATTGTTATCCGTTTTTGGCAAATAACTTAAGTACCCCTCATTCTTTATTCACTGGCAGCTGATAAGTTGACAATTGTAATGCTAAGCATGAATAATTATACTCTGATTTTACTCCCTACTTTGTGTCATGGCATACTATTTACAAAGATACATGCTTTATATCATTTGTTCATAACTTCCATTTGAGTCACAAGACTCAAATGACTCATTGTGATTCAAATGATTGACTCGTGATTCAACTCATTTTTTAAAGAAAGATGTGATTCAACTCGCGACTCAAGTAATGTTTTCAGGAAAAGAATCGATTCAACTCGCGACTCATCCAAAAACGATTGATTCATGAGTCGATTCTTGATTCAACTCGAGTCGAGCACAAGTCTGCTTGCGTGAGTGATTTTGAAGTGTTCGCTAAATGGGGTGTTAGTGGTTTTATTTTTAGCGTCTCTTAAGTGCTCATTAAATCTGTCCCTAACCATGCGTTTTGTTTCCCCTATATACGTGATGTCCAATGATCGGCATAGCTGGCATGTTATAAGGTAGACGGTGTTTCGTGTGTGGCATCTGCCTTGAAATCCTGCCAGACAGCAGTGACACTTTTTGCTCCCAGCAGGACATGGGTGTGGGTTGAGAGCGGACTTGGTCAGAGTTTCTGAAAGTGTTTTGCCACTCTGCCATGCTACACGTAGTGATAGTTTTGAGGTTTTGATTGCCGCTGTTATTTTTTGGATGAGCTTATCATCTATGTAGGGGAGGCTGACGAAAGTTGCGTTGGCTTTGGGGTCCGAACGTCGCGTTTGTGTCTGTGTATTTCTCACGGGGTGTGCTACCTGAAACCTGGCTCTTTTGATCATGTGGGGTGGATAGTTGTTGGCCAGAAACAAAGTTTCGATTTTTTGCACGCCTCGGTTTCGGGCATCAGCATTAGATCCGAGACGCTTGGCTCTCAATGTCTGTGCATACAAAACTGCTCTTTTTGTCTGGATGGGGTGTGCCGAGAAAAATGGAAGTATTATAGGCGCCGCCATCGGTTTTATGTATAGCTCAGTTGTGTAAGAATCGTCCTTGTTGATGGTCAGAAGTGTATCCAGGAAAGGTACTTGTTGGTCCTGCTGGGAGCAAAAAGTGTCGCTGCTGTCTGGCAGGACTTCAAGGCAGATGCCACACACGAAACACCGTCTACCTTATAACATGCCAGCTATGCCGATCATTGGACATCACGTATATAGGGGAACAAAACGCATGGTTAGGGACAGATTTAATGAGCACTTAAGAGACGCTAAAAATAAAACCACTAACACCCCATTTGGCGAACACTTCAAAATAACTCACGCAAGCAGCACTTTCGACTCTAAAACACTCAGCATATCCATTCTGCAAGTTTGCAAAGATGTAGCAGAGCTCAAAATCAGCGAATCAATAGAGATTAGGAACAAAAAGTCTTCATTAAACACAATGACGGCATCCTGGACCCTAATAAAACCGGTTCCATACACCGCCTAAGGCAAGCACATATGCAATACATAACCGCATCCACACACCGACATGCACACACACCTGGGTCGCAAGTTGACACATGTACACACACGGATCAGACACCTTGATGTGGGTTTATGTTAATGTGTAAATGTATTTCACGAGTATGCAGATATTGTGATATGTAAAATGAAAGCGATTCATGGTTCGGTGTCACGAGGTGTACTTGGGTGTGTGTTTTTGTGGCTTTTGTAACAAAATGTTCACTGTTGAGGAAGGCCCGTGGCCGAAATATATACAGTGTGATTTTGGATCTATTTCTTTGTCTTAATATGAGCATAAGGTTATTTTATGCCCTTTTCTCACAAATCTGGTTTGAGATCAATAAGATAGATAGTCAATCAGAATACGTTCGGAAATGATGCGGCTCATTTATGAAGGTGATAAACACCTCGACAGGACCAATGTTGGGCAAAGAAAACCTTCCTGCTTCCAGCAGGAAGGTTGCTGGTCTGCTACTGCAGCCGTTTTCGTTGTTTGCCAGCTAAACAATGCTATAAATTAGTGGCGCTTCATGATCGATAGACTTTAGTTTGAGTACACCCACAAAGCCGATGAACAAGCCAAAGCGAAGTCAAATACCGACTTGTCGCCCTCCGTCGCAATCGCATGTTAGGATATTTGCGTTGGAGCATAGGCGTGTGCATGCACTTGGTTTACGCAAAACGATAGAACTTCGCCCACATGCACGTAGTCATTTCCACCCCGAATGATTCGAGGTGGATATCGAATGATTGACTCGAGGTGGATATCGAATGATTGATTCGAGGTGGTTATCGAACTTCACACCATTGACTATATTCAAATGCACAACATTGTGGGCCAGGCCAGCCGTGATGAACACTAGCTACATTATACATGCATTTCGTACTTAGTTATATTAAGCGTTGCTTACTTAGTTATATTACAAGTTAATTATTGAATGAGAATCAGCCTACCTCGATCACAATGTGTGCGCAACATGATCAATGGAGCACCTAAAACCATGCCATCAATGCAGAGGGAATTACTCTGAAGAAATAGCACATTTCCAAGGGTAGTGAAGGATGGGAAATGGACACATGAGAGTAATGTAGGGGTAATTAATGTGTGCTTCATTGTGTATTTTGTACGATGGAACTAGGCTGTATCTGTTGGTAGCAAATGTGAGGTGCAAAGAGGGCTAAGACTATTTCCCTAAGCAAATCATGATTTTGACATGAATGACATCATTCTAACGCTTATGCACGCAGGATCCGGACATCCCTTAATGTATAAACAGTATATCGTCTATGGCGCTTGACCTGAGACACGCAGTAAGTTTCAGCCACCTCAGGCTGCGACTTCTGACGAAGCTAATCGCCACCAAACCTGGGCCGAAACATCGCAATGAAGTTAGCCGCACTTCCGAGCTAGCTCACGAACACCGATAAATCGGCACATGACCTACAATTGCCACACGCTCCATATGCGCGATGGACGCGACTATGCACGTTCGTGGCCAAGCCACTGGCTACTATGTACACAACTACTGGCTACGCTGACTGGAGGCACGGTGACCTGTCCCGATTCACGACGGCAGTGAAACATACGGGCAGGTGCACCGACATGGTGGTCGGGCTGACACATCAGTAATGTGTTCCGGGTGCAATGGTGAGGTGCGCGGATAGCTACTGTGAGGTGTACAGGTCTGAGTCAGTGAAATGTGCAGGTCTGAGTCAGTGAGGTGTACAGATGGGGTCAGTGAGATGTACAGGTGTGAGTCGGTGAGGTGTGCAGGTCTGAGTCAGTGAGGTGTACAGGTCCGTGACGGAGACACTGCGGGCTGATGACCGTCCTGACCCGACCCGGCTCGGCCTGGCAGCGGCGGGCAGACATCTGCTGGGGACGACGCGATGGCCCCAATCACTGGCAAATGATAGCCTGGGACGTCGTAGCTCGCCGAACAGATGCCGTTTCGCCCACGGGCGGCGACGCTGGCCGGCAAGGCACGCAGCGAGTTGCCGTCTATGTCGGGGGCGTGGGTGTAAAAAAACTGATCCCGAACACCCCAGAAATCTGTTTAATCATGCTACCTCCTGCAGTTTATAGTCATACTGGCGACAACGTGATGCGTGGTGTAGATATGATACATGTAAAAACCGAAAGCCTGGCTAGGAAGGCAGTTGAAGGCCAACGGGCTCTCTGATCGGTCTTTGGATATATGCCAAACGTTCAACCGGTACCTGGTGAGCTCATGGTGAAACAACTGAACAGAATAAACAGATCAATATGACGACCTGGCAATGATCATGTTAAGTGGACAACTGAACAGAACAAACAGATGAATATGGTGGCCTGGCTATGATCATCATGTGAAGTGAACAACGGAACAGAACAAACAGATCAAAATGATGGTCTGGCTATGATCACCACGTGAAGTGAACAACTCAACAGAACGAACAAATCAAAATGATGGCTTGGCTATGATTACTATGTGAAGTGAACAACTGAACAGAATAAACATATCAATATGTTGACCTGGCTATGATCATGTGAAGTGGACAACTGAACAGAACAAACAAATGAAAATGATGGCCTGGCTATGATCATCATATGAAGTGAACAACTGAACAGACAAACAAATCAATATGGTGGCGTGGCTATGATCACCATATGAAGTCCGAGCAAAAATTCAACATCCTATTTACCATTCTGTGTTATTGTGACATATCGGAATCCAACTTAGTTTTTCCGAAATTGAGAAACATGACGAAAATATAAATATGTTCCATCAAACTTTGGTCTATTGGAAACACTAAAGAAACGTTAGGCAATGCCCTTATCACGCATTTGCTCAATTCATAACAAGGGGATATAAAGGTATGATTGTTGAACAAAGTACTTAACTATTACCTAACTATATGTAATCTTCTACCTTCAGGTTTGCAATGCTAACACTATTGAATGAAGGTACGAAAATTAAGAAAACAGGAAACACTTTCGTAAATAATGGCTTCGACAATACTTATCCTTGCATGCCATATCTTAGGTCAACGCAAAGTGACCTACCTTATCCTGAAGAAGTGAATTGTTGGTTGAAAATTAATACCATGTTCTTCTACCATATATTGGCTTCGACAAAGCTCTGCATCGATTAGATAATACAATAAAGCAACCAGCCACGCTTCAAAACATACACCTCACATATAATTGCACATGCGATTTTGGGGGCATTATGCCATGAAGAGTGTACGCTCACAAATAAGCATAAAGTTCATCCCTGCTTCAGGTTACGTTGTTCCAGGCATTGACGCTCTACTGGCGGCAGTGATGGTAGCAAGGCAGTGTGGCTTGAATCGAGAGTGCCATTTACCGAAAGTAGCCTTCGTGCACGGAACACGTGCCTGATTTACCTACCCTCACTTTAATACCATTATTGCTCTGATTTTTGTAAATTGTCTCTGGTATAAAGTGCACATGCATCTTTTCGGATAGGCTAAGAAGATTTATTCGCACATATACTGATCAACAAAACAGATCGAACAAACTTATACCATGATATAGTACAACTGGCCTTTGAAAGAATCTTTACCGCGCCGCCAATGTAAACCTGCGGCGCATGTAGAAGGGTTCGTTTCTGCTGAGATGCACGTCAAAACACTGACTGGGTCGGATCGCTTTCAGCCATGGAGCCTTTGTCGTAAACGTCAGCGGAAGGCTGGAATTTGCATATAAATGTTTGCGTGCTGCAACTAAGCACACATGTGTCCCTCTGGCCACCAACTGGCAATGATCTATGGGTCCACCAGTCAGATTAGCTTGTGTACACATCAGACATGCGAATGGAGGTGCCAGTGGAGGTACGAGTGGAGGTGCGAGTGGAGGTGCGAGTGGAGGTGCGAGTGGAGGTGCGAGTGGAGGTACGAGTGGAGGTGCGAGTGGAGGTGCGAGTGGAGGTACGAGTGGAGGTGCGAGTGGAGGTGGAGTGGAGGTGCGAGTGGAGGTACGAGTGGAGGTGCGAGTGGAGGTACGCACACCCGACACCCCTGATTACAGAGTCAGCTCTCAGACTGCACAATCAGTTCAAGTCATTAGCTGAGCACAGCCACTGTTGCGAAGTCCACTCCTAGCTTATCCCAACCATCCTCACATCAAACCTGCAAAGTTTAGCCATCACTTGCCCGCCAATCCCAGTGACTCGGAGCTTTGCAACTGCTGACTGTTTCCTCAGGTCATCGCCTGCAATATCTGCTATTTCTGCGCGCGACAGTACACATACCTCACGGCGGGAAGAGAATGCATGCGGTGCAGCATGCACAGGCAATGATAGGTGAACGGAGAACAGACAGAAGCCACAACAGGTCACACCCATAAACTCAGCTGGAATGTGGCAATGTGTCCTGGTTTGAAGACCTGATAAGTTAGAGTGTTCGATAAGTTGCGCTCGGTAGAGGGGAAATGCAAGCCGTAAAGTGAGAAAATGCTTTACATTATCTTTGGGTGCTCACGCCCCCCTCGCAGACAGCCGCGCCCCCGGTTGAGCACTGCTGCTCAGCAATTTTAATAGATCCTGTGTTACTCACTGCTGAGTTGCCCTGCTGCTAGCCGTTGTAGACGAGTTTTCGTATCACGGTGAGGCTTCTCCATCGGTTGTCGGAAGCTGACCGTAAGGGTTGAATGTTGGTGACGATATTGTTCGAAATAATTGCACATCAGCTGCTTGCCTTTCTACACCGTCTCACAGAGAAGCCTCCAAGCTTATGTATATGGAAGGCTTTCGATGGCGCGTAGCATCTGGCACAACGCATACAGGCGGTATATCTAGAGTAACATGCTTTTTGTGTGGATTGTCGCGTAAATTGTCCAATACGGTGAAGGGAAACCAAACATCTAAGTACAGATACACTGGCAGTATTGGAATGACAAAGCCGCTGGCACACGACATAGGAGAATGGACAGAGGGCGGGGGTGCAGGCGCAGCGGTCACTTCAGTCAATTTTGACATTAGCTATTCAGTATCGCATGGAAGGAAACTAATATAAAATAATCCTTAACTTCATCATATCGGAGATTATAGCTACAGCCTGTCAACACCATAGTACATAAAAAGTGAGCAATCAAGAATCAATGTGGCGAACGAATAAATCTTAGAGTGGTTGCTTCAGAATACAATTAGTAATTATGGCTTCCGGGGCTGTCAACTGCTATAGTTACATGGCGTCCATTACCAGAAAAGTAATAGCTACCGATGCTGCATCAATATGTCGATGCGAACATCAGCGGTTGTCAGTATTTTTACGCGCGAAATTGCAGCCATGTCAAAACTCTTCGTACCGCCTACTCGCGCTTCGTGAAGGCAGCACAATAAAAAGGCGTGTGCATATTCAAATAGGACAAGGCTGCTGCGTTATTGATGCACAGTTTATCCCAATGGGCTAATTTGGATATTGCATGACTCGGTTAATTACTCATAGCAGAAAGAAGGTTACCTACGTTACCGTAGCCGGACAACAGATACAGAGCTGGCCATTGTGTCTGCACGGACCGTAGCCGGACAACAGATACACAGCTGGCCATTCTGTCTGCACGGACCGTAGCCGGACGAAAGACGCACAGCTGGTCTGTGAACCTCGCTGATTGTGCCTCTGGCCGTCGCAGCTTGTATGAAGAGAGTGGGCCTAAACATGCATATTAAGTGTCCTGAGGTGTTAGCTGTGTGACGGGAAAAGGAGGGCAAAATTGGGTAGCAGGACAAAATTAAATGTCGCAATTACTCATTTATTGGTATTGCGACCTGGTGTCAGCATTGTCAATTAATGCTTCTCCCATTTGCCACCCTTTTCTAGTGTAGCAAGACGACCGAAAGGGCGCGAGGCGAGTACAGCACACAATTTTATTAGTTGTCTTCATCAGGGCTTCATGTTATTTTGGCATCGATGAGTTTTTGTGATTGGAGGCGTGTAAGTCGTCTGCTGCTTTGAGACTGATATTTCACCGGAAGCTTTCATATTACTCTCCCACACCGCAACATGGTTTCCCTGGTGTCGCGCTGAAGCATGACGGTGTATTCAACTAACCAAATTTGTCGCTTGGAGAATAATGAGTGTGAAGGAAGGGGGAAAACAGAAGCTACTTTATAGCCACCGTCACTTTTTCACCATGCCCAATTTCTGACACCTGTGCCATGACAACCTTGCCAGCAGATGCCGTATACATTTGCTAATATCATCTTTTGCCTGCACTTTTGCCTGTACGTTTCCAGATGATATTGTCCAAGGCCTAAATATTGCCCATTTCTTTCGACGTCATCATAGGCGTTGTCTTCGCCTGATACCCTCCACTCTACCAGAAATGAACTCCAGAACATTGATTTGCATAAGCTGTTAATGTCCAGCTACCAAACAGTCTCGCATTGTTCGTAACAGCCATGTGCTTTACGAGTTACCTTATATGGCCCCGTCCTCTGTCCCATTTCATCCCGCCGGTGGGGAAAATGGGAGAATGGAAAGGTTTATTTTGCACCAGTGCTGATATTAAGTATAATTCTGTAGGAGCTAAAAACTGTACACGATGAAACAAGACATTCCAAAGTTCAGCTTAAAGGCAACACAAATTGAATGAGCCCAGATATTTTTGTGTCGAAAACCATATGAAGTCCATGTATTTCCCTTTATACCTCGCCTGGTTACATATCGAAATATGCTGATAATTGCGTCATTTTCATCAGCCTCTTTCAAATCAGATTTGAAATTCCCCTATTCAATGGTGATATCTTGCGCCACCGTCTTCAATTAATGCTCCTCCCAACTCCCACACCGCAGCGGAAGGTTTCATCCAGCAGACGCTTCATCAGAATCAATGGCGCCACGTGTCACGAATGATCAACTCCGCTCAAAACATCCTTCCCTTCTGGTAAAAATGTACGTGGAAGTCCTGTAGATTCTTGGCCATCAGGACGGCTTAGAACGAGCAACGATAAAGAATCCTTGAGAATTCCGGTAGATTCTGTTACAACCTATTCCGTCCGAGCAGCTGCGAACGCGTTCCATGTCGATAGTGAGTAATCTTCTGATGTCAGGAAGAACCATCGTCGGCAATTACACCCAGTCAAGACCTGTCGGGTCGGATTTAAGTTCCCACAAGTGACTGCTTTTGGTAGGTTGACGCCGATTGAGCTGGAACGACCGATTTGTTACTTGATTGTGACTGACTTTCAATTAGTTAGGTTAGCAAATATTGCTTCATCGAAACCCGTCGGTAACCCTCGGAGATTCTTGGGAACCCCCTTTGATCTGTCTGTGGTACCGAGGTGTTGGCTTGAATACATTCCTATCTGTGCACCAGATTAGCCCCCGCCATCACTACCCCGAATATTTGCCTAAGATACAATACACTTTTTACTCTTTTAACTTCACATGAAAGTAAACGACCGTTTATAAAAGCATCGATCGCGTAAGGACCTGAGATGTCCAGGTCCATCGTGTACAACGTCACCGATCGCGTAAGGATCCGAGACGTCCACGCCCACGCTGTACAACATCATAGATCACGTAGGGGTCCGAGACGTCCAAGTCCACCGTGCACAACATCATCGATCGCGTAGGGACCAGAGACGTCCAAGCCGACCGTGCACATCATCGATCGCGTAGGGACCCGAGACGTCCACGTCCACCGTATACAACATTATCGCATTTGATCCCAGCCTTCAAAGCTCGCATTGCACGGCTGACGAAAATCCACTATGCGGATGGATGTGTAGCGCAATACAAGCACAGTGTTAACGTCACGAATGTTTGCCACTACAGCTGATGCTGGTGTGCCGTATGGCTAGCAGTTACCCACGTTGCGTGGGAGTGCTTGCCATGCCATCGGGTACCGTCAACAAGGCTGCAGCAAACGATAGCTTGACCGGGCCATATGCTAGCCACAGTCTCACTCCACGAACAGCGTCCGAAGTTGCGACTGAAAGCAATTGTACCAGTTGGGTGTACAAATCACCTTTGTGTAGGAGGAGGTAGGCCAAATGACGAATTGACTGACGGAACGGCACGGAAAGCATGTGAAAGTGAATGATGTTCAAACCTTGGCTTCACTCACTGACCTTTCAACAATAATTGATCTAGGAAATCACGAAAAGCTTGTCGAATTGGGCGAGTAAACAAAGTAAGGGTAGGAAGGTATAGAACGGCAATACTGGGGTGACTTCTCAGAAAAATGATTTCTCCTTGCATATCTTGATGTGTTTTGATGGTGACATTTTAGATAACGCAGCGATCTATGTGTAGCAGAAAATGGTATGACATATGTTGGTTGGTTGGTTGGTTATTGGTTTTACGACACGTCGACCGTTGAGTCATGTAGCGTCGTCAATCTCTCACGCCGATTGGTCGCGGGCGAAGAGTAGCGACAGGTGAGACTCGAACCCACAACCTTTCGATTGTGAGACGTGAATCTTACCCCTAGACCACTCGTCCCCGTATGACATATGTCGTGCACAGCCCTTTAGATCACCAAAATCTGACGGGAAACTCGAAGACAATGCAAGGTACTCCAACAGTCACCTCAGCGACAATAGCCATTAGCTCCAACGATCAGACTTAGAGAAAGAGCAGAATTTCTCACAATTTGCAAGTTTTAAAAACTAGAGTTCATAATTATACTACCATCGTGTTACGTTAAGTTCACGCAACCTAAAGCCATGTAGTCCTAAATCAAGAATTCGACGATCAAAAATCCGATCGGTGGAAAATATGTATTGAATCATGGTGTGCTCGACATTGCGTCTGTTTCTATTACTTAAATAATTATATCGCGACTTATCGGCAAGCAAAAAATAGTCATATGACGTTACCTCTCAAAATGCTCTCGAGCTATGACTTGGTGACCGTTGCTCGAATCCGACAAATAGTCGTCAAAATTAATTTAAATCATCACAGTAACCAACTCACACTTACATTGCAGTTTGAGAGATTGCGTTGCATAAACATGTTTGGCAATAAAACACAAACATACATTTCAAAATGGCGGAAAATGGAAGACAAGCGACTCTTTGTTAGCGTGGCGTGATAAGGAGTCAATGAATGCTTAGCCTTGTAAGTGAATGTTGTTAATGGAACTGCTATGTTCGGTACGTGAATGTCCGCCCTGTTTCTGAACCTCATTGCATTCACATGTGGTGATATTTTAATATTTCTGGCTAGCTTCTCCAATAATACAATTTTTCCTATCAGTCAAGCTTCACATTGAGCATAATTGTATGACTCCCTTACCACTGTCCCAGTAGTAGCTCGTAGTAGGAAAAAAACGTGATCCCGTCTTCGCCACATGGTATCACCAGGAGCAAGCGTAGTGGTAGCATTATTCTGGCACATTCTCCGGTCACCAACGACGTTTGTACGTGACGAGGATTACGAGATTGCCTCCGGCCTTGATCTGAGACGTTTAGTTGGCACCGCCATTAACAGGATACGCCGTTTGAATACTCTCACGGGCATCTTAGGCCACCTCTGAATAGTCACGTTACCACAGGGGAGTGAGCTGGCGTTGGCCATCGGATTGTGAACCTACATTCGGATGTAGTCAGTACCTACATCCGGATGTAGTCAGGCACCAGCAGCTCATCAGTGCGCTCCACACCTGCCCCGGCAGTCGACATCTTCTGCTTCTTCAGACTGGCGCAGACCCGACCGTCAGACTGGCGTAGACTGCAGACCCGACCGTCTGTACGACGACAAGCACGCACAGAGCTGGACGTCACGGACATAGACGGGCCGCACACACATCCGGGCTACCGGCAGGAGCTGATCTGAAGTGTGCTGTGCGGTGCGATCTGCCGGCGTTACCCCGAGCCGGTGTACCGCACTGCCCACTGTCTGGGCAGGGCACATAATCGGCCAGCTGGTCCTCAGAACGTCCAGTAAATCCAATTATCGCTTCATCGTTGGCAACTTCAGCTTGTGTCTTTCCGCTGAAAATGCAATGGTAAATTATGTAGTGGCGTTTGCGTTTCCCTAATTATAGGCTGCCCCAATTATATGTCGAAACTACAACTACATATACGGAAGGTAAAAAGGAGGGTGAAAGCAGTATGCACTACAGGTATGTTCTGCATACCTGCTAATTGTGAGATTTATCCGATTCATTTGTCAAGATTTTCTGGGAAGTTCAGTAGCATTCATCGCAATTGAGTTTTTCTCCTCGGCGTAACCCAGGCGAAAATTGGAGAAATGTGCAGCACTACTGCGACTGTGAATAGTACACAATCAACGTAAAATAATGACCAGACCCATTTGAGTACGTAGCTTAAGATAAATTGCCAACTCAAATCGTGAAATCGTAGGTATATCTACCTGTAAAAAGTGACCGCAAAATACCCCGATTGTTGCGGAAACGTGGGTGTTGTTCATTTAAATTGGTGGAATGGAATTTATCGCGTATTTGCACGAAAATAAGTTCAAGGTTTTAGTTGGTGGTGCTCACAAACCACGCTTCCTATCCACATAATTTCTTTCTTCGTGTTTTCGGCCTTCAGGGGATCGAAACCTCCAAGAGTATAGGGTGGAGGATAGAAATTTGGGAGGTGCTGCCCCCATCTCGGATACGCCCTTGCAGAGCGCTGGACACACGCATATATGTACATTTACATACATCCATGCACACGTATGATGTCATGCAAATGCAGGTAAGAAATAACTATTGCATCAGGGGTGGACCCAGCATGTAATTTTGGGCGAGAGAGAGGCAAAGCTAATCCCAGCTACCGTGAGTCTACCCAAACTTATACCCAAATTTACTTGCTAAGAGTAATGATGAGAATAATCATAAAGCAATAATAATAGTAATACTCGTTGGATTATTTATCGACAAATTTAACTGCTACGAGCATTAACGTTGTCACACACTAAAAAAGTAGTTGTCGGTGCAAGTTCTCCATGATGGGAATCGAACCCGGGATCTCTCGATCAAAGCAGGACGCCCGGTAACTTGATCACTTTCACCCCTCCCTATTCACTACCTCGCCGAATTTAAGTGATCGCATGCTGTGATACAATCACATCAGGAATGGAAAAAGAAATCGGCTAGTTTCTTGTATTCTTCAAACTTGAAAAATTACCCCCACCGGTTAGCTCTGATCAAGTTTTCGAGAGCGCGCCGGTTCGCCCAAGTATCGAATTGCAGATTTGGAGCGGGGTAAAAACAACATATATTTCAGTCCCAAGGCTTGGCAAGAGCGTGCGTTAGGCTGGCCAGACAAATGGCGAGCCGTCCAATCCGACTGCCAGGGCTTCGGAGGACGCGTCGAAACACTCGGACAGAGAAGATCCGGATAGACACAAAATGTCCGATGGGTTGCGCAGGGAGTCCGCGGATGGGAACGCGCCAATCAAGACGGAGACGAGGATCGAACGGGATCCCGGTCAGGAAACCACGCCTGGCAGGGCACACGCATCGTCAAATTGGGCGCGCAGACACGATGTGTCGTCGGAGTATACCTAGGGAGGGGGACGGCGTCTCCGGCGGCCAGACGGAGCCGCGAAGTCGTCACGGTCCACCGCCCGGACCGACGCCCCGGGGACACATGTCGGCTAAGTTGACGCCGGCTGGAGGGAGTGGCAGACCCGCAGAGGCGAGCACGGAGCTGGGGGACTTACCGGCGTGGCCAGGAAGACGCCGTGCTGTCAGCCGCGGCCGGCAGAGCCGACTAACTTCTGAATGCCGAGGTCCCGGAGGAGGTCCAGGTCGGGTGTCTGCACAAAATCCACGCTATGCCACATTGTCCACACTTACTGACATCGATTGGATGCGGCTACATTGAGCAGCCAGAAAGGGTTTGCATTCAAGGTTGTTGCAGTTCTTCGTTCATGCAAGGCTCAGCTGTATTTTCTTCGTTAAGTTTTCCGATCAGGATTTCATTGCCTGCACCTAAGCCATGCAATACCGGTATGTCCCAACATCTTCGATATCCATTGAAATTACGGTAAACGTCACAACTACAGAAATTTGTCAGATGTCATCTATCGATGATCGTTTATCGCTTCTCTTTTCTATTTATTCGGCCATGTCCTATGCCAAGCTGGCCAGATGCACCTAACTCATACATTTATAGCGACATTTTGTGTTGATGCCCACACCCATTAATCCCCGCGCCGGAAGTTTGCTTGCTCGTTTGACTCGCCGAACTGGTTCCATTCGTTGCAAACATGAGATAAAGAGGAAAGGGAAGAAAAACAAACAGCAAAGTTCAGTCACTGCTGTTTCGGTTAAGCAATAGCAATACAAAGTCGGGAAGCACCCAGCTCGTACGATGATAAAAGTATATAATGCAGAATGAATTGCCTGTTTCCATCCTGCATCGTCCGGCTTCAGGAGTCAAGTCTTCTGTGACAGTGCTGATAGGATCGTGCGATGTAGGACCAGGGCTGATCATGCCAGAAGTAGGCTGGCAGCAAGATAAATAACATTGTAACGTAGTGAACATTCTTCCAGAAAAATAGCACTGGTGTCAAAACGAGAATTACTTGAAATGATCAAGCAAGATTACCTAAAAGTTGATTTAATCATGCTTACCAATGCAGATCACAAATACATTTATGATCATCATGAAAGCAGCAACGTTATCAACAATGAAGTGCAATCGCCACACATCAATAATAGCTTTTTTGACGTCACCCCATCCAATGTTACCAATTTATGTGGACAGCAAAATACATGTGCTTCTGCATAAATGGTATGGAATTAATTTACAGGTAGATATCACATGCTATCAACTTAGCTACGAAACTAAATAACTTAGTTTTTCCAAGTGCACTAGTTCGACAATCAAAGTGTGTCCAAATTTTCTGCCCAGGAGGAAGAACCAGAAAACAGATTAGGAAGACTGTCATGATCGTAACCATTCAAACTTGCGGCTATGCAACCTGCATGCAGGCAAGATGAGCTTGGCATGCACGGACGGCACGCTGAGGTGTGTTGTTCGTACATATAATGCATACCCCAGGAAAATGTCTCGAAGGATTCCAATATATCCTGTAGGACATGATGAATCCTGTAGGACTGTCCTGCAGGATTTTTGTCTGTGTCTGACAATCCCGCAGGACACAGTAATCATGCAAGATTGTTCTGCACGATCTTGCAGCCACGACTTACATGATCCTGTAGCTATGACTATCCTGCAGGATTTAGCTCATGGGGGGGGTACCCAACATTTTACGACTTTCATCGACATAGTGGATGGAGTGCCAGGGGCGGATCCAGTGGAGGAACGATTCCGTATTGCTTTCCTGGAGGGTCGATTGTCATCACTTTCTTTGTGTATCTGGTGCAAAAAAACGCTATGAATAACGGTCAGAAATGTTACGTTCTGCAAAGTTATTGTATGGGCAGTACAGTTGAAGCTGTCAATTTTAATACGGCACACCGAGCACTTAGATAAAATTGATATATGCTAATAGGCATACATCGATGCAAATGCAGATGCTGGCTGCAGTCAATATTTGCATGTGACCCCGGCCACGGGCACGTCTTCCTGGCAGCCTGGAGTGGAAAGGCCTGTCTAGCTGCTAAAGCCCAGCATGGCCCCGGCTCGGCGAACACGTGCATCTCCGCTACGAATAATGCTCGGCATGCATGGATGGGGCTGGCTGTGCTCATGTCGGTTTCTCATTCCCGAGTGCGGTCAGCATCCACGGGTGCCACCACCAGCGAAGCTGGGTAGCCGAGTTGGCTGCCACGATGCACGTCATGGTGAGGGCAGTTGGTTAGGGCGTCTCGCCAATGACGTGAACATCCGTGGATCCGGACGCCACAGTCCGTGGATCCGGACGCCACAGTCCGTACATCCGTGGATCCGGACGCCACAGCGTTCGCACGCGTTTTTGCAGGTGCCTCTCCAATTTTGTAATGGTTCGACCTATAGGACCCATACAGGGTTCTGTGAGGGTATCCTACAGGACTGCGCTTCAATTTCCGTCTGTGATCCTGCATGACAGGGTTCTGGACGTCTGCTCAGGATAATCCCACAGGACATTTTCACTAGGTCGTGCGTATTTCATTACTAATTGCCATATCTAAGCCACCCGGTGAGTGCATTGGATGTGGCTGTGTCCAGACATTGCTTCATTCTGGGCATAGAAGTCGTCAAGCTGGTCGCGAACAAATATCACAAGAAATATTTTGAAGGAGAAGTTGTGCGGTGGGCCCTCAGCCCTCCATTTGTACCCACTCTGGCAAACCTGACATAAAAAACGACGACACAAATCTATTTCAACGGTGTAATCAATCCCGTGGCAGTCACAATGCCATCTCAATAGCTCCTGGCCAGGAGCCCTGGCTATCTTACACAATGCCATCTCAATAGCTCCTGGCTAAATTGATCCGGATTTTACGGGAAACTGGCCAATAATGCAGTGTCATAAACAAATACCCGGTATAATCCAACATACATGGAGGCAAGACGAAGCTGGCGAAGTGTGATTGTGGACTATCCCAGGCCAACACTTCTTTGCGGAGATTTGAATTATGAATGCCGTAAACCAGACTCAGACCCAGGTAAACGTGCGCTATCTGGATGTATTTCTGATTATTCGCTATCTCAGTGTGTGACATCGACCACCTATTTGACTGGCTCTCTTCTTGACGCGTTTATCACCAACTGTCGTGCCATTGTGACGCACCGCCGTGCAAAATGTTGTAACTTTAGTCCCCATAAATGTGTCGTGTTTCTGTTTATATGTATAGATCTAGACCGAGCAGCACCACTGTTCACTCCAGATGCTTTCGCCGTGCAAATCCGAATGTTTTACTTTATGAGATATTTCGGGTTGACTGGAGTTCTGTTTTTAGCTCTCCTTCCGTCAAGCTTAAGTGGAACTGTTTTCTGGCCATCTTTTTACCCATCATTGGCATCCACATTCCCATCAAGACTATCAAGATCGGAACCCTAGGTAGTATAGGATGTCGAATGGAGCCAAAGATTTAATGTGTCGCCGCCGTGGTGCGCTGGCTGTCTATGGACACCAGTCTACGGAGCATAGGAACGCCAACCGAGCTGTATGGTCGGCGATTAGGTGCGATAGCCGCGACGATATTGAGCGGCGCATCCGTGAGGACGGGCAGAGGTCAATGTGGTGCCATATCAGGTAATTCGTCGGCAGCAAGCAGGGCATTCGTAAGCTGCCCAATGCGACAGGCTGATGACCTCAGCAGATTTTTTGTCGGCGTGGGTCCGTGTGTGGCTGGCGATGTTAGGAGTATGGGAGCGGCGCCGAAAATTTTATTCCGTTTGGCGCGTGTCGGCGCCTGTGCGTTCACCCTGATGTCGTTTTCGCTATCGGGGCTGAGGGCCATCGTTCTTGGGATAAACGGCTCGTCGGCCTGCGGCAAGGGCGGCTTCAGCATCCACATGTTTAGGGTGTGTTTCGACCCGTTAGATTCGGTGCTCTTGTATTTGGTCAATTCCAGCATTACCTAATCCGATGTCCATGATTCCTGGAAGCACTCCCTCGTGGATCCAATCTTCAAATTCCACGATCCCATTAGTCCTTTCAATTTCCGTCCTATCTCCATCGTCCCAGTCATTGCCAAAATTGTAGAGCGTGTTGTCCACCAGCAGCTCTACAATCATCTGTCCGAAACCACCTCCTCTCTCCAACTCAACATGGTTTCCGTCCTCGCTACTCGACGGCAACTGTTCTGAACTCCATATCTGACCATGATTCTATCCGCATGCGACCATAGAGAGGTGTCCCTTCTATGCCTGCTGGATTTAAGGAAATGCTTCGATGTGATAACTCACTCCGAGCTTAAAATTAAGTCCCCACAGTATCGATACATTCTGGTTTTCAGTCTGCCTTCAGAACCACACCCAGAGAGTCAGCCTCACTGGCAGCCTGGGTGTCGTCAAAAAAAAATGTCCTCGTTGTCCAACAGCATCGGCGTTTACCAAGGATCTCTCGGACCTTTCTCTACTGCGTCTTCGCCAACGACCTCAGTCTGTTTCCCGAAGGCGCAGTGGTCATCCACTACGCCGATGAACCCAAATGTTGGTCAGTGGTAAGAAATATTAAATTAGCGAAATATGAATATGATATATGAAATTATGAAGATAGCGGGAGGGATCCAACCTTCTCTCCTGCACTGAGGAAGGTGGCAAAATGCCGTGCATTGCCGAGGATTCATGCCTTCATTACCAGATTTTGCGAATTGCAGGCCTTGACTTAACACCTTTTTTTTTAATTTTTTTTTTTTTTAATTTTTAAAAAAAAAAGAAAAAAATTTTTAAGGCTAAATTAAAAATAAAAAAATCGGCCGATGCGCTTCCAGTATACGACAAAGTGTTCAGGCAACACAGCACTTGATCATATGATATGCTGTAAGTTCAAGGTCATTAGGTCACCAAGGCAAGTCAGGCAAGTAAACAGGTTAATGGAACCAAACTGACAACGATGTGCCAAAATCACTCGATGTCATGTCTGTTGTCATTGCGTTCCATACTATTCATGACTCACTCCCTCTCACGACCGATCCCGGCCCCGACGGGCAGTCGGGCGGGCGGCCGGTTCCGGTAACTGGACAGGTAACCACCTGATAAAGGTCTATAGACCAGGCAAATGTGGGTCTAGCATCTGCATTCATCATAGTAATGTCCAAAACACATGATGCCCATTTTACATTTAAACACAATCACAGCGATCATAACGAACAACCAAGCCACCACGGAAAATTTGCCAATCGCCCATTACCTAATATGATCAGGTCACGAAACACACAAAAGCACTATCGTGCCCATCCACCCGCCAATTTCGTTCCTCCAGCTTACTAGGACCGAATCTTAGGGGCGGACCCCCCCCCCCAGTGCGCGTATTCTCAGAGGCCCTCCAGGGCGCGTGTTAATTTTGAAAGTCGCAAATTAATCTGACCTATACCATTGTATATATCTGTTGGGTTCGACGATGCCATCCGCGCGGTTTTTGTTTGTTGTTGTTTTGTTTTGTTTCTCGGCTTTGGCGCAATCGAGGACGAAATTGCCACATAGAGAGCGAAATCCACCGGAGAGCGTTAGGGTAATAAAATGCTGCCGGCGGACGGCGATTAGCATTGTTCGGGTGGGGGGGGCTGATGTCCTTCACTGTCATTGTTCCGCCATGTGAAGATGACTGATAGCTTCAACCGGGCTGGCTTGGAATGCAATACCAGACAATTATCTTCGAATCATCTCCTGAAGCCTGGGATCCAATCCACACCTGATCAGGTAGCTCCTGTTGAAGTCCCGCCGGAGCTATCTGATCGATCAGCAGACAGCCGGAAGGAGTCCTCCCAAACATGTGGCAGCAGGGGCGCCTGGCAGCCGAAGTTAGCGCGTGTATGTGACAAAGGCAGGCCCTATCACCTTAGCCAGGATGTAGCAGTGAGGGCATACTCGGACGATGAAAACACTGGCACGTATACCTTATGACCAGACTACGTCTGAAAACGTCGCATGGCAGCATAGGATCCCCGACATCATGTGCCATAGCACCGATAACCTTGCACTCAGGACTCAAGACCTGGCTCCGATGTGAGTGAAGCCATGTGCAGCCATGTGAACAACGTGTATCAAGTCACCATGCTAAACATTAAAGGAGATCTGCCATGATTTGACCTGTTGGCATTTTCAGTTGTGGTAGGTCGCTTGCTGCGAACATCTTGATCAAGCTTCAAGCACGTTCTATTACAGCATGCCTTAAACCCTTAAAATATTTTCTCATTATGTTATCCATATAGTCAGAAGAAGTAGAGGGGACAGATTTGTGCCCAACACCTACATGTAGAGTTGTGCCCAGTACGATGTACGGGGTGGGGTGGAGAGTTGTGTCCAGTACAGTGTAGGGGAGGAAGAGTAGAGAATTGGGTCCAGTCAATGTAGGGGAGGAAGAGTGGAGAGTTGTGTCCAGTACAGCGCAGGGGAGGAAGAGTGCAGAGTTGTGTCCAGTACTTTGTATGGAAGGAAGAGTGGAGAGTTGTGTCCAGGACGGTGTAGGAGAGGAAGAGTGAAGAGTTGTACCCAGTACGGTGTATGGTAGGAAGAATGGAGAGTTGTCTTTCCAACGCTGTGCAATTTGGAGCATTAAATTCGTAATACCACATCCAAAATCATCAAGGTTACTATTCTAGCCCCACCTCCCCCGCCCTCGTCTCCTCT